>CM048654.1:61109610-61709610 GCA_026413185.1 Pueraria montana var. lobata
AAATAATATGATTAAAATAAAATATTCGCAACAAGAAGTATGAAAGTGTATGAGCTGTTTGTAGGTGGCTGATAAGCGATAGTATATAAAATACGTTGTAATAAAGTAAACTAGTAGTTCAAGGAAAACATGAGACATGACATAAGCCTATGTATCTCTTAGGTACCTAATAAACAATTATAATTCAAGATTGAAAATATATAAAATCAAAGCAAAGGAAACATGGTGTAAGGATAACTAGTGCATAAGTTATAAACTTAAAGTATCGAGTATCTAAAACAAATGCACAAAGTTAAGTTGTTCAAACATAACATTGCTACATGGCCATTAAAGTGTTATCATGAAAACATAGAACATACTTGATACACTAAATCGTCTCCAACAAGGTGGCCTCACAAAAAAAGTAGTATGTACAAAATATAACATACATAAACATGACAAACATAAATGGGGACAACCCCCGAGGAAAGTTCTTATGCCTCCGAGTCTTGCATTCTCCTGCTATTGTGATACTCTCATCTACTCATCTTGTTATTCATCATGAAGTAAACCATGCAACATAGAGAAAGAAAGGAGAAGTGAGGTTTTTGATAGCACAAAGAGTTAGGCAGGAGAGATAAACCACAACATTCTCATAGTTCAACCATCCCATAAGGCATACCTTCAAATTAAACAATTAAGATCTTACACCATGGATAAATTGTACAATATGGATTCATGTTTATACATAACACATTAAACACATATGGCAATAGATAAATAGTACTATTGTATCACATAAATACATCAGTCCAATCACAAACATAGTAATATGAGAACACTATCTATGTGATAAGCTTCATAACTGACTAACTAGCAGCCACGTGTGATCACACAAAAATCATACATACTATCACTAAATCAATTACATGAATGATCATGTACCTATAGACAATGGGCAAAATAGTATACATTCATAAGACAAGAGTAACCATAATATCACATCAAGGATTATTTTGTTGGTTCTATGGGAATGATATGCATGATGTCCATGTGGTTCCATTATTATTGTTTCAATAGTTCATGCTAATGTATATGGTACCCTTGGCTTTGTAGGAGCAACAACTCTTTTGCTACGTGAGTGGGGGTACATTCCATATAGAAATGATACAACTCTCCCTAGAAGGCTTAGGGAAGATTCCACAAAGGAATACACAAGTCTCCCTAATAGAGCCCAAAATAAGTTCCTTAAAAAAACACTCAACTCTCCCATGTAGGGCTAATGCTAGGTTTCTCAAAAGAACATCCAACTCTCCTATAAAAGGTTAAAGGAAAGTTTCTTAAGGAACATCCAACTCTCCTATAAAGGGCTAGGGCCAAGTTTCTCCAAGAATATCTAACTCTCCCATAAAAGGCTAAGGCCAAGTTCCTCAAAAGAACATCATCCAGCTCTCCCATAGAGGGCTAAGTACGCATCCACCCATGCGAGACTACAACTCTCCCTTAGAGGGCTATCTTTCATGATGCATAATCCATTTCATGGTCTTTTTTCTTGGTATTATCAAGATGAGATAGGTTGGATGGACTGGTAACTGGAGATGAACCTTCATTTCTCACATACACAAAATTCTCATTCATACTTCATTCTCTTTTCTCTCCCCTACGATCCTAAACTAACAAATGTGTTATAAACATTTGAAGGAAAGTGATATTGAAATATACCATTAATACAAAATAGATTACCATAGTCTAATAGGAAAGTGATACATTAGGAAAGGCAAAACACATATATGAAGAGTACAAAACATTGTGATGGTGAATAGCAAGTAGCAAATATATTTTATTACGAGGGAATATAGTAGTAAAAATACTAGATTGGAAAGCACAATTACCTTATCAAAATAAGAAAGTTGATTAGAAACTAGGTATGAACTCATTTGAGTAGTCTAGGTACGAAAATTTTCAAAAATGGAAACTTTAGCTGTTAAGGTTGGAAACTGGCAAGGGTTCACTCTTTACATGCATAAGCATGTGGGAATTTTCTCAAGAATTTACACAGGGCATAGAGGTCACAATTACAAAACTTTTCACATGGTTTAAAACTAGTTTCACAACATCCTTGTCCATCTCCAATATCACCTTTCATCATTCAAATTATCTAAAAATGCAATCAAAGTGATTCCAACTCTCAAAGTTTAATAAACATGTCTAGTTCCAAGGAAAAAGGTCAAATATACACAATTACTGCCCACAAGGAACAAAATTCACAATTCATGACTGCTGCCCAACAAAGAATGCAAACAGAACATATTATGCTCCAAAATTCACTATAAGTTGTACAAAACTCTAAATGCTATAGGATTGATTGCGTTGTAAACTAGACAAGTGTATTTATATCATATTAAAATATCTCATTCAGAATATATCTACAGCTCATTTAGAAGCACGAACAAAATAGGGCAGATTCAAACAATTCCACACAACAACCATTTTGGTTCTCTAATCTAAATTATAGTGTTTAATTGAGTTTCCATGACTTAGGGTCCATTTATAATGTATTTTTAAAACTTACAGATACAGGGAATACATGACAGTAATCATAGGGGTAGGGGTTAATAGGTCTCTTGTATTATCAATTCACACTTTACACATTATGCATCTCAATTTTAGTTAAAAGCTAGTTTCGAACATACTAATTTAGAAAATTCACTATAAATAGTATAGATATCAAAATGAAATGAATCCAAATAGATTTTAAATCTCATATACAAAATTTCTTGAGTTCAAAATATCAGGGTCAATGCATAAACAAAACAAATACAAGGTATCACAGAAGACGGGGTTCCAACAAGGCGATTTTCATAGAATTTCACAACACCAAGTATTGTATTCTCTTTAATTTTATAGACAGGACCTCAAGACACTTATAATTCAATTAAGACATCTTTTAGTACAAATTTTCACCATATAAATAATCAAGAATTAGCATTTACAATCCAAGTGTCAAGTTTGACACAATTCACTCATCAATACTAATAAAACTTACCATAAACATCCAATATGGCATCAATTACTTGTCTAACTTCCATTCATTCATCTATTACATGATTAAAAGCTTTAGAATCAATGATAGATGCAGGGGTCAGATTTAGTCAATGTTAAGCAAAGCATTAATAGTACAATACTCATCGATTTACTTATACGCATCATACTACAACTTTAATTAAATGTTTTTTGAGCAATTGCTCTTGAGCTAGGGTTCGCCAATTTTGAGAGATTGACTTGAATCTCTTGATAACCACAATTAAACTCAATATCACAAAATCACACAATTACAATTATGAAATAAAACCTCGGAAATATCCTATTGCAAGTCATTTAATGACTCAACAACTTTGAATCCAAGAAATGTTAGGAGCGGAGAACTCTTAAGTCTCTCCTACTATTGTTCTCGAAGCTACCCCTCACTCCCTTTTACCGAAGGGTTGTAGGGATCTTCTAAAGTGTGTCACTCAATCCTTTTGATCTCCTCATGCATAGAGTTCTTTAAACTTTCAATCGGCATAACTTTACACTCAATTGTCCGATTGACGCATATGAAATTGTAGATACAATGTAAGGAACGATATTGAGACTCCGGATCGACAAAGTAGCACCAATTTGTCCAAGAAAACAAAGACATAAAAATGCAATGACGGTTGAGTTGAAAACTCGTAGCAATGGACCTTTGAGAGGCTAGGCCGTGAGCTCTTAATGTTTGGAATGGAAAAAGATTGATGCTTTTGGTGGGTGAACAACTAGGCCAAGAGAGAGAGAGCTAGTGGAAGAGGGAAAGAAATAAGGGCACGAGAGGATGGTGAGATGCTCGTGTGGAGCAAGCTAGCTTTGCCACTGGTTTGTAGGTGAGGAGAAGGATGGCTGTGGTGTTTTTCTCTAATGTGTCGTGTGGGTGTAACTTTGCTTGTGGGTTGGTGTTTATGAGCTAACATGTTGAAAAAATAAATAAATGTGACTGGCATGTAAAGTGATAAGGCATAGGTTACGTATTTATAATAGAAAAAGAATTAAGAAAGGCGGCATGCTAGCTCACAGTTTCAAGTTTTTAAGGAAGGAATGCATTAGAAGGTGGTGGCGGCTTGTTTAGGGCTGGGTATACAGGCCAATCTAGCCCATTGAAGGCTCAGCCTGTGAAGCCCACATTTTTACGGATTGGGCTGAGCCCGGTCTACGAACTAAATGGACTAAATTTTCAAGTCCGTATCTGGCCCGCGAAGCCCATGGATAAATGGGCTGGCCCATGGACCCAATAAAAATTTTGAACAAAGAAAGTTTTTTTTTATAAAAAAAAATCATAAATTTGTCTAATAATTGAGGTATTTTTTTTTTATACATTTTTTAAGGTAAGGAACCAAATATAGATAATAAGAATACATAAAAAAATACAAATATAAGCATTCAATTAAATATTAAACATTCAACTCTAAATAAAATATCAAACATTCCAAAGACTAATATCTATAATAAATTATAAAAAATAAAAATAAGAAGAAACATCTCTTAAATATGTTATTATATTTCAGTAAGAATTGAAGTTTTAAACTTTACATCAAAGAATTAAAATCACGTACGGTGAAAAAAGATTTTTAATTTCAAGCAATAATTTGTTTTAGTTGGAGAAAATATCTATTACTTACTTAATAGTAAGACAAAATTATAACCTTTAAAAAAAATAGTAAGACAAAATTGAAGAGGATGATTCATAATAAGGTTGATATTAATTGATATTTGAAAATTACAATTTATAAAGGATAAATTAGTATATGTAGAAAAATAAAAATAAAAATAAAAAGAGTCAAGTGTTTACCTGGGCTAGCCTGCAGGCTCCGCGGATTAAGCCAGCATACTTTACAGTCCAGACTTAAAATCCTTTATAATTGGACAGATTGGTTTTTTTAGGCCTGTATCCGCGCGGGCTGCAAGCTAAATGGACCGGTCCACAGACTTGAGCCCATATACCTATCCCTAGGCTTGTTATTGTTAAACTTGTGGGAAGTCATAGAACAGTTAGTTTTATATTGTTTAAATGAATTGAAAAAGAATTAGAAGGAAATGTGGTGACGGTAGTCTTTGTCCAATCCATGGAAGCATGGCTGTAAAAAATTGTAAATTTGGATGATGGGTGGCAAGGGTGGTAAACCTGTTGGCAGTTGGAGGTATAAGGTGTCTCCATGTTATAAGGGTTATAAAAAATTTTAGTAGGCTTATAAAAGAAATGAAAAATTAGTAATTTTTTAATAAATTATATTAATTTATTAAGAATACCTTATGACTTTCTCTTCTCATAAAGGGTTTCATCTAAGAACGAGTGTGTGTCTCATAAAGGATTTCATCTCACCTAAAATAAATAACTTCAAAATTTGATTCACTTCAAAATGTCACAATAGAATGTCAAAAGTCATTAAATTTTTTAAAAACAATATTTTTATTTATCAGTATGTCATAAACATGTTTAATTCATTCACAACTACACCTAGTGCTTTTAATAATTTCAGCATAAAATGGTTATTTTTTCATAATAATTGGTACAATTAGTAATTTTCTTTAGATATGTATATTATCATAAATGACATATAATTTTAAAATGAAGGAATTATCTAAAATTAATAATGTTTCAAGAAAGATCAATAGACGTTATTATCAATTGGGAAAGAAATTGAGATTTAATAAGGTCGGCCTAGTGGTGGAAGATGGGGTAGATGCATGTAGTCTTGGGTTTATAATTTTAAAAACCGAACCATTCATTGACTTGGTTAAGGCACTAGGTCATTGGTCAATGATCGAATCAGTGGGTCACTAATTGAACCGCATGAACTGGTTGTAAGTAACAAAATAAAAATTAGAATATTATATGTGTTATTTTTCGTGCGTCTATTACAAACATTTGTACGTAATAGATCAACGGTCACATATTTGAATCTAGGGTTTGCTTTTTTTTATATTTTTATTATTGAAGCAACAACAAGCAACATGACAACAATTCAACAATGCCAGCATGGGACAACATGGGCTAGGAGTGTGCATTTCAAGGTGTGGGATAGTGTGATATAAAAGGATGTCAGTATAATGTTTTTAAACATTAAATGGTGTTAGTGTAACATATATATAAAAGCTCAAGGTGTAATTTGCTCTAGGTTCTATTCTCATTGCTAGCATTGTACACAAAAAAATGGAAAAGAAATATTTAAACAAAACTAATTATGATAATTTAACAAGTAATTTTATATCTCAAAAGATTTAAAAGATAAAATTCAAACGAATCATAATAATGTTAATAAATTATTTTTATTAGTTTAAAAAAGTTTTATCTTGAAGTTTACATTAGGGTTAGATAAATAATTACAGTTAGGCCGATCTTGAATATCATTAATAATATATATTTTATATACATATTTATAAACTTTAACTCTACTATGTTCAAGTTAAAATTATTTATTCAACAAATATAATGTTCAACTCATTTAAATTGTGCATCAAGTTTATTGAACTAATTTACTAGTCCAACTTCAAATCAATTTTAAGTTGAGACTTGAGAGGAATGCTAGCTACACTTTCTCATACACTCTATTTCTAACACTCTCTTGATGATTGGTTGAAATTTATTGAAAATCACTAATTTTGGTTGGTCTCACTTCTCATTTAATGATTGTTTCTCTTAATTAAGAAGTGAAATCTGCCAGAATCAATGATTTCCAATAAATTTCAACCAATCATAGAAATAGTGTTAGAAATAGAGTGTTTGAGAGAGTGTTGCTAGCATTTCTCTACTTCACTACAAGCACCAAATGCACTACATTAACAATGTATTGATACACTATTATGAATCATTGCTTTAGAGAAGATCATCATAATTACCTGGGTTTGAAAGAGATGTCTGTGAGCTTTCATGTCCCGCCAACCATAGTTAAAAGCCCCACATTGGAGAGATTATTTTCTTTGGCCTTTGCTTCCATCTTCTCATCTACATCTTCCTCTGTGACCAACCAATTGTAAGGAAGCTGGAATTTAGGCTCAGAGCTACTGTTGCTTTTTTCGACATAATCAAAGTCAATATGATGTAGTCCTTGTTGCTTCCTTCGAAAGTCATCTATATCATGCCTAAATATACTCCTCGTCCCCCATTCAATGATTTCAAAACATGGGTGAGCTTTAAAACTGATACGTGCCCCTATTTTCACAAAATGACAATGTTGCCGAGAGATATAAATGACCCAAAGATGATTTGATTTATAGATTTTGTCCGGTTCTAAATTAAGTGGCATATCAAAGTATTCTTCTGTGTGTTCACTTTCAAAAGAAAGATAAAATGGATACAAACTAGAAACTGCAAGATCAGCATGATAGTTTTGCTTAAATATAACACCAAAGGCAAAGCCAAACCAGTTGCCATACATATTAAATTGCACTATCCTTATAGCTGAATCCCATTTAAATCTTTGAGTTAATGTAACATCCTTATTTTATTTTACTGTTTGTACATGTTTTTCTATAAATGTTATGAGAGATTATGTACTGTATTTTATAGAAACTTTCTATACATATTTTCATAATAAAATTCATACAGTTCTATTCAGAAAAGTTTCCTAAGTCTTTTGATATTTTTGTTTGTGGTTGAATTGCTTGTTGACTGGACAGTTGTGTCAGACAGCTGTCCAGGATAAATTTTCCGATGTAACATTTTGGACTAGACTGTAATCTAATAAAAAGATAATTGAATGTAGATTTAAAATATATACAGTTGGGAAATTAAAATGCCAATTTCAAATTATTAGAATTTTTTGAGAGTGAGAACTCTGAGAAATTATTACGATAAAATTCTAAGGTAGAAAATTAAGATAAAATTTGTATGACACCTATGAAATTACCTATTAATTATAACATAGAATAATTATTAAAATTGTTTAACTAAGAAAAATAAAAATAAAAGTATTAGCCAATCAAAATATGACAACTCAATATTTCTAATGTGATTAAATTAAGCTAATTAGACCTTGATTAAGAGATAATTAAGACACTACCCCAAGGTTTTTGATAGTGAGGAATCTAATGGTGGTGTTAGTTTCTTAAAATTCTAATTAGTTTGTAAGATAATTAAAAACCCTAAAAACCTTCTAGAATACTCCACACAATTCTACAATCTTTGACTAATTAACAAAGCAATTAGCCACTCACATAAGCAAGCACTTGTGGCTGTCCAAGTGGGCTGGAGATCTCAAGAGATGGACTGCCTTGAGTACTGTAGCTGGATGTGTAGAAAAAATTAAATTGGGTGGAGAAATTTTTTTAAAAACATAAGAAATAAAAAGCTCACAAGCTAGCTCTCCTCACCACCCAAAACCGTGAGTTTCCCAAACAGCAGCCCCTCCATTTTCACTTCATCTTAACTTCCAAAATTAAGAAAGAAATCAATCCAAACCTCACCTCCTTCAACCTACCTTCGGCCAAAAGAGAAGGAATTGGAAGAAAAACCCTAAGATTTCAAGAAGCTAAGGGAGAAAGGGAGAAAAAACAATCAAGGGTTTCTACATCAAACCAAAGATCTAAGGTAAGGATCTTGGCATTTAATTTCAATTTAGACAACTTGAAAGTAAGAGAAACATGTCTTTAGGTTTAATTTCAAGATTTAATCAAGAACCATTAAAAGAAGAAATTGATTTAGGGCTTTTAGATAATTGAAGTTGGAAGCTTGAATTAGTTGTTTGAATCAATATTTTGATTGGTTTCATGATGTGTTGTGATGGATTGAAATTTGATGTGGCTTGTTCTTGATTGAAAATGGCTTGGTTGTGTTGGATTTGATGTTGAAAATTTGAGAAATGATGTTGGTTTGTGAAGAAGGCCATTTGGCCATGTTGAGGAAGAAAGGGATACCATGTGGAAATTTTAAATTAACCAAGGGCAAAATATTCATTTCACATGTAGGGACACATTGGGAATTTTATAAAAAGATCAAGGGTAAAATAGTAATTTCATAGGTTCTAGAACAATTAAGGGTAAAATGGGAATTTCATAAAAAGATCAAGGGTAATTTCAGAATTTTATCAAAAGATCAAGGGCAAAATTGGAAATTAAAGAAAATAGTAAGGTTAATTTGGTAATTTCACATTTTAAGGACATAATTGGAATTTTAGAAAAAGATTAAGGGTAGTTTAGTAAATTTACAAAATAAGGACCTAAATAGTATTTTATTAAAATATAAATGTTATAATGTAAATTATTTGATATGATTATTAACATATTGCATATGCATGAGTCTTTTGGGGGAATTTACAAAGATTTCAAGTAAAGAGTGATTTATGTTGGCTAACCGGGACTGCGGTAGCCATTAATTTTAAATGATAAATGTTGACTAATCGGGACTACGGTAGTCATGAGAAAAGATTTTGATATATGAGAAGTGATTTTTTTTGGGTGAGCAGAATAAGTTAGACAGAACTGTTTAGTCTGTGATTATATAGTCTGTAGGGTGAAGGGTATTGGCAATCCCACATGTGACCGGAATCTGGACTGAGATGCGGTCGTGGTGGCCTTCTTGGGTATCTTGATCTCCTAATTTTGTTTAGCTTATTCGCGTTTAGTAGGGGCTGATAGCTGAATTGCAGTGCGTAATGGTAGGCCAAATTCTTACTAAACACTCAAAGGGGAAGTCTCCATGGAGCAAGGTCAAAATGATTTTGAGTCAAAACTGCATTTGCATAAATCATAAGACATTTGCTTTATTTATGTTATTTATTAATTATTATAGGAGATGTACATGATTGAAATTGCTTTCAATTGTATGAGAAATTAAATGCCTGAATCCAGTAAAATTGTCCCTAGATTCTAGGGAAGTTTAAATTGCAGGTAAATGAAGAAATAGTTAGAAGAAAAGATGCAGAAAATTCCAAAGCTTTAGGACGGGAATATTTTGGATAGATAAAAAAATTTTATTTAGAAATATTTTGTAGTAATGTTTCTGTAAATTTTAATATTGTAAATTTTGAATATATTTTGGATTTTAATCGAATGTATTAGAACTTTTATGTATAATATAATATGTATTTATATAAATAGTAAATTAAATGTTTTATTGGAAAAGGGGGTTACAGTTAACCACCCTGGAATATCTTTCAATGGCCAAGGAACAACAATGTCAAAGCCACACCGAAAATGACAGGGTTCCTGTCACCACAAGGCCGAAAAATCACAAAAACAAATTTTATTATAATAAATTGTATTTGTAACAGTAATCGGTTATTAATAAAAAGTAATTTTTTCAATTAATCTCTATATAAAGACACTCCTAATGGTAGATTAGGCAAATATTTCAACCAAAGATAAAGAAAGGGAAGGTATGTAGAGTGCAAACCTTAATTAGTCTTATTAGCCATTCAAGTGCTATGCCTTCGCACAAACAATCCTTTTAGATCATCTTGCAGCTTGGGACAATCAAAAATATATAACCCTGACCTATGATCACGAGATCCGGATACCATTTTAAAATACCTTCCTCCTAATGAAGCACTTCTAGATGGAAGGTCAGGAAAAACTTGAAGCCTAAGTTTAAATATGCTAGACGATATAGCTCATTGATAGAAGAAGGTATTGATCTAAACACCTTAACTCTCCAATAGCATCAGGTACTTCAATTAGATTGCAAGAGCTTAGGTCCAGAAATATCAAAGATTCCAAATGGGATGAAGAATGTCCTAGGGGCAAATCCCTAAGTTTCAAACAGCCACATAAATCTAGACTCAGAAGAGATACCATGGAATTAATGTTGTAAGGTATACTCTCAAGATTTGTGCAGTCTCTCAAACTCAAGAATGTAAGGTTTGCAAGGGCTCCAATAGATTCATGAACCAAGGATAAACTTGTACATCCACTAATGTCAAGGCACTCAATATTTGTTGCCCTTGTAAAATCTGGCATGCTTTCAAGTTTAGTGCAACCCGAGAGATGTAGAACTCTCAGAGAACTCATATTAGTTGCATTGCCAAAGTCGATGATAGCTAGATTGCAACAATTTCGTAAATTCAAGAAAGCAAGCTTTTTAAGAAACCCAATTGATGGATGGACCTGTATTAAATTTGTGCATCCAGAAACATCTAGCCACTCAAGTTTTAGGATTCCAGAAAAATCTGGAGTCTCAATAAGGAATTTGGAGTTGCTCAAATCAATCCATTTCAAGTGGGGGCAACTCTGTGAAAAGAGAATTAACAACCACATGTTAGTACAGTAAAAAAAAAAAACACCTATTAGCATCTATTTTTAAAACTTAAATTTCAGTATTTCACTTCAATTTGGTATGCTTTCAAAATTAAAGACATACTAAGGGAAAAAAAACTTTTGTAAGACTCACATGAACCTGAAAAATATATTAAATAAAAGACAAAAATATGTTTTTAGTCCTTGTACTTCACCATACATTTTGGTCTCTAAACTTTTGAAAATAAGTGTTTTTACTCTCTCAGGACAGACGTTAACACGGTTTCCTGCATAGCATCTGTCCTAATTAAGGAACTAAAAACATTTATTTTTAAAAGTTCAAGGATCAAAATGTTCGATGGTGAAATACAGGGACTAAAACCAAAAATAAAATAGTTTAATTTTGGTTCATTAGGTGAAAAGAAATTATAATGTCACCCAAAAATAGATGGACTATGATAATAGTTACTTAAAATCAAACTTTTATAAAAATATGTAATTAAATAATTAATGAGTTTATGGCTATGCACTGTCAGTGTAAAATTTTTTACACTGCTAACCAATAAAAAATCATCAATGATAGAAAAATATTACATTGAAAGGTTATAAAAATAATATTTAAAATGTTATCACTTTTAAGCAAATGTTTACTCAATTTTTAATTTCAAAATTATTATGACATTATACAATAAAATATAAATTGTGTTCTACTACTTCCTTCAAAATGGAAAGCACAATTTATTTGAATTAAAGAAAAAGATGTTACCCATTTACTTTTTATTATTAAAAAGCTTCTTGTAAAATGTTTAAACAAGTTACAATATTTAATAAGTAATTTATATTCAATTTTTGAATTTTTAAAATTATGATGCCAGTGTAGAATTAAAAAGAAAAGTGACCTAAATGCAGTGCAGTGCCATTTCTTTTGAACAGTTATCGAGATACTTGCTCTTTCCATTATTTTTGTAAACCCATAAGAAAATGAAAATAATGACATTATAGTACCTTGCGGCCTTCCCATACACGTTTCATGCTACTATTAGGCATATTCAATTCCACAAGATTAGAGGCTGTAAAATATGATGGCAGAGAAGCAAAAGGATAATCATGCCACAAAAGATATCGCAGCCTGGTAGAAAGAAACTCGAGGCTTCCTGAAAGTTTTTTGTGATATAATATGAGTAATGTAAGTTTCTTCATTTTTGACAATCCATCAACAATACATTCTGAGATATCTTCTTTTTGATCTAGAACTATGGTTTTGACATTCTCTGTCCCCTGGAACGCAAAGAATAAGTGTATGAAAAAAAAAATTAATTTATCAAATTAACATGACTCTTTTTCTTAAAACATATAAGATCTCTCCATTGTCAAATATATATATATATATATATATATATATATATATATATATATATATAATACATTTTTATTGAATAATAAGAATACCAAATATTTTTATGAAAAAAAGGAAAATATTGAAATTTAAATTTGAAATAACTATAACAGAAAGGAGTTATTTAATCCTTTATGATATTTTATATGTTTATACAAAACAGTAAAAATGCTAACAATAATAAAGTGATTACATAAATTCTTAAAAAAAAAAAAAACTTAATGTACATGGAATAAGCAATGGTTTTTTTTATTTTTTATAGAAACAAACTTAACTCCTTTCATTCATGATAATTGGATAAATACAATTTGGTACATGCTGATATGTTAATCTATCTTCTCCCACTTTTACCTAAATACGTTGCAAGATATTAAAAAAAAAAAAAAAACTTTACTCAAGACTAACTAAGTTTGAAAATGTAAGTTGTTACCGTTTCTATCATCAAGGCGCGAGAGAAGTCTTTATAAAGCCATATTGTACTCCATGATCCTGGCTCTTCGGGAGAATGGCCACAAACTATTTTCTTTCCCAATTCTTGTAACATTTCATGCATATGAATTTCTTGATCTAAAATAGTTATGTGTGATCTCTCAATGAGTCTTCGAATTCCAATGTGAGGATATAACCCACAACAATCTAGAATTCGCTTAATATAATCCACCCTCTCCCCTTTAAAGAAACAAGCAATGTGTAAAAATATTTTTTTTCCTCGTCTCGTAGTCCATCAACACTTGTTTGAAGAATATTCATAATTTTATCATCTAGACTACTCTCCAATCTATCCAAGGCATCTCTCCATTGGGTAGCATCTCGAGTACACAAGAAAGCACCCATCACTCTAATTGCCAACGGAAGACATTGAACATATTCTAGTACCCTAGGAATCAACTCTGCACAAATACTAGTTTCCTCTTCAATTTTGAAGGCTTTTTCTACAAAACAACTTACAAGCTTCATTATCATTCAATAATGAAACCTTGTGCACTTTATGCGCTCCATACACTCTTAGAATATGCTCATCTGTGGTGGTAATAACCATTCTACTTCCCTTGAAAAGCAATTCAAGATTTATGGCCAAATCCTGCAATTGCTCTAATTGATCAACATTGTCAAGAACTACAAGGACCTTTATTTTGTGTAGCCTATTTCTTACAATCTCTGATATTTCAAAAGAACTGTGTATTTCTAAATCTTTTTCATCCAAAGTTTGAAAAAGAATTCATTTATGTATAGCAATAGCACCTTCATTCCTGTAAACTTTGCTTACATTCTCAATGAAACAACAAACGTTAAACGTGTGAGATATATTATTATACAAGACAGCAGCATGAGTTGTCTTTCCTATTCCAGTCATTCCACAAATTCCTAAAACTCGAAAGTCATCAATCTTTGAGTCTAATTTTAAAAGGTTTTCTAATGCTTGCACACGTGGTTGTATGTCAATAAGGTCATCAACAAACCTTGAAAATGTAACACCCCAATTTACTATTAAGGAATTTCTACTTATTTTAATTATTAGTGAAATTGATGCAATTATAATTTATAAAATATCCTTCACAAAATACGTGGAATTTTTTTTTTTACCTCAAAACCTTATTACTTTTAATTCTAAAAGATGATTGTCCTTATTAACTTATCGTTCATTTAAAAGCATCCTTGAATGAAATATCTTCTTGGTAAAACAAACTCCATTTATAAAACATTAGATCCACAATGAACCATTTAAAACACAATAAAAACTTTATTTAAACATCCTCGATTCCATCACTAACCAATTTTATTACACAAATATGAATGCACTTTTACATCCTTGAAAATAATTACACTTTACATTTGAGTCACATACAAGAGGATGATACATCATAAAATTAAAGACTAGTCTACCCTATTTTATACAAAAAAAAAAAAAAAGACTGAAACTCAGAGCAATGACTCAAAAGAAATTTGGCCCTTATATACTCCCTTTAACCCATGAGACATCCTCAGGGAAATCTTCTGTTTCCTTGAACTAGTCCATCCACATCCTTAGCACTTGTCATAGTCATTCCATTCCATTTCCAACGATCGCATAGAATCATTCATCTCCATCAAAAAAATAAGGTGTATGGAGTGAGTCCCTCTCCTCCACTAAACTAACAAACAAACGACCATTACGGTCTCAGACAAACATACAGCATCAACCACTTCACAGTGGTGCTCTCACGAGTCTCACTAGAAAGTCCTTAATCCATTTCTCTATTTCTCTGTCTCATACAACTTATCATAACTCGGGCCCGCTGCCACTGGAACTCCCATAACTCAGTGGACTTACATAATTTAAGTATGATGACTTGCTGGGAGTACACCCTTCACCATGGTACAATGGTAAGGCTCTCACCAACATAGTTATGCCTCGCATTGGTCGGGATTGCCAAGTCGGCACTGTGGAAAACGCGACCACAAACTCGGCGCCAGATTCGCAAGAAATATCAAGTCAGCGAGCATACCTCAGGTACCACTCTGTGAGGCCATCCAATCTATGAGGACTAAGTCCTCAACCACTCACTCCCCTCAGTGTTCATCTTTTATAGGTTTGTGTGGCTTCTCTACCAAAGGTACCAAATGGCGGTCTTTAACAACGTATGTCCCAGACACACCATACGGAGATCCAACTCCCCACTACCACAGTGGTTACGTACTTCGACCCCATTCCTCACGAGCACATCACTCACCATAGACGAAGCCCCCACACAACCTCTTCAACATTTGTCCATTCAGTCTTTGACCATGGAAGTACATCCTCTACAATCCACGTGTCGCCTTTGTCCGAAAACAAATCCATTTCAACCGTTTTACACGACTTAACGATAGAGGTTCTCCTCCTCCTTTCGTTTCTCACCACGATTAGGACAATCAACAACTTTCAAAATCTCAAACACATGTGCGTATTGCACTTCACCCAATCATGACCCAATCCATGATCTTTACAGTCTTATTACGTCTTATTGAGTCCTTACTCACTCTCAAATTTTATGCTTGCTTAACTCATTGAGTTCAAGGTTCATGCAAAGGTCCTAAATTCCTTTCTAAGTCCAAACATCCGGCGCCCTCCGTCTGCATAGGTAATTCCTAATTACTAATCCATAATGTTATTAAGTTCACATTCTTAATTATAGTTTATTCACTATTGTTCATAGTGAATATTATTGATTACTAGAATGACCTTCTAGTATCATTTGCTACCACACAAGAATGAAAAATTCTCGTTCCTACAATCAACAAACCATCACAAGCAATTCACATGCACAAAAAAATTCCAGCATTCTTTGCCTGAGGATCACATTCCTCCCGGTCTCCAATTCACAATTAATAATAGAACAGTCATTAATAACCAATAATTCAATAACCCAAACTCAATCCATCACAAATCATTGCATTCATATTTCTATGGAAATTTCCCTTTTTAGGTGAAATTATTCCTTAACAAGTACAATTAAAGGCATTAAAACCAAATATACAATTAATACAATTAAATTTCATGTGGACACATAGAGCTGTACACTCACACAAAAAATTATTTGATCCATCATATCTACTTGAAATTTCATGAGATTTTACAGAGAAACTATACATCATACATATTTCATCATATAAATTTATCTCACGAAAATTCAACCCACAAATATTATTTTTGAATTAAAAATAGTGTCTGGACATGCTCTGTAAAACACGATTCCATATTTTTAGAAAATAGCATATCAAATTTTTTTTACGTGAAATTTTGCAGTGAATATTTCCAACATGTGGGCCATCACATATAAGTTTTTTTTCAGTACCAAAAACCACCAAAAATATCCCTTTTGAATTTCCAAATCTTTATTGCTCCATAATAGAGTTTTCAATAAGAAAATGTAAATAATTGCAAAAAGTACTAAAAAAAATTCTTATAAAATCCATGGATATTCCACATGGTCAAAAAAGTATTAATAAATTTTCTCAAGACCAAATTCTCACAAAAAGTAATTTTCTACATTTAATTTCTCTGCTGTCCAGCTTTTCAGTTTTTCCAACATTAAATCACTAAAAATACTTCCCAGGCTTTTCTGACCTAAAAAAATTCATGGATGACCCTCATAACATATAAATCGAATTTCTAGTCCCATTTTTCCAAAAATGCATCCCAAAATTTTTATAAAATTCAAAACAGCCACGTTCACAGTTTCTACAGTGTTTGAAAATAATTTCGGTAAAAATAGTTGCGATGCTCCGAAAAATCCGAAAAAATTACCATGACATCCGCAGGCATTAAAACTTTGGAAAATGTCTTTACATCACAAAAATCATGCACGAAAATATTTTCAAAAAATCAAAACAGCTGCAGTGCAAAAATGACAATCAACACCTTTCAACATTTCCAAGTGCTCTTGAGACACTCATGGTGTCAAAAGACCCACAACATCACCAACAGCCCATAACCAACAAGAAAAACCATAAAAGTCTAGGGAAGAAGAACCCCTCCATACCTCAAGTGATGAACACAAAATTCCCAAGCAAGTCAAAAAATAGACACTTGTTGTGTCTAAAACTTTTCCTGGTCACCAAATGAAAAATCAAGACAATTGAATTGTAGCTCTAGAAATTCTAGAGAGGAAAATATATATGAAATTAAATTTTGAGTTTACTTACCCAAATATTTAAGGCCAAACTACCCAAAACAAGCTATAACAATGCTTGAAGAACAAGAACCAAAAGCTCCTCCCTTTCTCTCTAAAACTCTCGGCCAAGACACATATAAGGCTCTTTCTCAGTTGTTCTTATTTTCTTTTTTGGTCTTCCTTCTGAAATAATGATATAGTTACACGTTGGGGAGGGGGGTGCAGGTCATTGGTCCAAGGGTGTTAAAAATCCAAGAGGTTAAAAGTGTGGGAATTGAATGAAATTGTGGGCAAAGTGAGACTTTGCTCATCAGGCCAAGAAAAGCCATTTTTGGCTAAATTGCTTTTGAAATTTTTAGCCATTAATGGTTAATGAAGGATTAAGCAAAAATGGTAAATTTGCTTTTATTAAAAATGGCTAATTTCTAGTTAATTAACATAGGTTATTGTGCTAAATACTTAGAACATTGTGTAATTCAAATTAATCTCACTCAGTGTTAATTTACATAGTGTGAATTTATACTGTCTAATTTTGCACAATGTAATTTTATACATTGTAGAAATTTTAAAGTGTAATCTTGCACAGTGAAATTTTACACAGTACAAAAATTAGATTCTAATTAAGTCCAATTTTTTTTTTAAACTTGCCACATAAAATCATACAAAGTTTTTAGATCTTTCTTAATTAGCTAAATTAAATTTTCAATTGTAATTAATCTCATTATCAATTTAGTTGCCACAATATATACTAACACAATATCCATTATATCTTTAGTTGCAAATTTTTTTAGGGTGTTACAGAAAACTTATGACCCAATTTTCTAATTACGGCTTGAACAATATTTTCTATTTGTTCAAACTCTGGCCTGCAAGAAAAAGAAAAAATGAGATCACTAAACTATCACCTAAAGAAAACAATGGCAAAAGGCAAGAATTTATGTTAGCAGTTAACATATTTTCAATCTTTTCAAATTTTTTATTGATAAAAATGAATAGTTTAATTTTGATAGGTTTAAACATAAATTTAGTTGTTGTAAGTCTACATTTTTTCAATTTTGGTCCTTATAAATTTTTTTTTTCATTTTTAATCCTTATAAGTTTGTGTTTTTCCAATATTAGTTCATTAAAGCGCGAATTTATAAGGACTAAAAACGAAAAAATTGAAGAAAAAAAATGAAAAAATCAGTACAATAAAAAAATGAAATCTTACGTGAACTAAAATTCATATTTAAGCCATTTTGTTATCCATAAAAGTTTTTACTTTGTTAAACTAATTAAAAATATTTTAGATAGAACTTTTACATTAATGATTATATTAAAACTCATTTTTAATTATATAATAATAATTTATGATTCAATGATAATTGTAAATTTTTTTACACCGGAGGATTGTTTCAACTAAATTTTAAAAAGATAAATATAAATAACACATTTCCTAACTCACTATTTATTATTGATTGAAATATATTAAAAATTATAAAATTTGCAAATAATATTTTATTTAATAAGCTTCACTCACTCTTTTCCTAAAAATGAATACTTGCCTTTCAGCCCATAGAAGAAAAATTATTTTGCATAGAAAAGAAAAATTGTCAATCGAAACATGCCAAATGCTAAAAAACCTTGTCTGGATCTTGTTTGAACTTGTGTGTGTAAATCAAAGGCATTCTGGTATACCCCATTCTGATGTCTTACATGAGATGGATCTACATCATAGAAAACAGGCAAAACAGTTTGGTTTGATTGTTGTTTGCAATGAGCTATAGCAACCATTTCCTCTAAACACCATGTTGAGGAAGCATAATTTTCCGAAAAGACGATGATAGAAAGGCGTGAATCTTTGATGGCTTGCAGAAGCTGATCTGAAATGGAGTCTCCTTTCTCGAGCCTTTTGTCATCCATAAAGACAAAAATACCCTTTCGGATGAGATGATTGTAATGATGATTGACAAAAGTGTTGCGGGGTGTCAGGACCTCTGAAACTGATAAATACATCGTATCTATAGTTTTGGATGCTGCGGGAGTCATTGGAAGAAGTGGATGCTATACTTCTTCTTCTCAGACCCAAGCGGTTGAAATTGGAGGATAATCGACGACCCCACCGTCTCAATACGAAGGATATCCATGTTTTGCTTCTCATCATCAATTGAAGTTCACAGCACAGCCAGTGGAAGAACAATTCTCACTGTTGGCGGGAGGAGAGGAAGGACAAAATGGGATTGTGAAGTGAGTGAGGAACATATATTATCGGCAAATACAACTCAAACGTGGGTTCCACGCGGAGCAGTGACCACCGACTCCAACCTTTCTGACTCCCTCACTTCTTCATTTTTTACTCTCTCTACAAAGTTCAATAGTCTTTAAACTCCATATTCCATTTCTGTTCAACTCCTACAATTACAAGTGTGCAAGAATAATTTGGACCTTAAATTCTTAAAAATTAAAGTTATTTTTAAAGCACTAACGAGTTTTTAATTTTTGATTAATTTGATTCTAGCAATTTTTAACTGTTAGAAATCGTATTTTAAATGGAAAATTAAATTTTAATGGTTAAAAGTTATCATAAATTGTAAATCTTTTATTATCTATTTGGCTATACACTGTGAAGATTAAAAAAAATTATGCATATTTTAGAGACTAAAATCAAAATAAAAATATCCAAATTTAAGAAATTAAAAATATATTTAAACTTTTTTTATATATAGAAATCGAACAATCCAACTAGACTTCCTTGATATAACTAGTGCTGAATCAATATTAATAATTAATTTTTTAATTTTAAAAATAATTAATAATACTTAATTATATATCATAAATTTTCCATTTCGTACGGAGCAGTGATCCCCTAATGTTTACTCCCTGACAAAAATCTTCATTTAGAAATATACATGGACTTTATAAGATTTATTATATTTTTAATGTAATAAATATTCTTTTTTAATAAAAAAAATCTATTCACAAGCTTATTCTGAAAGATATATAATCACCACATATATCGACAAATACAACTCATAAAAGACATGAGAGATACTTATCTATGTGGGTTCCACGCTCACCACCCACTCCCTTACCCTCCGTTTGGAATGAGAGAAAGAAGGTGGAGAAGGAATGAAAATTTTGAAATTTGAATTGGAAGAAAAATAAGAGAAAAGAAAATTTTGAATTTTTATTTTTAAAAGTCAACTTTTTCTTCTATTTTCTTTTCACTTTCCCTCCAACCAAACAAAAGAAAATGCATCATTTTTCGTGTTTTCTTTTCTCTCTATTTTATTTCCTCTCTACCAAACATATCATTAAAGATGCGTACTAGTGTTATGTGTTGTCCCAAGTAAATGATAACAATATAACAATATATGCATTATAAATTATAAATATATATTTTGTTAGCTATATTGTATATATTTGTTAATTTTTTAATATATATTGGGTCAATCGGTTTAATAAGTGATAATCCGGTTCAATCATTGATTCATCAACCCAATGTCTCGACTAAATCGATGACCGGGTCAATTTTCACAACACTATTATTAGATGCCAATATAATTAAAATATATAATAAATAAATAAGTATTTTTTAATATATAAATTATATTTGGTATTTACACTAAATAATTTAAATTGTGATATAAGGTTATTTTTAACTATTGACAATTTAAAAAAAAAAATTAAGTTAAAGATAGAGATAAAAGAAAGATAGATTGAAACTTGAAAGGGATAGATGGTTCAAAATTATACTATATATAAAAATAGAAGATAGGTGAGTGAGTGAGAAAAATGAGGCTCTTAATCTCAATAATAAGTAAAGATCTATATTTATATCTATATCTATATCTATATCTATATCTATATTATATAAAAAAACAATCCCTAAAAAAGTCCTAATCTGCCACATGCAAACTTCTTAGCATATTTTAGTCTAAAAATATTGTGTGTTATCTTCTCCACACTCTTTGCATTTCAATTAAATTATTGATTGACATTAGTCTAAGATTTAAGCAAGGATTATTTGTCTACATTTAATTGAGGATTCATGATTGATTTAAGAGTGTTACCTGATTTTATGAAATATATAATTCAAACTATTTTTTTATCACGAGAATTACTAATAGTAATATAATGTTGCTATTTTGAATTTTAAACACTTATGACTTTATAATTCAAAATTAAAGGTAATGATTTAACTTTTACACAATTAAGGCAATTAACTGCAAAAACCCGTCTAATTAAACAAAATTAGAACCTAATTAGAGATTAAATGACCATTAATTTTCAATTCTAATATGTAATTTTTTATTTAATTTTTTTAGCAATAACTAGGGGAAAGAGAGGTTCGTGTCACTGATCATATTTTAATAAAACAGAAAAAGGAAGTTAAATAAGAAATATAAGTAAGCAGTTGAGGGATAAAACTTTAGTTATCACATGGATAAAGTGAGATTAGTTATCACATATAGTTAAAGGATAAAAATGTTTAAAGAAAAGTGAAGACCAAAAGAGGGTGTCCCATTATATATTATTGTAGATTATAGATAATATTAAAAAATATTAAATAAAAAAGTACTTCTTTAAAATGAATTATAAATTTAAATTACTTAACAGTGGAATAAAACTTTACATTATAATTATAGATTATCTTCTTCTTTAAGTCTTGGCTCTTTATTCAAACAAAAACAAAAGAATACGGACAGTCACGTGTGAATTTGCACGGAACTGAACGTGTGGTCTATGCTATGAAGATTCTAAAGAGATCACTTGGGTAACGTGCCTGCAGCTGCTGTGTGCCATCTAAAGTTGGCTCTATGATGTTGACGTTGCTGTCTTGCTGAAGCCACCTGTTTACATTGTTGATCAAATTTGTGCAATACGCACATATATTATGCTTAACTACTTATAATTCCAAACATCTTATTACTTCAATATTGTACATGTTCTTAAATGAATTTTAACATTTTTTTTTCTTTACTCTTGCCTCGTGCGTGTTTGGCTCTTCACTTACCCCTTTTGTACAAGAAAAATAGAGCAGAAAGGGGAGGGATGGATGAGAAATAAAAAGGTTGATGTGCTTGATTGTAGAAAAATGAGAAGAGAGAAAATTAAAGTTGTGAAACTCGTTAGTTATTTTCGTTTGATTTCTCAATTATAGTTTGTTTGATGGAAAAAATTGGGAAGAGGAGAGTAAATGGTAATTATTTGAGGAGAAATATTAAGAACGCGTTTTTTGTCACACTCTCATTTGTTGAAAATGACAATTTTGTGAATTTCATATCATATTTATCTTTTAAACTTTAGAAGTGCATAGATTCAGCTTGAAGAGTAACCCTATTGTTTTGCATAGAACTATTGTCATCTTATGACTTTGTATGAAAGAAATCCTTTATCCTTTATTACTTAAAGGAATATACACTATCCCTAAAAATTTCCCCCCAAAAATTTAAGGGATATTTTACTAATTTTAAGTGCATTAAAATAATCACATAAAATTCAAAATAAAATTAAAAGAAAATTAATAATTATTACTTAAAGGAATATACAATATCCCTAAAAATTTTCCCCCCAAAAATTTAACGGATATTTAAGTAATTTTAAGTGCATTAAAATAGTCACATAAAATTCAAAATAAAATTAAAAGAAAATTAATAAATATATATTAAATGTGCATTCATTCACTATAAAGGAAATTAAAACAATCACAATTTATAATTTTAAATGCAATCATTCATCATGTTTAGAACAGGCACAAAAATTTAAATTTAAAATAGAATTAAAAAGAAAATAATAAACATACTTTTTTATTTTTAATTATTATTTATGTACAATTAATAAATATAATAAAATAATAAATGATTAATTTGAATCAGTAAAAATATTAAGGGATGTTTTCAATCAGTTAATATAATAATGAATTTTAATATAATATATGTTAATATGAAATATAAAATATTTTTTTACAACATATAAAATATAAAAGATAAAAATTGATTCTAATATATTGTATTTTTAATGTAAAATAATGATCACCGTGAATTCTAATCAAATATCTAATAAAAAATAAAAGATAACAATGGATTCTAATTATGAATACACGTATTATCTTTTAAAATTATAAAATATTATAATCCATCGTTATAATATTAGAAGATATTAATCATGCACAATTCTTGGATTCTAATAAGATAATATCATAAAATATGTTAGAATTCATGATATAAAATACCGTGGGTTTATATATATTCAAAAATCGTTTCAAATAAATTCTTTATCCTTTATTACTTAAAGGAATATACATTGCCTCTAAAAATTTTCTCCAAAAAAATTTAAGGAATATTTTAGTAATTTTAAGTGCATTAAAATAGTCACATAAAATTCATAATAAAATTAAAAGAAAAGTAATCATTTATTACTTAAAGAAATATATACTGCCCCTAAAAAATTTTCTCCCAAAAATCTAAGGGATATTTTAGTAATTTTAAGTGCATTAATAGTCACATAAAATTCAAAATAAAATTAAAAGAAAAATAATAAATATATATTAAATGTGCATTCATTCACTATAAAGGAAATTGAAACAATCACAGTTTATAATTTTAAATGCAATCATTCATCATCTTTAGAATAGACAAAAAAAATTAAAATAGAATTAGGGTCCATTTGATTTGTTAAAATGATGGTACTGGACAGCACAGTACAGAACAAATATTGAAGTTACTGGACAACTTTTTATCATGTACATTGTTTGAAAAACAATAGACAACACAACTAAAATAATATGAAATTTACTAAAATACCTTTTGTAACGACCTGCTATCGTCACAAGACAACTTAATTACTATATTGCAAAAATATTTAATTAAAAACTTATTATAAGTTATTTATAAAAATACGTGTAAATTTTTCGCGCAACATCACTAATCATTCATAACATTCATCATTAAGAAATATATATCACATACATTACTACATCTGAAAATCATCCATACATAAATACATATATATCAGAAGTATAGGTACCAAACCATATGGTCATATACAAACCACATACCAAAAGTCTGATATATCTCAAAAGGTTCGGACTATGTGTGTACCAGTACAAAGGTACCCATCAGTAAGTACATATAGCAAAAGAGAAGAGATACATATTATTACCTATTCCCTACTAGCTGGCTACAACTGCCTATTACCCTTAGCTAGAAACTAGGACGATATAAGAAAAGATAAGGAATAGATGAAGTAGGTCTCCTGTGAGTTCAGCCGCGAAGAGCTTGATCAGCCAGTAGTTCGTTGTCTGCTCCCGCGAAGAATCACGATCATCACAGTCAAACACATACAAACAAATAGCGCAAGGATAAGCTTACAAAACAAACATAGATTTCAAATAAAACATTAAATTTACATTAACATATTCACAAAGGTAAATAATAACAATACACAGTAAAATCCATTTCCATAGGTTAATCACCAACATATCCTTAAATAATATGACCTAGTTATGCACTATATGTAGACACAACTCCATGGAGATTTTCACCAGTCGAGCGACCAGCACAGTCAAATCCCTTAACATAATCTAATTCAACCATGGGGGGAAATGCCAATACTGGTCTTGGAAATAAATTAGTGGCTTTGTCAGGATAGGCGTACGTGGGTAGTGGCTCACCACAACATAAGATCTGCAGAAATCTTGGCCTCAATGTGGAATCGCTCGTCCATCCTATCCCCGGGCCCATGTACACGACCCCACCAATCTTTCTGACACTAGGTTGAGGACTACACTCCCACCCTCAACTTACATGCCAACTCATATCCACAGTCACGATCCACTGTGGACTCATGCATGTATGCACGTATAATCCAACACAACAACATATCCACAGTCATTGTCCACTGTGGTCAACAACAACATATCCACAATCACCATCCACTATGGTCGACAACATATATCCACAATCATTATCTACTATGGTCAACAACATATATCTACTGTGGTTTCAAAGTTAAATAAAATATCGAAGTTAATCGAACACTAGTCACTGGACGTTGGTCACCGGACGCTGGTCAAAACCTTAAAATTTTTAACTTTTAAAACTGTTTAGAACACTTTGAAGTTTTTCTAAAATCTCAAAAATATTCGAAATAATAAAAATTACAGAAATCATCTTTAAATCTTTAGAAAGATTTTGAAAGGAAATTAAAAGATAAAGTAACAATATGATCTCCTAGGTTTTGAAATCAAAATACCAACAAGTCTGTTTTCAAAAGAATAAAACCATAGACAAATCAAGGATTTACAAAAACAGCAATAATCATTTTAGTGAGTAAAAGCCAAAACTGTCTTTAATACAAAATAGTCCACTTTTATGTTCAAAATTTCAACTCATCTCAAACATATTGTAGAAAACTTGATTTCATGTTGTAACAAATTGGAAATATAATTTCAAGAAATAAAATAATAATTCCTAAGTCATCTTATATAAAGAGAACCAAAATTTTCCAAAAACATATAAAAATCTCGAAAACAGATTTTCTTCACTGCACATGGGTCAGTTTCAAGGAAACTTTTAAAATAGAAATATAATGAATTAGAAAGTATATCATACACCGTTAGAAAGATTGAAATGTCTATTTTCTAACCATATAACTCGTTTTTGAATAAGATTTTTGTAGAAATATAGAATTGCAAAATAAGATACTATGTTCAGTCACATTTTTCTGACTGGACGTTCAACTTTCGAGGGCCATAAATCCTTCGATTTTCAATATTTTTGGGCAGTTCTTGTGCCGAAACTGTAGCCCCATATCTCTATTTTCATCTTCAATAAACGAAATCCAATTTCATTCACCACAGCCAAAGTTATCATAAAATTACTAACTCATATTCAGACAACAACGCACCAGACAGCAAGCACTTTGTTTTCAGCCATTATACTTTCATTTAATCGACTTATATTACAAACAAATTATCAAAACATTACTTTCAAAAATCAATACACATCACAACATATCTATACATCAAAGAATACATCAAATAACCCTATCAAATCTATCTTTTTACACTCTATAAAAATAGAGCAACCCATCCTAATCAAGGTACGAAAACTCTAAGCTCAATTGTGATACCTGTCTCTTACCTCTACGCTTCTAACTTGAGTGTCGGAGTGTCTTCGCAGGTACACCCCCACCAGTCACGGAGGAGAGCCCGGCAGAGCCACCGCATCAGAAGACTTATCAAAATTTGGTAAGAACATTTGGCGCCCACCGTGGGGCTCAGTGAAACTATTCCCAGCCACACCAATCAAGACGACATTATTCCAATGGCGGCAACCCAGAGCAAAATAGCGAACCACGAAAAGCGACCACAGGGGGGAAACCCAAATCCTGGGCGTACTACCCCCAGGGGATACCCACGAAGGTAACCCCAACAACGTGGCGCCCCCCCCCGCGTCAGGCGCTTGAGAATCACCCGTTGATCCAAGCCCTGCAAAGGGAAGTCAACATGCTGAAGCAGAACAGCGCTAAGGAGATAGAAGACCTCCGCAAGGAGAACGCTACCCTTCGAGAGCAGTATCAAAAATTGCAAGAGGACTGCAACGGACTCTCGGCAGCCCACGCCGCTACCAATAAACTATCGGCGGCCCACGCAACCGCCAATAGACATCCTGACCGAACAGAGCAGGAAGATACCACCTGGAGCGAGGCAGGCCGAACAACCCATCCAGAGTCCAAACTCGCCTCAGGATTGCGGGCACCCTCAAGACGAAGCGCAATACCTGAGACAACGAGACGACACCCGTTCGTAGATGGAATCATGGAGACCCCACTACCGGCCGGGTGGAAGCCCTTGTCCATGGACCGGTACGACGAGCTGACCGACCCTGATGAGCACATCGACGCATTCATCACGCAGGTGAACCTGTACACAAACGACGACGCCATCATGTGCCGGGTGTTCCCAACAACCTTGAAGGGAGCAGCGTTGAACTGGTACACACGACTCCGCCCCCACTCAATCGACTCTTTTGCCACGTTAGTCACTCGCTTCGGCGCTCAATACGCTACAAGTCGACCCCACCACCTGACGGCAGTAGCACTAGCCAACATCCGGCAGGAAGACAACGAGTCTCTCAGGCAATTCATGGAGAGATTCGCAGAGATCTCCGTCAAGATCCAAGACTTAAATCCACAAGTAGCACTGATCGCCATGCTTATGGCGCTAAAATCCGGACCTTTTTCGGACAGCCTCTGCAAGAAGCCACCACATGACATGGACGAGCTCATAGCTAGAGCGGCAAGATACATTCAGATGGAAGAAATGGCTAAGTTCAGGGAGCGAGTTAGGGGCGAGTCCTACAAAAAATAAGAAGAACGAGAGAAACCAGGAACAAGCCGAGAGCGGAATAGCAAATCTAGAAGCGACAGACCGCCCCAGGCAAGGTTTACCCATTATACCCCTCTAACAGATAGCAGAGCACGGGTTCTGGAAGAAGCCTGCAGCACCGAGCTGATAAGCCTGCCTACTAGGAATCGCTCCCTAGAGAAAGCAGATAGGTCTAAGTTCTGCAGATACCATCGAGTGCACGGACACGCCACAGAGGATTGCACCACCCTGAAAGACAAGATTGAAAAACTTATCCAACAGGACAAATTACGACGCTTCGTCCGAGACGATAGCCGAAAGTCCGAGCGAGAACGAGCCCGAGACAGGGAAGACGATCGTGATAGAAAAACCAGACGCACAGAAGAGCCCCGCTGAGAGCAACATACTAAACCTCCCGAAGCTCGACTCCGAGGTGTTATCAACACAATAGCAGGAGGATTCGCAGGAGGAGGAAGCTCGAGCTCGGCAAGAAAGAGGCACCTACGCAGTCTCCGGTCAATCAACTTGACTTCAACAAATCCTAGAATACACAGGAAAATGCCCCCCATAACTTTCACAGACGCAAATTTCGAAGGCATAGAACCCAATCATGATGACCCGATGGTGGTCAAAGTTGAAGTCGCAAACTGGTTGGTGTGCAAAGTCTTAGTCGACAAAGGCAGCTCGGTGGATATCCTGTACTGGTCCACTTTCCAACAGCTAGACATCCCCAAAAATAAGATACAACCGTACACTGAGCAGTTAGTCGGTTTCGCAGGCGAAAAGGTCGATACCAGAGCCTACATTGACCTCCTCACTACTTTTGGAGATGAGATGGGGTCCAAGACTATCACGGTCAGGTACCTCTTAGTCAACGCCCTCACTTCATACAACATTCTCATAGGCAGGCCGGCACTCAACAAACTAGGGGCAATAATCTCAACTCCACATCTGGCAATGAAATTCCCAAATTCAGAAGGGAAGATAGTGACAGTCAAAGCTGATCAGGAGGCAGCCCGCGAGTGCTACTTAGAAAGTCTAAAGATAGCCAGCGGAAAAAAGGTCCTAGAACTAACCATAAAACACGTAGCATGCGCTTCACTCGTAACACCAATAGAGGAGGTCGATCTCGACCCCAGGGAGGCTGAGCCGAGAGCAGAACCTACATAAGAGGTAAAATCCTTCCAAATAGGAAGAGAACCAAGGCAATGCACAAAACTCGGGACTCAGCTAGCAAACGAGACCGAAAAAGCAATTGCCAGAGTCCTGTTAGACAACGCCGACTTGTTCGCATGGTCAGCCGCCGCCATGCCCGGAATCGACCCGAGTTTCCATTGCCACAAGCTTTCCTTCTACCCAAAGGCCAAGCCAATCTCCCAAAAGAAGAGGAAACTCGGGGCCGAAAGAGGAAAAGCGGTCAAAGACGAAACTGAAAAGCTACTCGACGCCGGCTTCATAAGGGAAGTACAATACACCACATGGCTCACAAACGTGGTGATGGTGAAGAAGGCAAACGAAAAATGGAGGATGTGTACTGACTACACAGACCTTAACAAAGCATGCCCAAAAGACTCATACCCGTTGCTAAGCATAGACAAGTTAGTAGATGGAGCAGCCGGCTATCCGATCCTGAGTTTTTTGGATGCATACTCCGGGTACAACCAGATACCAATGTACCCACCAGATGAGGAAAAGACGGTGTTCATAACTGACACGGCCAATTACTGTTACACGGTAATGCCATTCGGACTGAAGAATGCAGGAGCAACATACCAGCGTCTGATGGACAAGATTTTCATAGAGCAACTCGGTAGAAACTTGGAAGTCTACGTCGACGACATGGTGGTTAAAAGCAGAGAACCAAAATCACATCCAGGAGACTTGGCCGAAATTTTTGGCTAGATCAGAAAACATAATATGAGGCTAAACCCTGAGAAATGTGTGTTCAAAGTGCATGGCGGAAAATTCTTAGGATTCATGCTCACCCACAGGGGCATAGAAGCCAATCCGGAGAAATGTACAGCTATCATAGGCATGAGAAGTCCGAGTAATATAAAGGAAGTACAACGGCTAACTGGAAGACTGGCATCCCTATCCCGTTTCTTGCCGAAAGCAGCAGAAGTAGCCAGACCCTTTTTTCAACTGCTCAAGAAACAACAGGTCTTCGGATGGAATGAAAAGTGTGAAGAAAACTTTCTAAAGATAAAAACACTACTCTCATCACCACCAATTCTAACGCGACCTGAACCCGACAAGGACTTAATACTATACCTAGCCGTCTCGAGAGACGCAATCAGTTCGGTCATCATTCAAGAAGAAAATCAGACGCAAAAGCCAGTCTACTACATAAGCCGAGTGTTGAAAGATGCAGAAACTAGATATCAAATGATAGAAAAGCTAGCACTAGCCCTGGTCACCTAAGCACGACGGCTACGACCATACTTTCAAAGCCACCAAATAGTGGTACGAACAGACCACCCAATACGACAAATACTGAGGAAACCAGAACTAGCCGGAAGAATGATAGCATGGTCGATTGAATTATCCGAGTTCGACATCAAGTATGAACCGAGAGGACCTATCAAAGCACAGTGCCTAGCCGACTTTATTGCTGAGCTAGCACCAGTAGAGGAGGCACCCTTCCCATGTTGGACCCTTTATGTGGATGGCTCCTCAAACGAAAAAGGCAGCGGAGCAGGAGTCATAATCGAAAGCCCTGAAGGGATTATCCTGGAACAATCACTCAGATTTGAATTCAACGCGTCCAACAACCAAGCCGAGTACGAAGCCTTACTAACAGGACTAAAACTCGCTAAGGAAGTGGGGGCGACACATCTTAGATGCTGGAGCGATTCAAAATTAGTCACTGGGCAAATGAATGGATCCTATCAAACAAAGGACCCCCAGATGACAAGATATTACCACCTCGCCTCCCAGTTGAAGAACGAGTTCATTAGTTTCGAACTCGACCACATTTTGAGAGAACAGAATGAAAGGGCCGACCTGCTATCAAAGTTGGCAAGTACAAAGAAGAAAGGTCAACACTGAACTGTCATACAGGAAACAATATCCGCTCCGAGTATTGACAAAATTGTCTCTAGTATTAACCCGACTGACAGAGAATGGATGACCGAGATATGAAACTTTCTGAAGAAAGGAACCCTCCCAGAAAACCGAGAAAAAGCTAGAAAAATCAGAAGAAGGGCCAGTTACTATGTCATAGAGGGAGAAGACCTTTATAGGAGAGGCTTCACTGCATCACTGCTGAAATGTGTCACGAAGATTCAAGCCGAGTACGTGGTAAACGAGATGCATAGAGGAATATACGGAATGCACTCAGGAGGAAAGGCCATGGCTGCCTGAACCCTAAGAGCCGGATACTACTGGCCAACAATGCGCCGCGACTGCGCCGAATACGTCAAAAAATGCGAAGAATGCCAAAAAATATGGCAACATATCCCACCTACCAGCAGAGGAGTTGCACAATATCACAGCACCATGGCCCTTCGCCATGTGGGGAGTAGACATATTAGGCCCTTTACCACTTGCTAAAGGACAAGTGAAGTTCCTCCTCGTCGGAATCGACTACTTCACAAAGTGGATCGAAGCCGAACCCTTGGAAACCATCACCGCCCACAATGTGCAAAAATTCATATGGAAAAATATCATATGCTGGTTCGGCATCCCTCACTCAGTAATATTCGACAACGGTAGATAGTTCACCGAAAAGAACTTGGAAGAGTTCTTCAAAAACCTAGGAATTCGGCACCGAGTGACCTCAGTGGAACATCCGTAGACCAAAGGACAAACTAAAGCCGCAAATAAAGTGATACTCGGAGAACTGAAGAAGCGAGTAGGTGACGCTAAAGGAAGTTGGGCCGAAGAACTTCCCGCAATCCTTTGGGCATATCATTGCACACCACAATCAACAACGGGGGAAACCCCTTTCAGACTCTCATATGGATCAGACGCCATGATACCAGTAGAAGTCGGAGAATCCTCCCTACGAAGGACAAATTTCATCCAGGAAAACAATGATCAATCACTAAGGCATGCACTCGACATGACCGAAGAGACCCTCAACGAGGTCCGAGTCAGAATAGAGGCCTGTAAAAGAATAGTCGAGAAGAGGTATAACACCAAGGTCAAACCAAGAAACTTCGAAGTTGGAGATCAAGTTTGGAGAAAGTGCGGGAAAGCCAGAAAAGCTACAGGAGAGGGTAAATTGGCAGCCAAATGGGAAGGCCCCTTCAGAGTAATCGAGTCACTGGGAAATGGAGCCTACCGATTGGAGCATCCATCCGGCAAAACCATCCCCCGAACTTGGAACGCGACACACCTAAAGTTTTACTACAGTTAGAAAAATTGTAAGTGGTGATGTACTCTTTTTCCTACTTTGACATTTTTTTCCCAAGAGGTTTTTTGTCAAAGAGGTTTTAATGAGGGACACCCAATTTCTCTCATTAATAAAACTCCTTTCTTCAAATTATCTATTTATATTTGACCGAGTAGACCAATCGGATACCGGCATTAAATACCAAAGCAATGCTCGGCATTCCGAAAGGAGAATGACCAAACTACAATACAATAAACTAACCGCGTAGACCTTTACAAGGATACAAAAAGCGAGTTAGGCTTAACCGAGTAAACCTTTACGAGGATACAAAAAGCGAGTTAGGCTTAACCGAGTAGACCTTTAAAAGGATACAAAAAGTGAGTTAGACTTAACCGCGTAGACCTTTATAAGGATACAAAAAGCGAGTTAGACCTAACCGAGTAGACCTCAAGGATACGAAAAGCGAGTTAGAAAAAAAACCGCGTAGACCTTCACAAGAATACGAAAAGCAAAGATACAAAAACGGACCACAAACAAATAACGAAGAAAATTCATTAAACACCCTATTCGGTAGGCTGGGTACGAGCCTTGCAAAAATAAAATTCATTAAACACCCTATTCGGTAGGCCGGGTACGAGCCTTACAAGAAGAGAGAAAAATCTAAGACTAAGTAGTAGGCTGAATAAGGCCGCCTGGAGCATCTCCCCCCTCCTGAGAAGTACACCCAGGAGCATCCTCACCCTCGAGAGCAGACTCCTCCACCAACTACCCTTCTTTATTGACATCTTTATCAACATCAAAAAGAGAAATGTCGGCATCCTTGAAGAAATAGCGAACTTGATGAAGTGCCTTGCTAAACCCGGCCTCATGGGTCGAAACAATTTCGTCTAAGGCCTTGCCTAAATCGGCTTTAAGCTTAGCTTCAGACCTGGCAGCCTCAGTCTTCGCCTGAGCAAGCTCGAGAGTAAGCCTATCCACCTCAGCCTGCAACTCCCGGGTCAAATTCTCAGACGCAGCTAAGGAAAGCTTTAAAGATTCCTCACGGCCCTCAGCTTCCCTTAACTTAGCCTCCACCTCCTCCTGGGACCTTTGAGACTCTTCAGTAGATTGAAGAAGAGTCTCGTTGGCCCGAGTACTCTCCACCAGGGCCTGCTCGGCTTTAGCGGCAACCTCTTTCACCATGGCTAGCTCCCGGTGGTCGCGGTCGAACTCCTCGGCCCAATACTGAGTAATGGCCCATGAACGAGCCTGGAAGCGACAAACAGCCTTCATAGAGAGTAGCGGCCTAGCATCCCTCAACATATCCCGGTAAGCTTGACCAAGATTGTCGGCACAGATGAGAGCCCCGGTGTTGAAGTCCTTCCCCCAAAGCAAAGTCCGCCCATCTTTCATAGAAAGAAAAGCCGGATGTCTCTCAATAGAAGAACCCGCAGCTTGAGCACCAGGCAGACTCGGCTTCGATTTCTTGGAAGGGCCATCCCCCCCAGAACCACCTCTCGATGATCCCTCTTCGGAGATGGAGGAGGAGGAGGAGAAGAAGGAATGGATGGAGCAACTCGGGTAGCCTCAGCGGTAGGCTCCTTGCTCTTCAACTTCTCTAACCTCTGCTTCTTTGTCGTCTTATAATCAAATTTCCCCATCACAGCTGCAAAAGAAGCAAACATCAGTGAAAAACAAAGTAAAAGAAGGAAGGCCGAATAAAAAGAAGACACTCACCATCTCAGTCCTCTCTCGGAGTCCGAGAAGTAAGGATCCCCATAATCGTCTTACAAGATAGAACGCGGTAGCTTGCACAATGTAACCATGTCATCCTAATCTTCAGGAGACATGTCCACAACCTGCCAAGACAACCGTTTGTTTGGGGAACGGGTCCAATAGAGAGGGAACCTCGGCCTCCCACGACTATCAAAAAACTCGACCTCCCCTTCTAGACCCGGTCGAACACGAAATAACCCACTCTTGAAATTTTTCCAAGAAGAAGTATAGGGACTAAGAATGGATCGACCAGGAATCCCGGTCAGGGAGACCCAACCACCCTTCTGACTCTCTTTAACTTTGTAATGATACAAGAATTTAGGAGTAGTAGGAGTAATAAAAAATTTACTACAGAGCACCCGGAAAGCCTGTAGTGAAGCCCAGGAATTCGGATGCAACTGCATAGGAGCGACATTCAACGCCCGAAAAACGTTAGCTTCGAACTGATCAAACGACACTGTGATGCCGAGAACCGAGAATAAAGGCTCATACACAAAAGTAAAATGAGGTTGGTGGGGGACAACAGACATGAAGACTCGATCATCAGGCCCACAGGACTCGGCATGGACCATACCCGGCCTTTCCGAATGGCACAAATCAATAGTGTCAAGAAGGGTAGACAAAGCCTCCTCGGTCTGATACCAAGAGGCATACACACCCACCTCCCCAGATACCCAAGAATAACTGGAAGAAGTAACAGGAGGATAAGCCTTTTTGTCACCCCTAGTGACGTGATCCTTACGGGGCGGACCGCTTGGTACAGGGTTGCCGACGGGGAGGGACGCCACTTCCAGAGATGGAAGATAAGTCACGGTAACGCCACAAGGAATCAACCTTGATAAGTCAGAATTTGGTTCAACAGGAACCTTGAGAGAAACTCTCAGAATACTCACGTATTTTGAAAACTGCCCAAAAGTCCCTCATTCATTTTTGACGAAAATACATATAGTTCACCATGGGGACATAACTGCCAATAATTAAATAATAAAATAAAAATTGCAATAATTAAATAATAAAATAAAAATTATGGGGACATGGGCCTTCAGTCATCATCAATGGCAGCTATACAAATGACCAGCCTTGTCTCTTCGACGTGTTGGGCCTTTTTAAGTCTGCCTCTGGTCATGGGCCCTTCAAGTGCTTCATGGTCCTTGCCCTTAGTTGTGTCCTCATCACTCCCTCCTTCTTGAAAAGGATTTGTCCTCAAATCAAAGGCTCCTCCATCTGCATCAATAAGAGATAAATCAGACACATTGAAAGTGGCACTTACATTATACTCACTAGGCAAGTCAATCTTGTAGGCATTGTCGTTGATCTTCTCCAACACTTGGAATGGTCCGTCTCCTCTAGGTTGAAGCTTGGACTTCCTGTGTTCAGGGAACCTCTCCTTCCTCAGGTGTACCCAAACCCAATCACCTAGTTCAAGCACCACTTTCTTCCTGCTTTTGTTGGCTTGCCTTGCATAGCTCTCATTTTTCTTTTCAATTTGAGCCTTCACTTGCTCATGCAGCTTCTTCACATACTCAGCTTTAGCCTGTGCGTCCTTATGCTTAAACATAGCAATGTTAGGCATAGGCAACAAACCAAGAGGAGTCAAAGGATTAAATCCATACACTATCTCAAATGGTGAACAATTAGTTGTGCTATGGACAGCCCGATTATAAGCAAACTCAACATGAGGCAAATATGCTTCCCAAGACTTAAGATTTTTCTTTAAAACAGTCCTAAGCAATGTGCCTAAAGTCCTATTGACTACCTCAGTTTGACCATCAGTTTGTGGGTGACAAGTAGTAGAAAACAACAATTTAGTACCAATCTTACCCCACAAGGTCCTCCAAAAGTGACTAAGGAATTTTGCATCCCTATCACTGACAATGTTCCTCGGTAATCCATGAAGCCGCACTATTTCTTTGAAAAACAAATCAGCCACATGACAAGCGTCATCCACTTTCTTGCAAGGTATGAAGTGTGCCATCTTAGAAAACCTGTCAACAACAACAAACACAGAATCCTTTCCATTCTTGGTTTTGGGCAGCCCCAAAACAAAGTCCATAGAAATGTCAGTCCAAGGATATTCAGGAACAGGCAAAGGAGTATACAATCCATGAGGCTTAACCTTAGATTTAGCCTTTTTACACACAATGCAATGATCACAAAACTTATGCACATCACGTCTCATATGAGGCCAAAAGAAATGCTCTTGCAGAATTTCCAGGGTCTTTTGAACCCCAAAGTGACCCATCAAACCCCCCTCATGTGATTCACTCACAAGCAACTCTCTAATGGAACACTTAGGCACACACAATTTATTTGCTTTAAACAAGAATCCATTATGCCTATAGTATCCATTTTCAGAAAACTTTTCACATGCAGCAAAAAGTTCAGCAAAGTCCACATCATGCTCATACATGTCTTTCAAAGACTCTAGACCAAACAGTTTAGTTTCAAGCATAGCAAGTAAAGCATGTCTCCTAGACAGCGTATCAGCCACCACATTCCCTTTCCCCTTTTTATGTTTGATGACATATGGAAATTGCTCTAAAAACTCTTCCCACTTAGCATGCCTCTTATTAAGCTTTCCTTGTCCTTTTAAGTACTTTAAGGACTCGTGATCACTATGGATGACAAACTCTTTGGGTAACAGGTAATGCTGCCAAGTTTTTAAAGCTCTAACCAAAGCATACAATTCCTTATCATAAGTTGAATAGTTAAGGGCAGCGGCTCCTAACTTTTCACTAAAATAAGCAATTGGATGACCCTCTTGCAACAAAACAGCCCCAATACCCACATTTGACGCATCACACTCAATTTCAAATGATTTTGCAAAATTAGGCATAGCAAGAATGGGTGCATTAGTTAACCTATGCTTGAGGGCAGCAAAGGCCTCTTCTTGTTTCTCACCCCATTTGAAACCCACATTCTTCTTAACAACTTCAGTTAGAGGTGCAACCAATGTACTAAAATCCTTAACAAATCTCCTATAGAAACTTGCTAAACCATGAAATCCCCTCACCTCACTCACGGTCTTAGGTGTTGGCCATTCTTGGATGGCCTTAACCTTTTCCACATCCACCCGTACTCCCTCAGCACTAACAACAAAACCCAGAAACACCACATGATCAGTACAAAAGGAGCACTTTTCTAGGTTGGCATACAATTGTTCTTTCCTAAGCACACTCAAAACAGATTGCAAATGTTCAGCATGCAAATCAAGACTAGTGCTATAGATAAGAATATCATCAAAGTACACCACCACAAATTTTCCAATAAACTCCCTTAAAACATGGTTCATCAATCTCATGAAAGTACTAGGTGCATTAGTCAAACCAAATGGCATAACCATCCACTCATACAAACCATATTTTGTTTTAAAGGCAGTTTTCCATTCATCTCCCTCTCTAATCCTAATCTGATTATAGCCACTTTTCAAATCAATTTTAGAAAACACACATGCACCATACAGTTCATCAAGAAGATCATCTAACCTGGGGATTGGATGCCTATACTTGATGGTGATGTTGTTTATGGCTCTACAATCAGAACACATCCTCCATGAGCCGTCCTTCTTGGGCACTAGAATGACAGGTACAGCGCACGGACTCATACTATCTCTCACCCAACCTTTGCTCAGGAGTTCGGACACTTGCCTTTCGATCTCCTTAGTTTCTTGTGGGTTGCTCCTATAAGCTGGCCGATTGGGCAAGGACGCTCCTGGAATGAGATCAATGTGATGCTCAATTCCCCTCAATGGTGGCAAACCATCCGGTACACTTGCTGGAAACACATCATCAAAATCCTGCAAAAGGGACTAAATACAAGAAGGCAATTTAAATTCATCAAATTGGTTAGCATACAACATCTGACTTTGACAAAACAATAAATAGAGGGGTTGCCTTGCGCAAAGCACCCTCCTTACCTCCCTTTTTGTTGCTAAACAAAGCTGTTTGCCCTCAAGTGTTTCACTCTTTTTGTTTTCTCTCTTTTCCCTCTCAAGTGTTTCACTCTTTTTCTTTCCTCTCTTTTCCTTCTCAAGTGTTTCACTCTTTTTCCTCTCAAGTGTCTCACTCTTTTTCTTTTCTCTCATTTTTATCTGATCCTCACAAACCTCTCTAGGAGATAACGGTTTGAGAACAATTTTCTTGTTATCTTGCTTGAAAGAGATTTTGTTGGTGAAGCCATCATGCACTGCCTTGGTGTCATACTGCCACGGTCTTCCTAACAGCACATGGGTCGCTTCCATTGGAACCACATCACACAGCACTCTACCATTATATCTTCCAATGGTGAGACACACCTCAACCTGTTGAGTCACTTTTACCTCTTCATCTTCACTAAGCCACTGAAGTTTGTATGGCCTAGGATGGGGTTTAGTTTCCAAATTCAGTTTGGACACTAACCTGGAACTTGCAACATTGGTACAGCTTCCTCCATCAACAATTAAAGAGCACAACTTACCATTTATGACACACCTGGTGTGGAAAATATTTTCTCTTTGGTTGTCATCCAGTGGCTGCATCTGATTTCCCAACAGCCTTCTCACCATCAGCATATCACCCTGCATAGCTTCCTCCTCATACTCTTCTTCTTCCACTTCTTCTTCGCTGATTTCAGACTCACTAGTGATTTCTCCATCAGCCTTCATGATCATGGTCCTCCTGGTTGGACATTCAGAAGCAATATGTCCTCTGCCTAAGCATTTGAAGCATTTTATGTTTCTGGTTCCAGTATTGGATGAGGAAGTGGAAGTGTTATGTTTGGTTCCACCAGCACTGGACGCTGCTGACTTTCCATGTGGGGATGTTGCTGCTGGGCTGGACGAATTACCTCCCTCCTTCTTGGATCTGTTGGCCCAATTCTGGTTGTAAGTATTGGGTGAGTTCCTCCTTGCTGCACTTTTTCTTTTAATTTGTTGTTCAACTCGTAGTGCCTTATGTAGCAAGTCATCCATCTCCACATACTCCTGTAATTCAACAACATCTCTGATTTCAGGGTTTAGACCATTCAGAAAATGAGCCATTGTGTCTTCAGATTCCTCTTCGATGTTGGCCCTCACTAACGCCATTTCAATCTCTTTATAGTACTCTTCCACAGTTAAATTCCCTTGGGACAGCCTTTGGAGTTTCTGTCGCATGGTTCTGTTATAGCTAGTGGGCACATACCTTTTTCTCATCACCCTTTTCATCTCAGTCCATGTATCTACCTCTCGCCCTTCCTCTCTCAGCATTTCTATCTGGTTTTTATGCCACCAAACAAGGGCATAGTCGGAGAATTCTGCTGCTGCTAGCTTGACTTTCTGCTCTTCAGTGTAGTTATTGCAGGCAAATACATGTTCAATCTTCATCTCCCAGTCCAGGTAGGCATCTGGATCACTTCTGCCTTTGAAGGGAGGAACATTGAGCTTTACTCCCTCAACCCGGTTTTGCCTCGGTCCGTCATTACCGCCATTATTACCTCTGTTCCCACCTGTAATTCGTCTAACATTCTGATTCGGTTGGTTCTCCAATAATTCTAGTCGTCCAAAGATCTCCTTATTGTTACGGTCCAGCAAACGTTGCATCTGTGCATTCATCGCGTCCAGTAACATACGCTGAGCTCCGTCCAACTGATGATACTCATCACCACCACCACCTGCTCCTGCCATAATTCAACAGAAAAATTTGCAGTAAAAATTATTAAGGTTTCAGGACCTCACCACACTCTACTTACGTGTTTCTCTCTTAGATGGTAGTACACTCGTGTTTGATGCTCTCAATAGGCTTTTGTGTAATGTATTCCCTCTTGCCTTTTACCACTCGTGTTCCCTCTTAAGTTCCTGGATGGACCAAATTGGACTCACAAGAAGGTTGCAACAATGATTAGACGCACGAAGAAGTGATGCTCTAGAACTTAACACAATTAACAGAAACACAATTAACAGTGACTACCCTAAACTAAACCGCACGCAGACTTGGGCAAACTTGGGCAAAGACATAAACAGAAGTTCAAAGACATAAACAGAACATAAACAGAACAAACAGGTAGGATTGAAAACAAGGAAACTACGCAATTAACAGAGAAGAAGAAGACACAGAAATAGCAAAATTGACATGCAAACTTCAAATGACCATAACTTTTGCTACAGACGTCTGTTTGAGGCCCACTATATGTCAAAATGCTCAGAATTGAGAGGAGAATCCCTGGGGATTTGGTTCCACAATTTTCCCAAAAAACGCCTCTAATTGCCTTAATTTTGTGTTCAAAGATCAAACACCCAAATTTCTTCCAAACTTTTTTTTTTTTTTTTGCAACTGATTTTTTTTTTTTTTTGGTAATAACCGTCCAGATATTAGAATTCGTTCAATAGGCAAGCAGCATTAGGCAATTTGACAATTTAGCAATTTGGCAATTAGCCAATTTTACCCAAACAGAATTCGAACAGGCTGAAACAATTCGACAGGCACAGAAAACGAAAACGAAAATTAAGAAGACAATACGAAAACAAGAACAGAAGACAAAAAATTGAAACAGAACAGAAACGTACAGATTACGAACAGAATAGCAACGACAGCAATGAAAAAAAATGAAATTGAACAATCAACGAAATAAACGAAATTGACAATCAACGAAAACGACAACAGAACCTGTATCAAGAGCCGAAGCTCTGATACCAGATGACGTGATCCTTACGGGGCGGACCGCTTGGTACAGGGTTGCCGACGGGGAGGGACGCCACTTCCAGAGATGGAAGATAAGTCACGGTGACGCCACAAGGAATCAACCTTGATAAGTCAGAATTTGGTTCAACAGGAACCTTGAGAGAAACTCTCAGAATACTCACGTATTTTGAAAACTACCCAAAAGTCCCTCATTCATTTTTGACGAAAATACATATAGTTCACCATGGGGACATAACTGCCAATAATTAAATAATAAAATAAAAATTGCAATAATTAAATAATAAAATAAAAATTATGGGGACATGGGCCTTCAGTCATCATCAATGGCAGCTATACAAATGACTAGCCTTGTCTCTTCGACGTGTTGGGCCTTTTTAAGTCTGCCTCTGGTCATGGACCCTTCAAGTGCTTCATGGTCCTTGCCCTTAGTTGTGTCCTCATCACCTAGGTTCTACAGGCTAGGGGTGAGGGGGAGGAAAAGGAAGTCGGCCACGCCGAGTCTGAAGAGGACGATCCTCAGTAGCCTCGGAATCATCTAGAACCACCAGCCCCCATGCAGGAGCGACCAAAGGCACTTGTGCAGGGTCGACGGATGGACGAACCACCCCGACACCCGCGACAGCTACATTTGCCGCCGATGCACCATCACTAATCCCACCAGAACTAGAGCGGTGCAAAGGAGAACCGCCATCGGAACCCTCTCCGATGAGGTGAACCTCTGGCGCGAGCATACGACCCCCGCTGGAACACCCCGAATCCCCGAAAAAAGAAGACATTCCAAGAATAATAGAGAAATGTAAAGGAGAAGGGCGTACCTGAACAAGGAAAAAGGAAAACCTAGAAGGAGGAGGACAAAAGGGCAGAAGGAAGAGAAATCTCGCCAGAAAAACAAAACACGTAGATGAAGGGGAACACCGGTGTAAACAGTGCCCTTTATATAGGGCCCCAAGCGTCTCGAATACGAAGAGGTGAAACGGTCCGAACCGTTGGATCAAGACCCTTCACCAGGCCAATCAACGGCTAGGAAGGCTTGAGACCTTTGGGAATACCTAGATAGTTTCAAAATTCAAAAATAATCATTGTCACCACCCTTGGGAACCGTTACGACTTCAATAAGTCTGAAACGACACCATCACCAAATGACGTGACGCTTCGAGAACCAAACTTGGACTCATCTAAAAGGAACAAGTAAACTCGTCTCGGCCAAAGAGTCCGAAATGGGCACAACCATACTTAAGCTCCTACATTAATTCAGAGCTTGGGGGGCATGTGTACTACTCGGACTCGGCAGCATACCGAGTAGTCGAGCTAATCGAGTAAGGAACTCACTCAGACTCGGAGAATAATAACGGAAAGAACATCTTTTACTATATGATAAGATAGAGAAAGATCAGGTTATAAGATAAGGATAGAAAATAGAATTATCTCTATCTTCATCACGAGATTTAAGGAGATTTGATTGGAAAATAACCTTATCAAATCTATCCCTTTACACTCTATAAAAACAGAGCAACCCATCCTAATCAAGGTACGAAAACTCTAAGCTCAATTGTGATACCTGTCTCTTACCTCTACGCTTCTAACTTGAGCATCGGAGTGTCTTCGCAGGTACACCCCCACCAGTCACGGAGGAGAGCCCGGTGGAGCCACCGCATCGGAAGACTTATCAAAATTTGGTAAGAACATATATAGTACCTTGCGGCCTTCCCATACATGTTTCATGCTACTATTAGGCATATTCAATTCCACAAGATTAGAGGCTGTAAAATATGATGGCAGAGAAGAAAAGGATAATCATGCCACAAAAGATATCACAGCCTGTCAGAAAGAAACTCGAGACTTCCTGAAAAAATTTTGTGATATAATATGAGTAATGTAAGCTTCTTCATTTTTGACAATCCATCAACAATACATTCTGAGATGTCTTCTTTTTTATCTAGAACTATGGCTTTGACATTCTCTGTCCCCTGGAACTCAAAAATAAGTGCATGTAAAAAAAAATCAATTAATCAAATTATGCAAAACAAAGGAATCCATTAAATATCATCGCATATTACCAAGGTGAAACTCCAAATCTAATTGGAGAATAGCTCCAACAGTACCTATGGTACTATATCTAAGTTTTGTCCAATACATTTTTATTCAATAATAACAATACCAAATATTTTTATGAAAAAAAGGAATATGGTGAAATTTAAATTTGAAATAACTGTACCAGAAAATATTTATTTAATCCTTTATGATATTTTATATGTTTATACAAAATAGTTAAAATGCTAACAATAATAAAATGATTATATAAATTCTAAAATAAAAAAAAATCAGTGTGAATAAGCAATGCTATTAATCTATCTTCTCCCACTTTTACCTAAATATATTGCAAGATATTGAAAAAAAAAAACTTTACTCAAGACTCAAGACTAAGTTTGAAGATGTAACTTATTACTGTTTCTGTCATCAAGGCATGAAAGAAGTCTTTATAAAGCCATATTCTACTCCATGATCCTGGCTCTTCGGGAGAATGGCCACAAACTATTTACTTGCCCAATTCTTGTAACAATTCATGCATATGAATTTCTTGATCTAAAATAGTTATGAGTGATTTCTCAATGAGTCTTGGACTTCTAATGTGAGGATATAACCCACAAAAGTCTAGAATTTGCTTAACATAATCCTCCCTCTCCCCTTTAAAGAAACAAGCAATATGTAAAAATATTTCTTTTTCCTCGTATTGTAGTCCATCAACACTTTTTTGAAGTATATTCATAATTTTATTATCTGGATTATTCTCCAATCTATCCAAGGCATCTCTCCATTGGGTAGCATCTCGAGTACACAAGAAAGAACCCATTACTCTAATTGCCAATGGAAGACATTGAACATATTCTAGTACCCTAGGAATCAACTCTGCACAAATACTGGTTTCCTCTTCACTTTTGAAGGCTTTTCTACAAAAACAACTTATGGGCTTCATTATCATTCAATAATGAAACCTTGTGCACTTTATGTGCTCCATACACTCTTAGAATATGCTCATCTATTTTGGTAATAACCATTCTACTTCCCTTGAAAAGCAATTCAGGATTTATGGTCAATTCCTGCAATTGCTCTAGTTGATCAACATTGTCAAGAACTACAAGGACCTTTATTTTGTGTAGCCTGTTTCTTACAATCACTGATATTTCAAAAGAACTATATATTTCTAAATTTTTTTCATCTAGAGTTTGACGAAGAATTTGTTTATGTATAGCAATAACACCTTCATTCCTATAAACTTTGCTTACATTCTCAATGAAATTGCAAGCGTTAAACTTGTAAGATATTTTATCATAAAAGATAGTAGCATGAGTTGTCTTTCCTATTCCAGCCATTCCCACAAATTCCTAAAACTCGAAAGTCATCATTCTTTGAGTCTAATTTTAAAAGGTTTTCTAATGAATGCACACGTGGTTGTATGCCAATAAGGTCATCAACAAACCTTGAAAACTTATGACCCAATTTTCTAATTACTGCTTGAACAATATTGTGACATAACAATACACGTGACATTGATATGAGTTGATGATGTGGCACTGACGTAGTGACGTAGAGGGTAAAATGTGCAACATTATGAAAATATGAGACAAATGTGCAACATTATTAAAGTATGGGGCTAAATGTGCATTATTGTGACAATATGGGACAAAATGCAAGAAAATAAATTATTATTATTATTATTATTATTATTATTATTATTATTATTATTATTATTATTATTATTATTATTATTATTCACTCACAATTTTAATTTCAATTAAAAAAATTGAAAGAAAAACATATTTATTTAATTTTAATTTTTTTCGTAAGTTTGGATAAATTTATTTCGACACAAAGTTAACTTGAATTTAATGAATAAAGAAAAGTGAACTTGAATTTAATATCACCGTAATCAAATCTCCTTACATATATAAATAAGTAAGTTTATCATAAAGTGGTGTAGTTCACTCTCCTAACATGCATTTGGTTCTTCTATTTTTCCTAAAATTTCTCTTATCAATTTCTGTAACTATCCATATTCACAATATTTCTATAACTACATTCATTCACTCTTCTTTATCTGATGCTATCTTTATTTGTTTCAAAAAAAAAATTTATCAGTTTTTCTAACTCTATTTTTTAATTCCGAAGATTTATCTCTTTCATCAATAATTTCAAATCCTTAATTCAATTTACTTTTCAATTTTCAAAGTTAATATTAAAAAAATTAAAGTTATATTGTTACATCTTCCCTTATATTTTTTTAAATTATAGTTTCTAATTTCTTTTACAATTATCTCTTTTTCAAAATTTCTTTTGACGTACTATATAATTTTTTTTTCAAATTTTATAGTTTCTAATATTTTGGGTTTTTTTTAATATTTCTTTTATTAGTTTTTCTAACTCTACTTTTTAATTCCGAAGATTTCTTTCTTTCATCAATAATTTCAGATCCTTAATTTAATTTACTTTTCAATTTTCAAAGTTAATATTAAAAAAATTAAAGTTACATCTTCCCTTTTTTTTTTTTTTAATTTTATAGTTTCTAATCTCTTTTATAATTATCTCTTATTTAAACTTTCTTTCAATGTGCTTTATAATCCTTTGTTTTTTTTTAAAAAAAATTCTATTGACTAAATAAATAAGGTAGTGAAAATTTGAATAAGCCCGTGAAATGCAAGGGCTAAAACACTAGTTCTTTTAAAACAATGAAGCATTTTATAAGCGCAAAAAAAGAAGCATTTGTTATGAATTCTATTTGTGGATTGTATTTGTGATTGTCCATGTCTTTTTGTATGATCTTTTATGATATTTTCTTGTTTTTATTTATCTTTTGTAACTTCCCAGTTCTTGGAAAGAATACACACAATTCTCATTCTCTATCTGAACTCTTGTCTTCTTTTCTTCTCTACTTTTTTACCCTGGGTTGTGTTTATATTTAACAGCATTTCATTTCTTGAATTATTTATTAGAGTTTAATAAGTATTGTCAGTATAATAATTTTCAGATTTTCAATGAAATAAAATGGACATGATTTTTAAGGAATTTTTTTTATTATAAAAGTCAATCATTTTACCACGTATCACAATTTGTGATTAGATGCAAATAATTAAAATTCATAATAAATAAATAAGTATTTTTTAATATATAGATTATATTTGGTATTTACACTAAATAATTTAAATTGTGATATAAGGTTATTTTTAACTATTGACAATTTAAAAAAAAAATAAGTTAAAGATGGAGATAAAAGAGAGATAGATTGAAACTTGAAAGGGATGGACGATTCAGAATTATACTATATATAAAAATAGATGATAGTTGAGTGAGTGAGAAAAATGAGGCTCTTAATCTCAATAATAAGTAAAGATTAATATCTATATCTATATCTATATCTATATACAAAACAAACCCCACCTAGAGTCTCCATTACTTTGCCACATGTCAACTTCTTAGGGTTTTTCAACTTAAAAATCCTAGGTGTCATCTTTTCCGTACTCTTTGAATATTGATTGACATTAGTATCAATATAGAATACATTTTAAGATTGTTACCTGTTTTTATAGAATATCAATATATAATTAAAAGTATTTCTTATCATAGGAATCATTATTAGTATTGTAATGCTTCTATTTTGAAATTCAAACTTTTTTTATGACCATACAATTCAAAATTATGTAATTTTATGAATAATAATAATAATAATAATAATAATAATAATAATAATAATAATAATAATAATTATTATTATTATTATTATTATTATTATTATTATTATTATTATTATTATTGTTGTTGTTGTTGTTGTTGTTGTTGTTGTTGTTGTTGTTGTTGTTGTTGTTGTTGTTGTTGTTGTTGAATTTTCTTCGTTGTATACACGAATGTTCTCTTATGAAATTTATTCAAACAAAAAGTATTTTATGTAATTAATAGTAATATATAATTAAGGTAATTGTTCAAAATTATTATATGTATAGTTTATTTTTTTTATCAAATTTAATTTTTAAAATTATGGGCAATTTTTACTAATGTAAGTAAAGTAGTTAATGTAAATATTAAATATAAATAATTAAAATAATTACATCTAATTATTATATATAATTTATTTTCTTATTAAACAAAATTATTAAATATTTCTAAAAAATACTATTTTTATTGATAAAAATACATAATTATATTAGTATAAATATTATGTTACATTAATGAGCATTAAGTAGTAAAATTTGATTTTTGAATTTGATTTTCAATTCAATGATTCCTTCTCTAATTAACACGTTAAACATGATTAAATTTATTACTGAAATCAGTATATATTATTCAGCATATATTATTAACAAATATATATTATATTATACAGCATATATTTATTAAAAAAATTATTTAGCATATATTTTTTAATTAAATCATAGTCTACTATTAAAAATCATAGTATGGTTTTAATAAATGCTGAATTTTATAAATTTTAAAACCATATTACGATTTTTAATAGTAAGATATGATTTAATTTATAAAAAATATATGCTGAATAATTTTTTTAATAAATATATGCTGAATAATATTATTATTAATAATATATGCTTAATATAATATATTTATATTGATTCAGTGTATATTATTCACATAAATTTTAATCCCCATTGATAGGATTTTTTTTTTGTGAAAGCCCCCATTAATAGGATGATCAATAATTTATATTGCAATTCCCCCATTATTATAATTAATAATATAATAATTAGTTACATATTCAAATTACCTTAATAACTTTATGAACGTTTATAAATTGTAGTGGGGAGCTGTGGGTACATGTTCAAGTCTTGCGGATTGATCTCATATGAGTCTTTCATAGAAATGTTGGATACATATGCAAAGTAGAAGTGCGTAGTAAAATAGGTGGGTGGTTGTAGTGTTATAGTGTGTAATGAGTCTGATAGTTTTTTGTTGGCTTGGAATGTGATTTGGATACTATAATTATAGGATCTTAATGTATAGTGAATTTTGGAATGGTGACTTTGAATAACTTGATTGCCTTTACACACTTTGTGCTTAAACTTGCTTTATTTCGATCAATGAAATCATTTGTCTTATTATTTCTTTTTGTTTTTTATGCAAGTGTCTCCTTTTTGCATTTTTTTAGTTTTCTCATTTTAATGTTTTTAATTTTTTGTGTACAATATTCTGATTTGGTTAAAAGTAGAATATTATTGTTGTGAGTTATCAACAAAGGAGGAGAAAGACAAAAAAAAAAAAAAAAAAAAAAAACATTGGGGTTGCTTAAGAAAATATTTTCCTGTCTAAAATATGAGTGAAAGGGATAATTGATAAACAAAATATTATATGTATTAATTTATTTTATTAAAGTAATTGAATTACTATTAATTAAAATAATTTAAAAACAAAAGATTTTTTATTGGATAATCAATAAAAAAATTAATATCTTATTTAGCAGCTACATAGTCAGCAACAACTTAAAATATTTTAATTAGATAATTAATTAAAAAAAATTAAAATAAAATATGGATAGTCTGTAACAAATTTTTTGGTTTGAATTAATGTGATGGTTTAATTTTTATACAATTAAGGTAATTAAGTATATTTTATTGAATAATGTGATTGTGTCTAAAAATGTATCTAATTGCGTTAAAAAAAGTATAAATTTACTTTATTGCTCGACACGATGTGAAGGACTCTAAGATAAAAAATATATATTTACTTTACACACATTTTTCAAAAGCATTAGCATGCGTTTTATTCCAATTTACCTTATGTGTTTATTTTCTAATATCTTATATTATTTCATTCAAAAACTCAATATTCACAAATAAGGGTGAACATTAAATCCAATCCAAATCCAATTAAATGGATTGGATTTTAAATCCAAATTCATATTTGAATTTTTTTTAAATCGGTTTAAAATCAAGTTTAAAATTGATTTTTGGTTCAAAACCAGTTTTAAATCAAAATCCAAGTTTCAAATCAAAACCATTATTATTTGAGTAGATAAAAAAACTGGTTTAAAAGACAATTTTGCAACTCCATGATGAAAATTGTTCTGACAACACAAATCCATTTAAAAAACCAATTTTTCAATGAAAGTGTCTTAGTCATCTTTCAATGAAAGTAGTTTTAAAAATTATTCACAGAACTAATTATCACGAAAATCACATCTTTATTTGGCTCAATTAAGACAAGTGGAGAACACAAATTTCCATACGGCCATACCCTTTTTCTTCTAAAAAAATGCATTAAATAATTAGAAGATTTATATTTTTTTTTATCAACGTAGAAGATTTATATTATATTCTCCTTAATTTGAACAAAGAAACATCTTAGCCATATAAATGTTAAAAAAGAAATAGTTATATTTTACAACAATCTATATTTTAAAACAAAATGTAACTGTATAATCTTATAGTTAATATTTTTATAAATTTTTCATTAAATTATTTATTATATTAATTTTATTTTTATAAAATTAAACATAATAAATTTTATTTTTATTATTTGACATTGATTTTGCTAAATGCAACTTAAATGATAAATACATTAAAATGAAAGAAATGGTTCAAAACATTTAAAAACTATATTATATACTTCTTAATTAGTATCTTAATAACACTTATAATCAAAATTCTTATTATTAGGAGATTACTAATTATTATCCCTAAAATATTTTTTAAAGAAAAAAAAAGTTTAATACAAATAATTATTATATTAAAAAAATAAGTCAATATTTTTAACAATTAAAAATATTAATATGGTATTACGAAAGTTTCTTAATTAATTAAAGTATTTATAAACAATAATTTTCTCATTAAAAATATTTTTGGATGGAATTTTAAATATATTTTTATTATGTATTGAAATTTATGTAAGATCATTAAAGTATATAAATCATACTTCATATTCATTAAAAAAAAGTGTAAAAAAAGACAATAAGAAAAAATTATTTGGATGCCTTCAATTGCAATTGTAAATCACATTGTAACCTATAGGGAAATAGAGAAAGATTGTTAATAAACAAATGGCTTAATTATGTTTTTGTCCGTAAAATTTAGGATGAATTCAGTTTTGATCTCTCAAATTTTTATAAAAAAATCATTTTAGTCTCTTAAATTTGAAAAAAAAAATATAATTTTAGTTCCTCAAATTTACTATTTAGGGCTAAAATCAATTTTGAAAAATCATTTTATTCCCTTAAATTTTGTGGTTAGGGACTATTTTTTTTTCTTCAAATTATAAGGACCAAAATAATTTTTTTTTAATTTGAGGGATCAAAATCGAATTCATTCCAAATTTCAGAGACTAAAAATATAATTACACCTAAACCAAATGTCCAAGGGAAGACTAAAACCGTGAAGTAGATAGGGGAAAATCCAAATGAGTTTACAAAAATTAGTCAAGCATTACAAAAACACATGACCATCATAAACCGTTCACGTGGCTAACTTAGTAGTAGTGGAGATATGGAGATAGGATTTCAGTTCTATAACCGATCCATTTTATTGCATATAAAATGAAGTCCATATTTAGATAGAACCTAATAAATGGATTTGGATTTAAAACTGGTCCATCAATTGGATTTTTTGCAGAGACTTATGAACCAAAATTATAGTCACAAGTGTTTAATTAATTTCGTTCGGTTGTCAATCAAATCCTTCATATTGAAACACTATACTTTTTTTTTCTTTCTCAACAGAAGTGGTGGAACCCTTTCTTACTTTCAAACAACTGTGAAATCCTTTGTGAACCCTTAGTTTTTATTTTGCTTGATCCATCTTTTAATTTGGGTCATAAGTATAATGATTAGGGATGACAAAAAAATGTACCTATAGGGAAAATCTGCTACTGATTGAAAATAGATAGTTTAATGGGTATCCGTGACCTGTGGGTAAAATAAATAATTTTTTTTTCTCTACTTGCTTATTAGAGGGGCATGGGTAGGTAATAAGGTACCCAAATCTACGGGGCACATATGAAGCAGGCACGAGCACTATAAAAATACTTTATAAATAACCATAAAGTAATTATAAATACACCTTGAGGTGTATTTTCATCCAACGAGACGATGATGAAAGGCTACTACTCAGACCCACCTCACGCTATTGTCATCCCTAATAGCAATTTAGTTCGCACAATTCAAATCATATTTATAAAAAGACATTAATATTTTATACAATATTTCACATTTAAAATTACAAATATCACTACAATATTAACATGAAAATAAACATCATCATTCTATTCTTAAAAAAAATTATATCACTTAATTTCACTGATATTATTAAAACTTAATAGCCCTTTTATTATAATAAGTATTAAAATAAATAAATAAATTTAGAAATTTACATATTAATAAAAGTTATATTTTCCTTAAAAAAATTCAATATTCCATATCAATTAAAATAATAATAAAATGCTAATTCCCAATGCATTGCACGGGTTTACAAACTAGTTATATACAAAATAATCCCTAAAACAGTCCTAATTTGCCACATGTCAACTTCTTAACATATTTTAGTCCAAAAATCCTAGGTGTCATCTTCTTCACACTCTTTGCATTTCAATTAAATTATTGATCAACATTAGTCTAAGATTTAAGCAATAATTATTTGTCTACATTTAATTGAGGATTCATGATTGATTTAAGAGTGTTACCTGATTTTATGAAATATATAATTCAAACTATTTTTTTATCACGAGAATGACTAATAGTAATATAATGTTACTATTTTGAATTTTAAACATTTATGACCTTATAATTCAAAATTAAAGGTAATGATTTAACTTTTACATAATTAAGGCAATTAAGTGCAAAAACCAGTCTAATTAAACAAAATTAGAACCTAATTAGAAATTAAATGATCATTAATTTTTAATTCTGATATGTAATTTTTTATTTTATTTATTTATTTATATTATTATTATTATTATTATTATTATTATTATTATTATTATTATTATTATTATTATTATTATTATTCACTCACAATTTTAATTTCAATTAAAAAAAATTTGAACGAAAAATATATTTATTTCATTTTAATTTTAATTTTTCCGTAAGTTTGGATAAATTTATTTCGACACAAAGTGAACTTGAATTTAATGAATAAAAAATGAATAAAAAAAAGTGAACTTGAATTTAATATCACCGTAATCAAATTCTTTTAAAATAATGAAGCATATTGTAAGCACAACAAAAGAAGCATTTGTTATGAATTCTATTTGTGTCTGACCATATCTTTTTTGTATTATCTTTTATGATATTTCTTTGTTTTTATTTATTTTTAATAACTTTCCAGTTATCTCTTATATCTATAAATTCGCTACTCCTCCTAGAAAGAATACACACAATTCTCATTCTCTCTCTGAACCCTAGTCTTCTTTCTCTATTTTTCTGCTTTGAGTTGTTTATTTAACAACATTTCATTTCTTGAATTATTTGTTAGAGTTTAATAAGTATTGTCAGTATAATAATTTTCAGATTTTCAATCAAATAAAATGGTCATGATTTTTAAGGAATTTTTTTTATTATAAAAGTCAATCATTTTACCATGCATAACAATTTGTAATTAGATGCCAATATAATTAAAATTTATAATAAATAAATAAGTATTTTTTAATATATAAATTATATTAGGTATTTACACTAAATAATTTAAAATGTGATATAATGTTATTTTTAACTATTGACAATTTAAAAAAAAAAATTAAGTTAAAGATAGAGATAAAAGAAAGATAGATTGAAACTTGAAAGGGATAGACGGTTCAGAATTATACTATATATAAAAATAGAAGATAGTTGAGTGAGTGAGAAAAATAAGACTCTTAATCTCAATAATAAGTGTATATATATATATATATTAAACAATCCCTAAAAAAGTCCTAATCTTTCACATGTCAACTTCTTAGCATATTTTAGTCTAAAAATCCTGCGTGTTATCTTCTCCACACTCTTTGCATTTCAATTAAATTATTGACTGACATTAGTATAAGATTTAAGCAATGATTATTTGTCTACATTTAATTGAGGAGTCATGATTGATTTAAGAGTGTTACTTGATTTTATGAAATATATAATTCAAACTATTTTTTTTATCACGAGAATTATTAATAGTAATATAATGTTGCTATTTTGAATTTTAAACACTTATGACTTTATAATTCAAAATTAAAGGTAATGATTTAACTTTTACATAATTAAGGCAATTAACTGCAAAAACCAGTCTAATTAAACAAAATTAGAACCTAATTAGAGATTAAATGACCATTAATTTTCAATTCTGATATGTAATTTTTTATTTAATTTTTTTAGCAATAACTAGGGGAAAGAGAGGTTCGTGTCACTGAACAATTTTTAATAAAACAGAAAAAGGAAGTTAAATAAGAAATGTAAGTATGCAGTATAGGGGTAAAACTTTAGTTATCACATGGATAAAGTGAGATTAGTTATCACATATAGTTAAAGGAAAATAATGTTTAAAGAAAAGTGAAGACCAAAAGAGGGTGTCCCATTATATATTATTGTAGATTATAGATAATATTAAAAAATATTAAATAAAAAATTACTTCTTTAAAATGAATAATAATTTTATTGCTTTTTTAAATTACTTAATATATATTTTTTCATAATAGAACTTTACATTAATATATTATAAGCCATATTTTAAAAACTGGACTGACCCGAAAGGTCGGACCGTGATCCAGAGGTTAGACCGGGTCAAGCAGGCTATCGGACCGGCCATGCTTTTGACCCGGTTAAACCTAGTGCAACGGGGGTTAAACCGATGACCCGGTGACCCGTGACCCGACCCGGGTCATGCACTTTTTTTTTTAAATTGCTTGAAACGATATCGTTTGGATAAAAAATCAAAAGAAAAAAAGGTTTTGTGGCTATAAGCGTTTGCCAAAGTATTGCTTGCTGTATCGTGTTTGTGAGTGTATGACTTTTTGTCTTCAAACTTCAAAGTGTCCATAGATAAACACTAAGACCCTCAACTCATTCACATCAGTCCACACCACATGATTCTATTTAATCCAACTTGAATATTTTTTTTAGTTGATTCTGTTTTATTATTTATGAGTAGTGATTCTTAGGTAATTAATACTGTGATTCTATCACTGTGAATTTTGTTTGAAGAAGTGATAGTACAGTTGATAATGATTCTATTATTTTGAATTCTGTTTAAACTTTAAAGAAGTGTAATAAGTAATTTATAATGTGATTTTGTTATTGTGAATGTCAATGAATTTGAACTTAAAAAATGAGTTTGTAGAATTATATTAATTTATTATGTGATTTGTTTTAAGGTAGAAATAAAATTTTTAAATTTTTTAATATAGATCGAATCATACGAATTAATTAATGACCTATTGATTCGACTATTGATCCAATAATTCAGTACTTTGATCGGATCGATCACGGATTTAACTTTTAAAACTATGAGAATAAGTAACTATATTTGATGAGTAATTGATATCATGGAGACAAAAATTATTCAAAGGTGCCTTCGCCCTTCCGAAGCACAAGCAGATGTATGACTCGGTCTGCCTTCTCTTTATTCAAACAAAAACAAAAGAATACTGACAGTCACATGTGAATTTGTAGGGAACTGAACGTGTGGTATTCGTATACGGAGACCCCTCAACCTCAAGTGTTGCAAAAAAGCGTGGTCTATGCTGCAATACTGCAAAAAACGTGCTGGAAACTGGCAAGCTGCGTTCAGAGATCACATGGGTAACGTCCTCGCAGCTGCTGTGTGCCATCTTAAGTTCGCTCTATGATGTTGACGTTGCTGTCTTGCTGAAGCCAAGCCACCTGTTTACATTGTTGATCTTTCTTTATATTTAAACAAATTTGTGCGATACGCTCAGATATTATACTGGCTTTTAGTTGTAAAGGGATTCAATTAATTTAATTTTAATTTTAATTTTAATTAATTAATTAAATTATTTGAATGAAGTTGTTGTTTAACTGATATAACTCTCTATTTTAATTGATTGTTTAATTAATATAAAAAGTAAAGCTTAATAAGTATTTCTACCTCTATTGTTTTGTATAATTATTTTTATTTTTAATCTCTAATATTGTAAAGTCGTATATCTGATTACGCAAGAAATGTCCTCCACTCTTGAGGAATGTAAATCGGACGTTCACACTTTTTTAAGTTGTAAGCAATGGTTTGAGAAGTTAATATAATTTAAGGTCTTAAAAATTTTTAATGGATAAATAGATAATTATCCTTCAATAAAAATTATTTTAAAATATTTAATGTTTTTAATAATTTATTATAAAACTAATTATTATAAAATCTGAACAATTTTTTTTAAAAGAACTCCAGCCAAAATTAGTGTAATTCAAATAATTTGTGCAATATTAGTAAATTACATATTTCTTTTGTTGAGCTTTCACAACTATTAACTTCAGTATACTTTTGAATCTCGTGGTAGCAATATGATAATATATATTGCTGCAGGTTAGTAAAAAAAAATTTCTCCTTTCTATTTTATTTTTTCTTATGGGTATCCTTGTCTATGATTAATTAGATTATTATAGGCCCACAAATTTTATTTCTATTTTTTTTTAGATTTCTATTTATTGAACATCGTATACATTTATCTTTATTTCTCCGTGAATTTTTACCTTTATGGTACGGATACACAAATCTCAAAAGTACTTCAAAAAATCAAACGCACGACTAATGTTATCCTAAAATTGTGGTAGAAAAACCTTGGTTTATTCCCCAAGTTGCATTAGTTCAGGATAATTAATTTGCCAATTATTTTTGACGAAAGAAATCTTGATTAATAAAAACAAATTTAATTTGGCAAATTGAACTTGATACTTAATTTAAAGAGATTTGTGGTTAAAGAATTGAAGTCACGTCTAAAACTTGAGTCTCATAATATCACTTGCTGGTTAGGGATTCATGGAACAAGTGGAATTGGCAAAACCACACTTGCCAAAGCTTTGTATGACTCCATTTACAAGCAGTTTCAAGGTTCATGCTTTCTCCCCAACGTTAGAGAAACTTCAAAAACCAAGGGCATGAAATATCTGCAAGAACAGCTTCTATCACAGATACTTGAGGACAAAAAAATCCAGTTGAATAGTATTGAAGAAGGAATCGGAACAATAGAAAGTAGACTTCGTTTGAAAAGAGTTCTTTTAGTTCTTGATGATGTTGATGACATTGAACAGTTGAAAATGTTGGCACAGAAACGTGATTGGTTTGGTCCTGGGAGCACGATCATCATAACAACGAGAGATAAACATTTGCTAGATGTTGGTCAGGTTGAAGAAAGATATGAAGTGAAAGTGCTAAATGACCAAGAGTCTCTGGAGCTCTTTTGTCAGAGTGCCTTTAGAAAGAGCTATCCTGAAACAAACTATGAAGACCCTTCCAATCGTGCAATGAGATGCTGCAAAGGCCTTCCATTGGCCTTAAAAGTACTAGGCTTTCATATGGTGGGAAAAGATTTGGATGGATGGAATGATGCATTGGATAGATATGAAACTAGTCCACATCCAAAAGTTCAAAACGTTCTTAGAATAAGCTATGATAGCCTGTCCTCGGATGAGAAGAACATTTTTCTCGACATTGCATGCTTCTTCAAAGGGCGAAAATTGGAATACGTAAAAAGAGTACTAGATGCATGTTACTTCGGCTCAGGAGATGGTATTACAACATTAGTTAATAAATCTCTTTTAACTGTTGACAACCATCGCTATGGGATGCATGACCTAATACAAGACATGGGTAGAGAGATTGTTAAGGAGGAAGCGGGTAATAAAGTTGGTGAAAGAAGCAGATTATGGCATCATGAAGATGTTCGTCAAGTATTAGCTGATAATAATGTAAGAATGTTGTCAACTTTGTTTCTTGATTTTTATCATCTTTAAACGTTTTAGTTTGTGTTGAAAATAAGAATACTTAATTGATGTCACTTATAATTGCTTTAAAGGGAAGTAGGGAAATTCAAGGAATAATGCTTCGTCCCCCTCAAAGAGAAGAGATTAATTGTGCTGGTACTGTATTTGAGAAGATGACGAATCTTAGAATTCTCATTGTTGGTAATACAAGCTTTTCACATGAGCCACGTTATCTCCCAAATAACTTAAGGGTACTTGAATGGATAGAGTGCCCTTCACAGTCTTTCCCATCAGATTTTTATCCCAGGAAGATTGCGAGCTTCAATTTATCTGATAGTCCTCTACTCGTACTGGAAAAGCCATTTCAGGTACAATTGCTTATTGTTTTTCATATTTTATAAAAATGTTTTAATTGCCTGATCTTATCAGGTAATTCTTCTTAATTTTTTTCACCTTAATTTGTATGCTATGTTACACTTTTCCTGTATCATTAATTAGTGTTAATTATCTTATCAATCATTCGAGCCAATTATATCTAAAAAGTTTATATTGTGCTTATTACCTTCATCTGAAAACAATTTTACATAATTTGGATGAACTGTTGTTAATTAATTTGTTTATGTATGTTTTGCAGAGATTTGAGCATTTGACTGACATCAATATCTCTTGTTGTCATATAATTACTGAATTTCCTGATGTGTCTGGGGCCAAGAATTTAAGAGAATTGAGACTTGATTCATGCTCGGGACTCGTTAGCATTCATGAATCAGTTGGACTTCTAGCTAACCTTGTTTTCCTAAGTGCTTCAGAATGCATTCGTCTCCGAATGCATTCGTTAGCATTCATCTAAGTGTTTCACAACTTTTAACTTCAGTATATACATCTGAATCTCGTGATAGCAGTCTAATAATATATATTTCTGCAGGTTAGTAAATTTTTTTCTCGTTTCTATTTTATTTTTTATTATGGGTATCCTTGTCTATGATTAATTGGGTTACTATAGGCCCCCAATTTTTATTTCTACATCTTTTTTTGGATTTCTATTTATTTAATATCGTATACATTTTCCATAAAAAAATATATCGTATACATTTATCTATATTTCTCCATTAATTTTTATCTTTATGGTATGGATACACAAATCTCCAAAGTACTTCAAAAAATCAAATGCACAACAAATGTTATACTAAAATTGTGGTACAAAAACGTTGGCTTATTCCCAAGTTGCACTAGTTTAGGATAATTAATTTGCCAATTATTTTTGACGAAAGAAATCTGATTAATAAAAACAAATAATTTGGAAAAATTAACATGATGCTTAATTTAAAGAGCATTGTTTTTTCAGGAGTGACGAATCCAATTTTATTGATGATCTTGCTAGCCAGATTTTCATTAAAGTATCTACTGAAGATTTATCTAGTAATAAGCATACGTAGGACAAGCATACGTATGACGTTTTCCTTAGTTTTAGGGGTGAAGATACTCGTCACACCTTTACTTGTCATCTCTATCATGTTTGTGTCGCAAGGGAATTATCACCTTCATGGATGATGAGGAAATGAAGCTTGGAGATCAAATTGGTTCTACAGTTCTTGAAGTCATTGAAGAATCAAGAATCTCGATCGTTGTTTTCTCTGAAAATTATGCAGCCTCTTCTTGGTGCCTCGATGAACTTGTCAAGATTCACGAGTGTATGAAGTCAAAAAACCAGCTCGTTTGGCCCATCTTCTACAAAGTGGACCCTTCATATGTGAGATATCAGAAAAAATAAATGTATACAAATAATTGCTAAACCATTATTATTTCCACCAAAAAAAATTCTAAACCATTATTAAATATAGTGTAGCCTTAAAAATCACCACAATATTATGATATTTTAATGTTGATTGGGAAGGTGAGTTAAATAAAAAAAGTAGAGGTTACTTGATCAAAGAAAACTAAAATAATTCTTATATAAAGTTTATTAAAAAAATATTTATCACTCTTTTTACATTTAAATTTTAAATAATAAAAATATAATTCATCCACACATAATCTGACAATTTGAACTAGATTGTATTTGCAGTCAATACATTTAATCTTTTAAGGTTTTATGATAGAATCTTATTTATGATTTTCTTCTTCTATGACAAATTTTAATTTTTTTATACATTGATATGCATATGTCAATATATTAAAATAAAACTTATATATAAAATATAACACATAGGGGTAATTTATTTTTTATTTGTAAAAGTAAGTAGAAAATTTTCACTTCACATTAATATCGAAATTATTATAGTAAAATTATATTTTTTTCAATATTATAATTTTAATTTGATTGTATTTTTTTTTATGGATGTCTCTTTTCCTATTTAAATATTTATTGAATGTTTTATTTTACAATCTTCAAAAGTATGAAAGAAATACAATAAATAAGGATGAATATTTTTCGTGAAAATATGAAGAGAAACTAATCATATAAAATATAACACATGCATGAATTTTTTTATAAAAACAAGTAGAAAGATTTACACTGAATTTACAGGATAAACTTTTTTACAAAAGATTTTTTTCCAATCAAAATTAAAATTTCTTTTACAATATATATATATATATATATATATATATATATATATGTAACTACATAAAAAAAATCAAATTAAATCAAGACAAACACTATTATTTTCTCCATGAAAAATTAGAGTCTAAAATTAATTTTTAAGCAAATAATTATTCATTTTTTATTTATTATCTTCTCACTTAAATAAATTATTCATATTTTTTTTTATTTGGACAAATTTTAATTTTCTTTTACACAATGACATGTGTATGCCAATATATTAAAACAAAAATTATATATAAAATAAAACACAGAGGAATGGATATTTCTTTTTTCTTATAAAAGCAAGTAGAAATTTTCACTTAATTCATGGGGATGAATAATTTAAATGAAGTCGCATTAATATTTAAATTATTATGGTGAAATTATATTTTTTATTATAATAATTTTAATTCAAATCTATTTTTTATGGTTGTCTCTTTCCTGATTTAAATAATTTATTGAATGTTTTACTTTACGAACATACAAAGAATGAAAAATATAACAAATAAGGATGAATATTTTTCATGAAAGTATCAAGAGAAATTTAGACTTAGATTACCATATAAAATATATAAAATATAACACACGGAGATGAACACTTTTTATAAAAATAAGTAGGAATATTTACATTGAATTCACGGAATAAACTTTTTTACTAAATATTTTTTTCAATTAAAAATTAAAATTTCTTTTGTATAATATATATATATATATAATTACGTAAAAAAATCAAATTAAATCAACATAATCATTATTATTTTCTCGATGCAAAATTAGTGTCTAAATTCAATCTTTAAGCAAATAATTATTCATTTTTCATTCATTATCTTCTCTCTTATATAAATTATTCATGATTCTCTTCTATGACAAATTTTAATTTTCCTTTGTACACTGATATGCATATCTCAATATATTAAAATAAAACTTATATATAAAATATAACATACAAGGATAATTTTTTTCTTATAAAAGCATGTACAAATTTTCACTTAATTCACGGGGATAAACATTTTACCTAGATTAGTCACATTAATATCTAAATTATTATGGTGAAATTATATTTTTTTTATTATAATAATTTTAATTTGAATGTATTTTTTTATGACTGTCTCTTTCCTAATTTAAATAATTTCTTGGGTATTTTATTTTACAAACATAGAAAGTGTGAAAAAATTAAATAAATGGGGAGAATATTTTTCATGAAATTATGAAGAAAAATTTAGACTTAACTTACCATATTAAATTTATGAAATATAACAAATGATGTTGAAATTTTTTTTTATAGAAAATAAGTAGGAAAATTTACACAAAATTCACAAGGATAAACTTTTTTACTAAATATTTTTGTTCAATCGAAGTTAAAATTTATTTTACATAATTAATATATATTTAATTACATAAAAAATAAATTTAAATCAACATAATCACTATTATTTTATTCACACAAAATTAGTATCTAAAATTAATTTTTAAGCAAATAATTATTCATTTTATTTATTTTATTCTCACTTAAATAAATTATTCATGATTTTCTTCTACCTGAACAAATTTTAATTTTCTTTTATATGTTGATACGCATATGACAATATATTAAAATAAAAATTATATATAAAATGTAACACATAGGGATAAATTTTTTATTTATTTATAGAATCAAGTAGAAATTTTAAACTTAATTTACTGAATGAACTATTTACCTGAAGTCACATTAATAACTAAATTGATATGGTGAAATTAAATATTTTTTTATTATAATAATTTTAATTTGAATGTATACTTTTATGGCTATCTCTTTCTTGATTTAAATAATTCATTGAATGTTTTATTTTACGATAATAGAAATTATGAAAAAAATATATAACAAATGGGAATGAATATTTTTCATGAAAGTATAAAGAGAAATTTAGACTAACTTACCATATTAAATATATAAAATATAACACACAGGGATAAACATTTTTTAATAAAAATAAGTAAGAAAATTTACATCGAATTCACATGGATAAACTTTTTTACTAAAGATTTTGTCCAATCAAAGTTAAAATTTCTTTTACATAATTAATATATATTTAATTACATAAAAATCAAATTAAATCAACATAATCACTATTATTTTCTCCACAAAAATTAGTGTCTAAAATTAATTTTTAAGAAAATAATTATTTATTTTTTTATTTATTATCTTCTCACTTAAATAAATTATTCATGATTTTCTTCTACTTGAGCAAATTTTAATTTTCTTTTATGCATGGATGAGTATATGCCAATATATTAAAATGAAAATTATATATAAAATGTAACACATAGGGATGAATTTTTTATTTATTTATATAAACAAGTAGAAAATTTTAACTTAATTCATTAGATGAACTATTTACCTAAAGTCACATTAATATCTAAATTTTTATGGTAAAATTATATTTTTCATGAAAGTATGAAGAAAAAATATAAGAAATTACATTGTATACAATATGAAATTTATATAAAAATATTTAAAAATCCTATTTACCCCTACAACTACGGATCAAAATTTAGTTTTAATCATGTGTCAGAACTTTTTCTTACTAATGTGACAATGTTTTAAGACTAAAATATAATTTAGGTCTTTAATAAATTAATAAATTTTATTTTAGATTTCTAATAAAAAAATTTACATTAAATATATAATATATTAAAAAATTTATTTTAAATTTTTATTATTATTTAAGTGATAATGTGACTATTAAAAATATAAAAATGCAAAGTGGAGCAGAAAGCATTAATTTCATGCGGTCATATATAGTACCAAATGTTATTAGGGTAAACTACCACTTTAGCCTCCGAAAGTGTACTTTAGTGTCATTTTAGTTCCTGAAAGTATCAAAATCTCATATAAGTCCCTGAAAGTGTAATTTTTCTGACACTTTAGTCCTGCTGGTAAAAAAATCTTCGTTAAAATGTAAAATGTGTGTGCACTGAATTACTATTTGTTATCTTTATGTGCACCGTCAACTATCACGTAGATAAATAACATGTCACGTGGACACAAATGTTAACTTTAATGAAATTTTTTTTAGCGGTAAGACTAAAGTGACGGAAAAATTACACTTTTAAAGATATATATGACATTTTGATATTTTCAGATACCTAAATAACAATAAATTACACATTCGAGAACCAAATTGACAGTTCACCCAATGTTATTATTAGGCAGAGTAACAATGACACATGACAACACCAAACAGTAACTATACGCGGACACATCGTACCAAAGTGGATTCCCTTGTGGAATTATCTCGCTTTTTTTCTCTCTGTCAAATAAGTCAAAATCTTTCACGGTGCCATTAATCCTTGCCGTGGTGAACAACCTAAAAAATAAAATGGCTTAATTCTAATTTTTATCTTCAATTTTTTAATTTTTGACAGATTTTACTCTTAACAAATTAATTTGACATATGTTATCTCCAATTTTTTAGTTTTTGACAGATTTTATTCCAACAAATTAATTTTACGCATTTTATCTCAAGTGTTACGAACACGGGATACCAAAATTAACTATAACGCGGACATAGGATATGTTTGGATATCCGTTTCATTATCTCAAATGTATTTTTAAAGTTCTAAATTCAGTTTAGTATTATATTTGGAAGTTTTAAAAATTAAGTTTGTAACTTACGTTTGATTATATTTGGAAGTTTTAAAAATTACGTTTACAACTTACGTTTGATTTTAAATCAGATTTGAATAAGAAACAATAAATTTAATGCTTTTAAAGTAAAAATACTTTTGATTTGTATATTTATAATAGAAACATGAAGTAAAAATACTTTTCATTGATATTATTCAAACATATTTTATTTTATCAATACACTTTTGAACAAAAAATATCCAAACATAATTCATGTTATAGTAAATTCATTTTTATCAAATTTAAGTTTGTAATATACTTTTAATTTAAACTTATATTTACAAACTTTAATTCAAACATGCACATAATCGTACCATAAGTTATTACTATTTTTGGTCTTTTTTATAAAAATTTAGTGTGTTTTTATGTTGAGATTTATTTCTTTTAAAAAAAAAATATAACAGTATAAAATTATTTTACATTATCATTTAATCACAATCAATCATTTATAATTAATTTATTAATTTTTATAAAATTATCTTAAAAATTATTTAAATAATAATTTATAATTAAATAATAATATAAAACTATTTTATACTGATTATCAATACATCAACGTTAAACTCTCTTTATAAAAAGGACTCGAGAAACATATACATGAGCCTTATGGAAAGTACCTCTCTTTTACCCTTTCTCTCTCACTCAAAAGTCAAAAGTCAAGATTGGTCTCCTCTTAACCCGTGCTCTACGCTCTCAACAAGGTACAACCTGCCATAGTGAAAGACTATATCTCAATTACTAGTAATGTGTCTGGATAGCTCTTAAAATTCATTTTAACCTTTAAAATTATAGTGAAAAATTGAAAGAATTATTTATTGTTTTGATCTTCAACTTAATTTTAAAATTATTTTTATAAAATTAAAAACTAATTCAAATACACTATATGCATAGTGCTATCATTTAAATTAGTCACAAAAAATGTTATTTACAATCTGTTTCTCAATTATTTTACAAAAAATATTTTTTCTAAATTTTCCGAGAAGGTTGTACCAGCAATTGATTAATAAATTTATACTTACAGCAATAATTTTAATATAAAAGGGACTTTTTAAAAAATTTAAATAAAATATATTATTTTAAAATTTCTTTTACTCAAAATATTTAAATATAAAATAATTCCTACAATTAATTATAATAATTAACTATGTATATAATTAATTATTAATTAATGAAATAATATTTCACAATTAATCTAAACAAATCATTAATATAGAAATAATTTTTTCATATTACCAGAAGAGAAGTTTTGACTAAAATGTTAAATGTTAACTAAAAAAAGTAATGTAATAATTTTAATCATATGTGTCAGAACTTTTTGTTACTAATGTGACAATGTTTTGAGAGTAAAATATGTTTTAAATTTCTAATAAATTAATAAAATTTATTTTAAGCTTTTAATAAAAAATATGCATTAAATCATATATTAAAAATTTTATTTAAAATTTTTATTATTATTTAAATAATGATGTGACCGTTAAAAATATGAAAATGCAAAGTGAAGCACACCAACCATTAATTTCACGCAGTCATACAGTACCAAATGTTATTATTAGGCAGAGTAACAATGACACATGACAACACCAAACAGTAACTATACGCGGACACATCGTACCAAAGTGGATTCTCTTGCGGAAAATATCTCGCTTTTTTTCTCTCTCTGTCAAATAAGTCAAAATCTTTCACGGTGCCATTAATCCTTACCGTGGTCAACAAGGTACAAGCTGTCATAAAAATTACTACTTTTTAGATTCAAATTATTACGAGGCTAAATTACAATTTTAATTTTTTTATAATTCTTAATTCATCTCTTCTAAAAAAATAATTCTTAATTCATGATTTTGATTTTTTTTATTTTTTTCTTACTATTTTGGTTCTTTTATTTTTAAAAATTCATAATTTTGATTCAATCTTTAAATTTGCATATATTTATTTTTTATTTTTCATATTTTAATTAAATTTATTATTTTTTTATGATTTCTTAAGTAAATATATTAGGTTTAGGATTCAATTAGATCAAAATAAAAGGAAAAACATATGCAAAATTGAGAATTGGATCAAAATTACGAATTTTTTAAAATAGGAGAACTAAAATCATGAGAAAAAAAATAGAGGGACCAAAATAGCGAATTAAAAATTATATGAAAACCAAAATTATAATTTAGCCTTATTAGAAAATTGGGTGAACTCTCACATTAGTTCCGAAAATGTAATTCATTATCATTTATGGTTCGTTTGGTTGGAAGGAAGGAGAATAAAAGAAAGAAAAATTTTAAATTTGAATTAGAAAAAAAAGGAAGAAAAAATTTAAAATTTTGTTTTTAGAAGTCAACTTTTGTCTCACTTTCCTTTCCACTTTCTTTTTAATTAAATAAAAGAAAATACTTCATTATCTGTGTTTTCTTTTAGCTTTATTTTATTTCCTCTCATTTTCACTCCAACCAAACATAGGGTTAAGTCTAAACTATCAATTAGATTACTGTAAGTGCAATTTATTTGTTACTTTAATTCTTCCATTAAAAAACTTTGTTTAAAATTAAAGTTTATAACTACGTCACACGCTACCTAAGTGTCAGTGAGTTACACTTTCAGATATTAAAAAGGTAATTTATCCTTACAAATTAAGTATAAACATTTTTTTTTGTAGAAGTATAAAATTATTTTTAATAATTGATACTGTATTTAAAACAATTAACTGGCTTTTTCTGCTGAATAAAACAATTAACTGGTGATACTACTATTTCTCACCGCCCCCCAAAAAAAATTGTTGAAGTAAAATAATATATTAGCGAATAAGTAATCTAATAATTTTTAATCATGAGAGCTTCAAAAATTCTATTATATATTAAAAAGTTTTTTCTCATTAAATTTTTTATAGTTGCCTTGATAATTTTGCTTAAACACACTTTTACCCTAATTTTTTTTCCTAAAATTAATCACACACATAATAGTAGTTAATTTTGTATAATAAATATGGTAATAAAATATTAAACTTGGATTTTTAAGCAATTAATTTTGTCATAAAGTTATTTTTAGTGATAAAATTAGTCTTTTTTTTACCATATCAAAGAGATGAAATTTTCGATACAAAATCCCTTTCACTTAAACCAACTTATGTTAGTTGATTAAATTGGTTATAAAATAATTTATGTTTACTACAAAATATTTTTTTGTAAAAAAAATAAAATCAAATGTAAATATAAAATTATACAAATTCAGTAAATTTCACACATTATCTTCGTGAGGTGAGATTGATTGTGCAAGAACACATTCTTTCAACTTCAAGTGCAAGGCTATTTTCGGAACTTTAGTTCTAAAAAAGGGAACCAAATTCGAAATTATGATTCATTTAACTTTCCATAGGATGAGAATTAGATGTTTGTTCCAAAGGATGTTTAGATTAAAAAAATTAAGTTGGTGGAAATTAATTTAAAACTGAATTGCAATTTTAGTCTTTAAATATTGGACCGTTTGTATAAGTTTATTTAAAAAATAATAATAAAATAAGTAGTTTTCTTTTTTTTTTCATGTGTTTATCGACACTTTTTTTTAAATAATTTTTTTTTTAAGAAGCAAATCTCATCTACTTCTTAAAAAATCACCTTTTTAAAAAGTATTTTCTTTAAATCACTTTTTTTAAGTTTAAATAAACTGACCTATTATTTTTAGAGTTTAATTTTCAGGAAAAAAATTATGCACTGATAATGTAAAATAATTTTTCACTGTTATCCAATCATAATCCACTATGTATAATAAGTTTGTTAACTTTTATAAAATTATTTAAAAGTCATATCAACGATGATTTGTAATTGAATGACAGTGTACACTTTTTTATATTATTAGTGTATCACCATTAAACTCTTTAATTGTTACATACTATCAATATAAAAAGTTTTATCCGACCAATTCATCAGAGATAAAATAGATATAATTTTGAAGTGGTTAATATTTCAATAATTAGTTATATACATAGTTAATTATTATTATTATAATTAATTATAGAAATAAGTTTTATATTTAAATATGTTGAATAAAATACTACTTTAATACAATCATAAGCTTCAGATTTTTTTAATTAATTTGACATTTTTTTAATTATAAGCTTCAAATTTTTTCTTACATTAGAGTTGTGTTTGACTCAATTTTTTTAATTTAAAAATTGCTTTAAAATTAAATTTTAAAATAAGAGTTTTAAAAATAAAATAAAATAACTTTCCCTTTAAACAATGAATCGTAGCAAATATTGGTCGGTCAAATAAAATTTTACATATTTTAATTTCTATTGTTATAGACTATAAATATATACATAAAGTCTAATTTTATCTGCACTTCTCAATTTATAATCAATTTTTTTTTATCAAATTTAAAAGTTAATATACTGAATAATATTTTTCAAATTATCTTTCACTTTATCCAAACTTTTTTCTCATTTTAAACAACTTTTCTATATATGACTATACCCATCCTAAAAAAGGAATAATATTCATATTCATTTTAAATAAAACAACCGCGTTTCATTATTAGCTTCTTTAGCTCTGACAAGAAGGTAGAAAAAACAAATGTGATCGGCCTTAAAAACACGTTTTCTCATTAACTTCTTTAGCTCGTAGGGCAAAGACAGAAAAAAGCAAATGCGACAATCCTTGACAATCGCTTTCTGCAGTAAAAAAAGAAAACAATCGCTTTCTCAGTGGCCCTAGCTATATTAAATAAAATAACCACGTTTCATTATTAGCTTCTTTGTTCCGACCGACAAAAAGGCAGAAGAAAAAAAAAGCCCGGTGGGCCTTAAAAACGCGTTTTCTCACTAGCTTTAGCTAGCTCCTAGGACAAAGGCAGAAAAAGAAAACATGATAGGCCTTATCCTTAACATTGGCATGTTCGTGGGACAGGTTAAGACAGACTTTATCTATATTTGTACTAGACTTAAATTTTCATAGATCAATTTTATGAATTTAATTTAATTGAAATCCGACAACATTATAAATAAGATTGAGATAACTATTCAACATTTTTATTAGATGTCACCAAATTACATTAAATTTAAAAATTTAACAACTTTTTGTTTAAGTGAAACTAAAAATTCGTTTGATATGCCAAAAATAGAGTAAAAAAAAAAAGAGAGTGAAAATAGAGAATAGATAGGAAATTACTTGTATTTAATAGTGTGGAAAAAAGGAACAAATAAATAAAAGAGAAACAGTACGAGTTCCATATTTTTTTTTTCTCTACAAAGGAGCAAATAAATGAACAATAAATGGGGAGTTGCATAAAAAAAAAACTGATTATGAAATTTCCATAATCAATTATATTAAATTCTATAGGTGAGGACTGAGGACCTTATGTTCGCTAAAGACAATCGATTTTTTTAATTTCTCTTTTTTATTTTTTTCTTTATTTTTCTTAAACTAAACATCTCTGTTAATATAATGATTTATTTATATTTTAATTTTGAAACAAATAAAATTTAAAATATGTTAGTTCAATAATTTTACAACAATAATTTTATCACAAAAAATACATCTTTGACAATTTAGCAAGAGAAACTACAGTTGTTAGATTAATCTGTACTTGATAATTTTCTAAAAACACCTACCCATTAACATTTAGTTGACAAATTTCTATCAACGTTAATTAAGCAAAATCCATTGTGTGCTTAAAGAAATTAATACTCACTCTGATTGCATGTAGAGAAGAGTAAAAATGAAATAAAGCTTAGTTTGTGTTGTAATTTGGATTTTACGACACTAAACATACACTACATGTATTGATAAAAAAAAAAAAAAAAAAAAACACTACATGTGACATGATGGACCACATTGGAGCACTCCACGTGAATTGCGCAATGGTGCAATGATTTGGTTTTCATAATAAACCGCCCATCCTTACTTTCACTTATCCCTTAAAAATTAGAAATCACGATTTTATTCTCAACTTATTAAATTTTATGATAAAGCTTCATCCTAACTATATGGTTTCAATCTTATTCTCTTTTTAAAATTTTATAAAAAAAATTCACAATCCACTCCATTCCACTTACTTTATTTTAGGCTAAAATGCATTTTTGGTTTTCCTATAATTCTCAATCCGCAATTTTAGTCTCTCTATTTTAAAATCAAAGATATTTAGTCTCTCAATTTTTCAAAATCATCTAATTTAGGCCTCTTATTTTAAAATCAAGATATTTAGTCTCCCAATTTTTCAAAATTAGCTATTTTAGGCCTCCTATTTTAAAATCAAGACATTTAGTTCCCCAATTTTTCAAAATCATCAATTTTAGTCTTTCCGTGGTTGATATGACACTTATGTAAGCTGTTGATATGACGCTTATGTGGCAAGAGATTAAATAATATGAAAAATAAAGTCTCACGAAAACTAAAGAATGAATCACTAGGCTACAAAGTTTCTTTAATTAATATTGTAAACAATATTTGCTATATATCATTAATGCATGAGTTATTAATTTTTTCTCATTTTATTCTAATTATAAAATTAATTAAATTACATAAATTAGTATGTAAATTATTTACATAAATTATTTTATGTAATTTAAACCAATCACATAAATTTATATCAATATATAGTTTTGTTTATTTTTCTTACAGTGCCAAAAAAATATAAAAAATAAATTTTAAAATTTTATTAATTTGTGTAATTTGAATAAAAATAACTTTTTTATAGTTACCTTGATAATTTTGCTAAAACTCACTTTTACCCTAAAAGGTTTTTTTCCCCAAAATTAATCACACACACGTAATAGTAGTTAATTTTGTGTAATAAATATCGTATTAAAATACTCCCTCCGTACTAAATTAAATCAAATGTAAATATAAAATATAAAATTATACTAAATCAGTAAATTTCACAAATTATCTTCATGAGGTGAGTTTGATTGTGCAAGAACACATTTTTTCAACTCCAAGTGCAAGGCTATTTTCGGAACTTTAGGTCTAAAATAGGGAACCAATTTAAAAAATATGATTCATTTAACTTTCCATAAGATGAGAATTAGATGTTTGTTCCAAAAAATGTTTAGATAAATAAAATTAATTTGGTGGAAATTAATTTAAAACTGAATTACAATAATACAAATAGGTTTGAAAATAAATTACAAATACATAAAAATATTAAAATTATAAATTAACAAAAAAAAAAACATATTTTCTTGTATTATTGTACTATATGTTTGTTATTTATTTAATTTGAAGAGTGTTTTTTAAATATATCATAGAACTCAATCATACAAATAATTATGAAAATAAAATACAAATAAATTAAGAATATTAAAATTATAATTTTTTAAAAACAAAATAAAAATATGAAAAAAAAAAGGTTAAGAATTTGCATTTTGAAAACCCGAATTGTTAATGTTACTACAAAATTCTTTTCAAAAAACACAGTGTGAATTGACACGGTCAATAAAAGGAGGGCAGCTAGGAACATAATTTGGGAAGGGGGGATATTCAAGAACATGATTTTGCAGAAAAGGGTGCAGGCGTAAAAAAGTCTATGAAGCACCGTTGGGACTCTAGAGAATAAATATAGTTCACTCAAGTGTTTTTTTTATTCCGATAAAACAGTTCTCTCAAGTGTTACGAACACCGGGTACCAAAATTAACTATAACGCATATGTTTGGGTATGCGTTTCGTTATCTAAAACATATTTTTAAAAATTATAAATTCAGTTTGATATCATATATGAAAGTTTTAAAAATTAAGTTTGCAACTTACGTTTGATTTTAACTCAGATTTGAATCAGAAACAATAAATTTAATACTTTTAAAATAAAAGTATTTTTTATTTATATATTTATAATAAAAATATGAAGTAAAAATACTTTTTATTGATATTATTCAAACATATTTTATTTTATCAATATACTTTTGAACAAAAAATATCCAAACATAATTCATGTTATAATAAACTTATTTTTATCAAATTTAAATTTGTAATATACTTTTAATTTAAACTTATATTTATAAACTTTAATTCAAACATACACATAATTGCACCATAAGTTATTACTATTTTTTATCGTTTTTATAAAATTTTAGTGTGTTTTTATGCTAAGATTTGTTTCTTATAAAAGAAAAAAATATGACGATATAAAATTATTTTATATCATTATTTAATCACAATCAATCATTTATAATAAATTTATTAATTTTTATAAAATTATCTTAAAAATTATTTAAATAATAATTTATAATTAAATAATAATATAAAACTATTTTACATTTATTATCAATACATAAACGTTAAACTCCCTTTATAAAAAGGACCCGAGAAACATATACATCAACCTTATGGAAAGTACTTCTCTTTTACCCTTTCTCTCTCACTCAAAAGTCAAAAGTCAAGATTGGTCTCCTCTTAACCCGTGCTCTACGCTCTCAACAAGGTACAACCTGCCATAGTGAAAGACTATATCTCAATTATTAGTAATGTGTCTGGATAGCTCTTAAAATTAATTTTAACCTTTAAAATTATAGTGAAAAATTGAAAGAATTATTTATTGTTTTGATCTTCAACTTAATTTTAAAATTATTTTTATAAAATTAAAAACTAATTCAAATACACTATATGCATAGTGATATCATTTAAATTAGTCACAAAAAATGTTATTTACAATCTGTTTCTCAATTATTTTACAAAAAATATTTTTCCAAATTTTCCGAGAAAGTTGTACCAGCAATTGATTAATAAATTTATACTTACAGCAATAATTTTAATATAAAAGGGACTTTTTAAAAAATTTAAATAAAATATATTATTTTAAAATTTCTTTTACTCAAAATATTTAAATATAAAATAATTCCTACAATTAATTATAATAATTAACTATGTATATAATTAATTATTAATTAATGAAATAATATTTCACAATTAATCTAAACAAATCATTAATATAGAAATAATTTTTTCATATTACCAGAAGAGAAGTTTTGACTAAAATGTTAAATGTTAACTAAAAAAAGTAATGTAATAATTTTAATCATATGTGTCAGAACTTTTCGTTACTAATGTGACAATGTTTTGAGAGTAAAATATGTTTTAAATTTCTAATAAATTAATAAAATTTATTTTAAGCTTTTAATAAAAAAATTTACATTAAATCATATATTAAAAAATTTATTTTAAATTTTTATTATTATTTAAATAATGACGTGACCGTTAAAAATATGAAAATGCAAAGTGAAGCACCAACCATTAATTTCACGCGGTCATACAGTACCAAATGTTATTATTAGGCAGAGTAACAATGACACATGACAACACCAAACAGTAACTATACGCGGACACATCGTACCAAAGTGGATTCCCTTGTGGAAATTATCTCGCTTTTTTTCTCTCTCTCTGTCAAATAAGTCAAAATCTTTCACGGTGCCATTAATCCTTGCCGTGGTGAACAACCTAAAAAATAAAATGGTTTAATTGTAATTTTTATTTTTTATTTTTTAACCGATTTTATTCTTAATAAATTAATTTGATGTATTTTATTTTCAATTTTTTAGTTTTTGTAGATTTTATCCCAACAAATTAATTTGACGTATTTTATCCTTAATTTTTTAATTTTTGGTAGATTTTATTCCTAATAAATTAATTTGGCATATTTTATTCCAATTTTTTTAAAAAGTTACAAATTTTATCCTTCACAATTTTGATGACGTGACATGCTGATATAAGCATAAAAAATGGGGGTAAAATTCAACAAAAAATAAAAAATTTGGGATAAAATTTGTCAAAAAATGAAAAAATTGGAAATAAAATTTGTTAAAAAATAAAAAATTGGAGGTGAAAAGTACAATTATTTTAGCATGCCAAAGTCATCAAAACTGTGAAGAATAAAATTTGTAACTTTTTTAAAAAATTAGCGATAAAATGCGTCAAATTAATTTATTGGAGATAAAATCTATCAAAAATTAAAAAATTGGGGCTAAAATGTCCCAAATTAATTTATTGGAAATAAAATTTATCAAAAATTAAAAAATTGGGAATAAAATGAATCAAATTAATTTGTGGGAAAAAAATCTGCCAAAACTTAAAAAGTTGGGGATAAAAATTACAATTAAGCTAAATAAAATATTAGACGGCTGAGATGAATGACTCGCTACCGATTACTGTTAATACATTTTAATTTTATTTGTAGTTATTTTTTTATTTGGTCATTCATCCACCACCATCAGTCATCCCCTCACGATATTCTTCTGCTACTAACACACCGATCATCATCTTCCTCACAAATCACCACCGTGAGCCATCGTCGGTTTCGTAGTAACACCGCACCACCATCGCTCTACACTGTCAAGCCCCGCTTCAACCAACCGATTCCGACATCTCTACCCAAATTTGAAACCCAAACAACCAAAGTGAAGTTCTTCATCATAAAAATAAAATCTTTATCATATTGAAATGCATCCAACCAAGCTCAGATCAAAACATAAAAAATTTGAGAAAAGTCTCCGTGTTTAAGATTCACCCATAAAAACTACAAACAATCAAATGGATCATCACATTCCAAGTCTCTAACAAAAATTTGAACTGAAATAAGAATAACAGTACAACAAGAGATATATCTAAAAAAAAAAAACATAATGGTACGCAGAGAGAGCAGAAATAGAGAAAAAAGGCAACAAAAAAAAAAAAGGAAGGAAAAACAGTCATTCGATGTTGTTTGCACCACCACTTGCACCGCCGTTCGCACCACCACGGTGGAGTGCATCTCAGATATGAAAATAGCGGTGGATAGAAGTACACCACCATCGCCGTTGCAAGGGCTTGAGGACAGATCAGACATGGGAGAAGTTGTAGGTGACAATTTACGCTAAGAGAGGAGTTGGTGTAACAATTTACGCTAAGAGAGGAGTTGGTGTAACGAAAGTTCAAAAATTAGAAAGGATTTCTGTAATATTCAAAAATAAAAAAAGTATCAGGTAATAGATATGATAAGAGCAAATATCAGAGAAGATCTATATAATTTACTTTATTTTTTATCCAATTTTTAATTCTTTTTTCAAGCGATTATAAACCTTCTATTCCCAGTCATTTTAGGTGTATCATTGGTTTCCCAATTTTTTACTACTTCATATTAGACAAATTCCAAGGTATAAGCTGTCATAAAAATTCTCCCAAAAAATTTTTGCCTAAAGTTTAAGGGTCATTTTTTAAATTTCAAATGCATGTAAACAGTTACGAATTTTCAAAATCAACTTAAAAGGAAAGTAATAAATATATTTTCAATTACCATTTATGTACAATTAATAAATATTTGATTTGAATAAATTTTTTTTGACAGAATTTGAATCAATTTTTATTTAATATAAAAAGTTAACTATTGAATAAAAAATACTTTTCTATAACGTTTTCTCTATTCAGAAGGGAAAGTTGATTATATTGATAAAAGATTAAATAACTAATTTTATATATTTATATGAACTAGATTTACAAAGCATGTTATAGTTGATTATTTATTAACATATATAACAATTTTTTAATTAAAATTTAAATATGGAGTTAGAATTACTATTTTCTTTTCTAACATTACAGCAATTTGAAAGCAAAAGTAGATTATCTCACCTTGAGGTAGGATGCACACCCACACCCACACGCACGCGCATACAAGATAGTCTTATTTGAATAGACTAATTTCAAAATAATATTAACTCAATTACTTAAATGAAAGATGTTTCATTAATTTCATCAATTTATATATAAATCAAATTCCCTAAACACTTCTTTGAATTTAAAGCTATCGTTAAATATATATTTTAAATATAATATATCTTATTTTTGTTATCACATTAACTACCTAAACGTTAATAAATGATAATTTAATTTAATATTATTATTTGTCCTAAACATGTGACAACGTTAGAGAGAATTCTAGAACGGAGAAAAGAAAAAAAAAACGAAAGTTGATTTTACCCTTCTAAAGTTTCTAAGGTCATCGGATGGTCCAAATCGAGTCTCAAACGCCGTTGTTGTGGCAGTGTTAGATCGGAGACCAACGGTTTGTGGCGGAGATGTTGCTGCAGTAAGAATTTTCAATTAACTAATAATGTCTAGTAGAGAGAAACGAAAGATGGAAAGATAAAAAGCGATCATTGAGTCTACGCAATCTGTACACGCATGTACAACTATTGAAAGCTAATATAATTTTAATTTTATTTTATTTAATTAAATAGGATAATATTTCTAAATTTAGAAATATTACCCTATTTTTGGTATTAGGAGGGAAAAATTTTCCATTATTTCTTACTCTTACTTTATATATTATATATTATTTAAATAATACTATACATAATAAATGTGTTGTTGTGGAATATTTTTAGTATTATAATATAAAATTCTCAAATTGATTGATTGTTATGTTATCATATAATTCAAATTGATTATTACTATTTAAATGCTATTTATTTAAATGCTCTTTACGGTGATAAAGTAATTTAAAATAAATCATGATTCAAATTTAAATAACATACTATTTATGACAATAGAATTCAAATTTAAAGCTGTAAAAAAAATTCAAATTTAAAAATTTTCATTACATTTATTTGATTTTAATTTTAATTCTGTGACTTTTTTAGAATGTGAAATTGCTTTATTATCCCTATAATTTTTGGGGGGAAAATCTTTCTGCTAGATGTATATTCCTTTAAGTAATAAATGATTTAAAATAAATCATGATTCAAATTTAAATAACATACTATTTATGACAATAGAATTCAAATTTAAAGCTGTAAAAAAAATTCAAATTTAAAAATTTTCATTACATTTATTTGATTTTAATTTTAATTCTGTGACTTTTTTAGAATGTGAAATTGCTTTATTATCCCTATAATTTTTGGGAGGAAAATCTTTCTGCTAGATGTATATTCCTTTAAGTAATAAATGATTTAAAATAAATCATGATTCAAATTTAAATAACATACTATTTATGACAATAGAATTCAAATTTAAAGCTGTAAAAAAAATTCAAATTTAAAAATTTTCATTACATTTATTTGATTTTAATTTTAATTCTGTGACTTTTTTAGAATGTGAAATTACTTTGTTATCCCTAAAATTTTTGGGCGGAAAACCTTTCTGCTAGGTGTATATTCCTTTAAGTAATAAAGGATTTGTTTTGATTCGATCAAGTCTTTATTTATTCAGTTTATTAATTAAATCATGTACTTTATATGGATGATATAAATATTTACATTATAAAATTTATATATTAAGACAAAAAATATAATACTAATATTGGTTGGCACAAGTGGTAGCGACTTATGTCCCTTAACCAAGTGATCGAGGGTTCGAATCCTGGTGACGCCACTTTGGATATGGAATAAACCATGTTAGGAGGGGAATACTCACCATGGTGTGTGCTCACGGTCCCCGACGGAGTTTAATCATTACTTCCGACAATGAATAATCCGTACCAATACCATAGTCAGTAAAAATATTGCTTTGTTTTGATGATTTTTTTTTACTCTTTATATAGTACTCTCTCCGGACTAAGATATAAGAAAAAAAATGAATCACAATAATTAAGAAAATATGTTAACATCATTTAATTTTGATAGTCTCAATAAAAAATAATTTATTTCTTAAATATCTTTTACATTTAATTATATAGAATAAAAAAGAGAAGGTTGATAGAAATAAAACTCTAATTAAATAAATAATATATCGGAGATAATATCATTAAATAGGGAGGAATTAATTAAAATTTCCTTTTATTTATTATAGTTCATTACACATAGATTTTTTTTATATATATTAGTTCAGAAGGAGTCTACATTATAAAATAATTAAATTATTATTATAAAAGTTTAATAATTTTCAAATGCTTAAATAGTTGAATGATTTTGAGAAATTTTTATGTTACATAGTAGTAAAGAAGAAAGTGACAACCCGTGCTATGCACGGGTAACATATTAGTGAGAAGAAATATGAGAATGAGAAGAGGGTTTGAAGAAAACATAGAAGATGAGAAGAAAGTTACAATCCAATCCAAGTACGTACACTGGTTTTTTTTTTATACTTAAAAGTAGTTTTTTTTAATGAGCTGTCAAATTTTCAGTGGTTTTGAGCAAAGCTGACGTGTTAGATGTGTGTGAATACAAGACTTACTGTGTGAAATGAAACTACAGAGAAGTATAGTCAACCCGTAAAACATACTGCATTGAACTAGTAGTCAAATATACAAAAGTACTTGCCTTCTAAGAAGCGCGTTAAAATCAACGACTAGACTTCACTCAACTTCTTAGAAACATAGACACCACCCACATACTTGAATATTTAAATCTGCTGGAAGTTAATTCTTCTTTCATACTTGACAAAGAGTTTAACCATCTTGATTGAATATATCGTTGTCTAGTAATTCTCTATTGCACCCAAAAAGTTCTTGTGTTGAAGTAAAGAATCTGTATTTTCTGCCCTGTTGCAAGAAGTTGGATTGGATCTCTGGTAAGGTCTTTTTCTCCATTTTCAATTTCACATCCGAATAGAAATAATAGAAGATTAATTGATTTGGCTAAAACGAATTGATGTGACTCATTGTATGTATGTTCCAAACCCACACAAAGTAAATAAAATAAAAATCATCCTGGTAAACAATAATTGCACATATTAAATTATGGAGTCCCAAGAGGAAAGTGTGTATGAATTAGTTGGTACTTAGGTTTTATAGGTATCATATTATCCAAAAAAATCTAGACATAAAGAATTTAAGTACTCTTAACTTTTATACACTTTAGTTTTTACTATTTTTTCCAGCGTGGGTCTTGTAATAATTATAAACAGTTTTCCAATATACAACATAGCCCATTTTTATGGTAATTATTATTTTTAAATAACATAATGATAAAAATTATATTTAAATAAAAAGAGAGGAAAGATATAATTATATGATGTCAAAATAAAATAACATATTATTTTTTTGTTAAATTAATATGTAGGTCCTTGAACTATTCGACAATTTTTAATTAGGTCATTGAACTATTTTTTTTCAATTGAGTCCCTGAACTCTTATTTATTTTTAATTAGATCTCTGCAGTTAACTACTATTAGCTCCATAAATGGCAGAAACCTAATTAAAAAATAGATAGAAGTTTAGGGACCTAATTGAAAAAAAAATTTAGGACCTAATTAAATTTTTTTAAATAGTTCAAGGATCTACTGAGTAATTCTTAAACTCTACCTAGGCTATCACACTATATTTCTTAAGCATATATAGACTACTTCTAAATTCAGTATTGTTTATTCTATGGATCTGCACTGAGTATTCTTAACTCTCCAGGTCAATATTCTCACCTCTCGAGTCCAATATTCTAACCTTTGCAAATTCTAAACTCAATATTCTCAACCTCTGCCGATCTTCAACAAGTATTTTCAAAACATTTTTTACATAATTTTTACATGCCTTTTTTTAATGATAAAAAATACATAGTTTAATACTTTCTATTAGAAACAACTGAAATACTTCAAGCTGAATGTCAGAATAAGAAATTAAACGACAATGATATGATTCAACCTTGGAATGGATAACAAAAAGAGTATAGAAAAGAGTCGAGTCCAATAAAATAATAATAATTTTTAACATTTCTAAATATAATAAATATGTATAATTATAAATTGTCTTTAATTTTTAAGTTAGATATGGATTTATATTATTAATAATATTCTTTTTTGCCTATAAAAATTTTATAATTAAAAAATGGATAAAATTATATAAAAAATAAAAAATAATCAAGAAACAAATAAGATGATGAGTCTTTTCAAATGTCTAGAGATGTGAATACCTATTAAATAAACCTAATAAATCAACAATAAAATAAATAAAAAGTCATAAATGTTAGAGCAAATTACACTTTCATTATGAGAGTTTTTTTTTTAGTTACACACAATATGATTCTTTTTTCTATTCTACATTAATCTCTTAATATTTGAAAACATTATATCGACACTCCCTTATATATTACAATAACTTTCTTTAATGTTTGAAAACATTCTAGTGATGATTCTCCCTTATATAATTACATTGTCACTCCTTTCTTATAAACATTAAACAATAAGTGATATTGTGTGTAATTCAAAAAAAATCCTAAGAATATTAATGTAATTTGCTTTAAATGTTAAAATTCTTCACAAAGAAACAAAAAACAAAAAAAAAAACACTAAATTACATAAAAGGAATGAATTGATATTACATAATTTATTGAGAGAGAAAAAAAAACAAATTTTATTATTTGAGAAACCGAGACTCAAGTGAGAAAGCGCAAGCATATGCAAAGCTTAGACAGCTAAAGCGTAAATATGCTAAGCGTACACTTATAGTAATTTTGTAAAAGCACTAAAGCGCATATGCAAAGTGCAAAGCAACAGGCACAGCACACAACCATTGGTAATGATGCACTGCCTCTTTCATTTCCTTGACCACAACTAGCCAATTAATAATGATGTTATATAAACGGGACCCCAACAGTTAAAGCGTAAAACGTACACTTTAGTAATTTTGTACGTGTAAAGCACTAGAGCGCATATGCAAACTGCAAACCAACAGGCACAACAAAGTAGTGAAATCAGTGACCACACAACCATTGGTAACGATGCACTGCCTCGTTCATTTCCTTGACTACTGGCGGATTAAGTGAATGTTTAGATTAAAATTTATAAACATATATTTGAATTAAAAATATATTATAAATTTAAATTTGATTTAAAAGTAGATTGATAAAATAAAATATGTTTGGTTAATATTAAGGAAAAATATTTTTATTTCATATTTTTATTATAAATATACAAATTAAAAATATTTTTACTTTAAAGCATCAAATTTATTGTTTCTGATCCAAATCCGAATTTGATCCAAATGTAAGTTGCAGAATTAATTTTCGAAACTCCCAAATATGATACCAAAATAAGTTTGGAATTTCAAAAGTATATTTAAGATACCTAAACTAATATCCAAAAATACCCTAATAATGATAATGATGTTATATAAATGGGGCCTCCAACTGTGACTTCTTTTCTATTCTATTTATTTTATAATAAAAAAATTATTTTAGCTAAACACGTGTCACGTTTTCATACGTTAATTTTCCAATTTTCTCGCACAACTTCTATCTCTTGCGCGCTTTTCATTTTTACTTTTCCCGCCATCTTTGTGCCACTTGCTTTTCACGCGCTTGAAGTTTGCTGCTTTTTCTGTACCTACTTTTTTTTTCCACGTTTTTTATTGTCTCCACGTAAATGATGTGGAACCTGCTCATCTTTAATAATTGAGTTTATCTTTAAATTTGACATTTTCTTTTCTTTTCTTACTAATACACTAATTTTCTAATTCATATAATTATATATATTAAATTATAGTGAATATATTTTAGGAAAATATATATTATATTATCATATAAATTAATGATAATTTGTGCAGGATTAATAAAAAAATATTAATTATAATATCTTTAAATGTTCTATGTTGATAATAATAAACAAGTGGAAATATTAGTTGCAACTGGAATAACAAATGTGAGAAATTTTTATCAAATTAATAAATAATATGGCATAATATTTTGAATATAATTGAACTTTCCTTGGTTTTTTTTAGATTAAATTTATTTGTGTTACTTTATGTTATAGTATTTATAATTTAAAAGCATGAAATCAGTTATTCACATAAATACATCATCTAATTTTATATGTTAAAATTATTATTTATTCCCTCTGAATTTAAATATAGGCAAAATTACCTACTTTTACTCTAATTAAGGATATTAGTTAAGCTCATTTAATTTTCTTGATTTCATACAAAAAATTACATTTTCTAAACTACCCTTAATCATATTTAACGGAAGGGTTAATTATGTTTAGTACCTCAAATTAGGATGTCTGCTCTCTTTTTTTTGTCTCCTAAATAAAAATTTGCATTATTTTAGTTTCTCAAATTTGAAAAATGCTATTTTAGTCTCCCCCTCTAATAAAAATTTTGCATATTTTTAATTATTAATTTTTGACAAAGGGATTAAAGAGAATATTTTACAAATTTGAGGGACACAAAATGCAAATTTTTTATTTGGAGTACTAAAAAAAATAAACCTCCTAATTTGAGGAATTAAAAATATAATTAAGCCTTTTTGAAATAATGACATTAGATAGGGTTTAATTATATAAAATTTGTTTATATTTCAGTCCACTATATTTGGGCATTCTTTTTTTCTTACATTTGAATCCAATATCCAGAGTAATATTGTCTTAAAGACGAATATTAGAAACATTCTCTTTAACACTTTTTTTTTTATAATTTTTTATTAATTTTGGTGAGTCTCATAATCTCATTCTTAGATAGACTTATTAAATGAGAAGTGACACCTATCAAAATTTATAATTTTAAATAAATTTTAGTCTACAATACAAAATATTAAAAAAAAGTGCTACAGAAAATGTTACTAGCATTTTTCTTGTCTAAAAACATAATTCGGTAACTTTTTATATAAATTTGACAATTATTTTAATATAAACTAGATATTAATGCGATTCGTGTAATTATACGGGTCAACGGACTACCAAAACAGAATTTAGTGACTTTTTTTTATATAATTTTAGCAACTATTTTAATATAAAGGTAGATATAAACGTGTTACACGGGGCAGCAGGCTAGTTTCTTCAATAATGATATGATGGGTGTGAAAGAAAGCTCATAGATAGTCTCAATACTCGATCTGTTTGCTTTTCAGTCATGGCAAATCATGGTGCAGCGTCTGAAACCAAGTGTACGTATGACGTTTTCCTTAGTTTTAGGGGTGAAGATACCCGTCACACATTCACTCGTCGTCTCTATGATACTTTGCACCGGAAGCGAATTATCACCTTCATGGATGATGGGGAACTGCGACTTGGAGATCAAATTGGTCCTACGCTTCTTAAAGCCATTGAAGAATCAAGGATCTCAATCGTTGTTTTCTCAGAAAATTATGCAGATTCTTCATGGTGCCTCGATGAACTTGTCAAGATCCACGACTGTATGAAGTCAAGAAACCAGCTCGTTTGGCCCATCTTCTACAAAGTGGATCCCTCGGATGTGCGGCATCAGAAAGGAAGTTATGCTAAGGCCATGACTAAGTATGAAACGCGGTTTGGAAAAGACTCGGAGAAGGTGCACAAATGGAGGTCAGCCTTGAAAGATATAGCCAACTTGAAAGGAGAACATTTGAAATTGGAACAAAGGTAAGTAAATATATGTACGCTATTTAATTTCTCTATTTGCTCTTGACTTCACGTTATGAAATATTTGCTACTTGTTCATATTGCATAATTTGCATTTGTGGCGTGTCTTTGGCTCCATATACACTTTTCCTCACCATCTTTTTTATGAACAATAGCGACAACAAATTGGGGTTACTTTTCTTCACCATCTTAAGACAAATAAATGTGAAACAAGGAATGGAGGCTTTTAATATGTAATTTGTGCAATATTTGTAAATTACATATTTCCTTTGTTGAGTTTTCACAACTATTAACTTTAGTATACTTTTGAATCTCGTGATAGCAGTCTGATAATATATATTTCTGCAGGTTAGTAAAAAAATCAGCACTGCTATTTGTTACGAAGGCTTATTTGCACGAATGACACGAAATAACAGGTGTCATTATTTTAAAGAAGCAGTGCTTAAATTTTTAATTTTGACAGCAATCAAGGGTAGTCGAATTTAAAATATTAACCAATAAGAGGAGTTCGTATATTTTCATATGGAAACTTTTCGTACATTTAAGCATTTTCCTAAAAAAATTTCACCTTTCTATTTTTTTTTTCTTATGGGTATCCCTGTCTATGATTAATTGGGTTATTATTGGCCCAAAAATTTTATTTCTATTTATTGAACATCGTATTTATTTCTCCATTAATTTTTATCTTTATGGTGTGGATACACAAATCTCAAAAGTACTTCAAAAAATCAAACGCACGACAAATGTTACCCTAAAATTGTGGTACAAAAACCATGGCTTGTTCCCCATGTTACATTAGTTCAGGATGATTAATTTGCCAATTATTTTTTATGAAAGAAATCCTGATTAATAAAAACAAAATATAATTTGGCAAAATTAACTTGATGCTTAATTTAAAGAGCATTGTTTTTTCAGGAGGGACGAATCAAAGTTTATTGATGATCTTGCTAGCCAAATTTTCATTAAAGTATCTCCTAAAGATTTATCTAGTAATGAGCATATAGTTGGACGGGAGTATCTAGTTGAAGAATTGAAGCCACTTCTAGAACTTGAGTCTCGTAATATCACTTACATGTTAGGGATTCATGGAACAGGTGGAATTGGCAAAACCACACTTGCCAAAGCTTTGTATGACTCCATTTACAAGCAGTTTCAGGGTTCATGTTTTCTCTCCAACATTAGAGAAACTTCAATTCAATTCCAGGGCATAAAACAACTGCAAGAAGGGCTTCTATCAGAGGTACTTGAGGACAACAACATCCAGTTGAAAAGTATTGAAGAAGGAATCAGAACAATAAAAAGTAGACTTGGTTTCAAAAGAGTTCTTTTAGTTCTTGATGATGTTGATGACATTGAACAGTTGAAAAAGTTGGCACAGGAACGCGATTGGTTTGGTCCTGGGAGCAGGATCATCATAACGACGAGAGATAAACATTTGCTAGATGTTGGTCAGGTTGAAAAAAGATATGAAGTGAAAGTGCTAAATGACCAAGAGTCTCTGGAGCTCTTTTGTCAGAGTGCCTTTAGAAAGAACTGTCCTGAAATTAACTATGAAGACCTTTCCAATCGTGCAATGAGATGTTGCAAGGGCCTTCCACTGGCCTTAAGAGTACTAGGCTCTCATATGGTGGGAAAAGATTTGGGTGGATGGAAGGATGCATTGGATAGATATGAAAAGAGTCCACATCCAGATGTTCAAAAAGTTCTTAGAATAAGCTATGATAGCTTGCCCTTCAATGAGCAGAACATTTTTCTCGACATTGCATGCTTCTTCAAAGGGCAAAAATTGGAATATGTAAAAAGAGTACTAGATGCATGTGACTTCAGCTCAGGAGATGGTATTACAACATTAGTTAATAAATCTCTTTTAACTGTAGACAACCATCGCTTGGGGATGCATGACCTAATACAAGAAATGGGTAGAGAGATTGTTAAGGAGAAAGCGGGTAATAAAGTTGGTGAACGTAGCAGATTATGGCATCATAAAGATGCTCTTCAAGTACTAGCTGCTAATAATGTAAGAATGTTGTCAACTTTGTTTCTTGATTTTTGTCATCTTTAAACATTTTAGTTAGTGTTCAAATTATGAATACTTAATTGATGTCACTTATAATTGCGTTAAAGGGAAGTAGCATAATTGAAGGAATAATGCTTCATCCCCCTCAAACAGCAGAAATTAACTGTACTGGTACTATATTTGAGAACATGAAGAATCTTAGAATTCTCATTGTCGGTAATACAAGCTTTACGCATGAGCCACGTTATCTCCCAAATAACTTAAGGCTACTTGAATGGACGGGCTACCCTTCACAGTCTTTCCCATCAGGTTTTTATCCCATGAATATTGTGAGCTTCAATTTATCTGATAGTCCTCTACTCGAACTGGAAAAGCCATTTCAGGTACAATTGCTTATTGTTTTTCATATTTTATAAAAATGTTTAGATTGCTTGATCTTATCACGTAACTGATCTTAATTTTTTTCTCCTCAATTTGTATGCTATGTTACACTTTTCCTGTATCATTAATTAGTGTTAATTATCTTATCAATCATTCAAGCCAATTGTAAATAAAAAGTTTATATTGCGCTAATTACCTTCATCTGAAAACAATTTGCATAATTTGGATGAACTGTTGTGAATTAATTTCTTTATGTATGTTTTGCAGACATTTGACCATTTGACTTACATCAATATCTCTCGTTGTTTTAGAGTTACTGAATTTCCTGATGTGTCTGGGGCCATGAATTTAAGAGAATTGAGACTTGATTCATGCCTGGGACTGGTTAGCATTCATAAATCAGTTGGACTTCTAGCTAACCTTGTTTTCCTAAGTGCTTCATATTGCATTGATCTTGAAAGTTTTGTGCCAACAATCTATTTGCCATCTCTCGAATACCTTTCCTTTAATTATTGCTCAAGACTTGCACACTTCCCAGAGATCGAGGGAACCATGAATAAGCCATTAATGATTCATATGTCAAAAACGGCTATCAAGGAGCTTCCAGAATCCATTGAGAAACTGACTGGGCTTTACCGTCTTGAGATGGACAATTGTGAGGAACTCCAACATTTACCAAGTAGCTTATTTATGTTGCCAAATTTTGTCGAATTACATATTGGATACTGTCGTCAACTTCAAAAGTCATTTAGAAGGTTTGAAAGAAATCATTCAGCGTGCCCAAAACTAGAGACATTATATTTCAATGATGCTGATCTATCAGACGAAGATGTTCAAGCGATTATTTACAATTTTCCAAACTTGAAATACTTAAATGTATCCTCGAACAATTTTGTGTCTCTCCCAGCACACATTAAAGAATCTACTAAGTTGACAACTCTAGATGTGAGCTATTGTGCAAATCTTCAAGAAATTCCACAACTGCCGTCAAGTGTTCAGATAGTAGACGCAAGTGAATGCAATTTATTAACTGCCGAAACATCAGACATCTTATGGTCTCAGGTTTACTAGCACTACTTTTGCTGATATATATATATATATAATGAACAAATATTCTTTAATTAAAAAAAAGATAAAATTACTATGTTAGTCATTAAGAAATGTTTCTGGTTTAGTTCCACATTTTCATTTCCATTCCTTCCTCCCATATTTTAACACAAAAGTATCTATAGTAATAGAACATAAACATAGTTTACAATGGATCATTAAAATTTTGTTTCACAGGTGCTTAAAGAGAGTAAGGGATTAGAAGTCATAATGCCGAAAAGGAAGATTCCAAAATGGTTCGACTATGTTAAGAAGGGAGGGTTTCCAGTTTTCAAGATGTACAATTTTCCAAACTTGAAATACTTAAATGTATCCTGGAACAATTTTGTGTTTCTCCCAGCACAAGTTACAGAATCTACTAAGTTGAAAACTCTGGTTATGAGCTATTGTGAGAAGCTTCGAGAAATTCCACAACTGCCGTCAAGTGTTCAGATAGTAGATGCAAGTGAATGCGATTCCTTAACTCCCGAGACATCAAACATCTTATTGTCTCAGGTTTACTAGCACTACTTTTGCTGATATATATATATATATATATATATATATATATATATATATATATATAGTAATAGAACATAAACATAGTTTACAATGGATCATTATAATTTTGTTTCACAGGTGTGTGAAGAGTATAAGATATTAAGAGTCATGATGAAGGAAAGGAAGATTCCAGAAACGTTCGACTCTGTTAACATGAGAGGGTTTAAGGTTTTCAAGGCTCGTGGGAAGTTCCCAATGGTTGCTATAGCGTTTGTGTTTGGGGAAGTGAAAACCAAGGATTATGGATCTTCTGAAGTTTGCATGCACTTGCTCATTGAGGGTGAATACAGAGGGAAGCGTGATTTCTTTGTGAGGAAGAATCATGTCTTCTTATGCAACCTACGATTTTTTTTTGGTTTGGAGGAGTGGGAGGATGTAGGTAATGATTGGAAGACCATACAGATTTACTGTGAAACAGACTTGACTGTATGTTCATGGGGAGTTTATCTGTACAAGCTTGAGACTAATGTGGAGGATATCCAGATCACGAGTCAAGATCGTGATTTCTCTTTGCTTCGTAGTCTTCATGCACTAAATATAGAAGAGCAGAAAGTACCAAATAAGAAACTAAGTTTGAATTTGCCAGAAATGTATAGGGACGCTCAGATGCTGAGTAGTTTGTTGGAAGTAGAGGGGTATTTTAATGATATGCCACCTGAACACTTGAAAATCATCCAAAGTTTGCTGCAAGTCTTCGAGAAAGGATCAAGGTGTGTGGCTCAGAGAAAGATGCCAATTGAATGGATCCATGAAAGCCATTCCAGGTAGAATTGGTATTTTGCTAATACTTGCATGAATATGAAAAATGACAATTTAAATATTCAGTTAATAGTTGGTTTCTGTTTAGTAATGATTTGAGCATTTGACTTACTTGACTAATGACTATATCCCATTGCTCTGTCACTAAATTTCTTAATGTGTCTGGAGCCAAAAAAAACTGAGAGATTGAGACTTGAAAGATTTAAATTTATCGGCTTACAATTTTATATCCCATCCCTGTACACATTAGAATATCTGTTTACTTGAGTCTTGATGTGAGTTGTTTCAGGGAGCGATTAAGATCTTTGTTACACTTTTCACATCTATTTATATCATGAATTTGATAAATAGAAATTTCTGAAAAGTATCGACAATGAACTTGGGTTACTTTTCTTCATCATCTTAAGACAAATAAATGTGAAACATGGAATGGAGGCTTTTAATATATAATTTGTGCAATATTTGTAAATTATATATTTCTTTTGTTGAGCTTTCACAACTTTTAACTTCAGTATATACTTCTAAATCTTGTGATAGCAGTCTGATAATATATATTTCTACAGGTTAGTAAATTTTTTTCTCGTTTCTATTTTATGTTTTAGTATGGGTATCCTTGTCTATGATTAATTGGGTTATTATAGGCCCACAAATTTTATTTCTACATCTTTTTTTACATTTCTATTTATTTAATATCGTATACATTTATCTATATTTCTCCATTAATTTTTATCTTTATGGTATGGATACACAAATCTCAAAAGTACTTCAAAAAATCAAATGCACAACAAATGTTTCCTAAAATTGTGGTACAAATACCTTGGCTTATTCCCCAAGTTGCATCAGTCCAGGATAATTAATTTGCCAATTATTTTTTAAGAAAGAAACCTGACTAATAAAAACAAAATATAATGTGGCAAAATTAACTTGATGCTTAATTTAAAGAGCATTGTTTTTTCAGGTGGCACGAATCCAATTTTATTGATGATCTTGCTAGCCAGATTTTCTTTAAAGTATCTCCTAAAGATTTATCAAGTAATGAGCCTATAGTTAGACGGGAGTATCTAGTTGAAGAATTGAAATCACTTATGGAAAAGTCATTTCAGGTACAATTGCTTATTGTTTTTCATATTTTATAAAAATGTTTAGATTGCTTGATCTTATCACGTAACTGATCTTAATTTTTTTCACCTTAATTTGTATGCTACGTTACACTTTTCCTGTCTCATTAATTAGTGTTAATTATTTTATCGATAATTCGAGTCAACTATATATAAAAAGTTTATATTGTGCTAATTACCTTCACCTGAAAACAATTTACATAATTTGGATGTACGGTTGTTAATTAATTTGTTTATGTATGTTTTGCAGAGCTTTGACCATTTGACTTACATGGATATCTCTGGTTGTGATTCAGTTACTGAATTTCCTGATGTGTCTGGGGCCGTGAATTTAAGAGAATTGAGACTTGATTCATGCCGGGAACTGGTTAGCATTCATAAATCAGTTGGACTTCTAGCTAACCTTGTTTTCCTAAGTGCTTTAGGATGCATTAATCTTGAAAGTTTTGTGCCAACAATCTATTTGCCATCTCTCGAATACCTTTCCTTTGAATATTGCTCAAGACTTGCACGCTTCCCAGAGATCAAGGGAACCATGGAAAAGCCATTAAGGATTAAAATGTCAAAAACAGCTATCAAGGAGCTTCCAGAATCCTTTGAGAAACTGATTGGGCTTAACCACCTTGAGTTGCCAAATTTTGTCACATTAAATATTGGAGATTGTCGTGAACTTCGAGAGTCATTTAGAAGGTTCAAAGGAAGCCATTCAGCGTCCCCAAAACTAGAGACATTATATTTCGAGATGGCTGGTCTATTTGACGAAGATGTTCATGCGATAATTTACAATTTTCCAAACCTGAAAGACTTAAATGTATCGTGGAACTATTTTGTGTCTCTCCCTGCACACATTAAAGAATCTACTAAGTTGACAACTCTGAATGTGAGCTATTGTGCGAAGCTTCAAGAAATTCCACAACTGCCGTCAAGTGTTCAGAAAGTAAATGCAAGTGAATGCCATTCCTTAACTCCCGAGACATCAAACATCTTATGGTCTCAGGTTTACTAGCACTACTTTTGCTTATATATTTACATAATGAATAAATATTCTTTAATTGAAAAAAGATAAAATTAATATTAGTCATTAAGAAATGTTTTCTTTCTTGTGTAGTTCAACATTTCCATTTCCATTTCCATTCCTTCCTCGCATATTTTATTTCTTTCTTAAGAAAATAACAAAGTATATATCTATAGTAATAGAACATAAAGGTAGTTAATTTACAATGGATCATTATAATTTTGTTTCTTGTTTGTGGGATGTGTCACAGGTGCGTAAAGAGATTAAGAAATTAGAAGTGAAGATGCCGAGAATAAGGGACATTCCAGAATGGTTCGACTATGTTAAAGAGGGAGGGTTTCCGATTTTCAAGGCTCGTGGAAAGTTCCCAGCGGTTGCTTTAGCATTTGTGTTCGGGGAAGTGAAAACACGGGGTGTTTACATGCACTTGTTCATTGAGGATGAACACAGAGGGAACTTTAATGACCTTGTGAAGAAGAATCATGTGTTGTTGTGCGACCTACGATGTTTTATCCATTTGAAGGAGTGGGAGGATTTAGGTAATGATTGGAAGACCATAAAGGTTTACTGTGATAAAGACTTGACTGTATGTTCATGGGGAGTTTATGTGTACAAGCATGAGACTAACATTGAGGATATCCAGTTCCTGAGTCAACATCCCACTTCCTCTTTGGTTAGTGAAGTGGGGGAAGGTAGTTCAGGGTTAGCAAAGATGACAAGTGATGATGGGGAAAAGACTCAAGAAGCCAGTCCTTCAAGCCAAGAACGATATGATGAAGGACTTGTGGAGGAAGATTCAAGCTCACCACACAGATCTGGGAAAAAGCTCAGAAGATGGTGTGGATGCTTATGATTTAAATCATAACATTCCTCAACCTGACACTCACACTGTTTACCCCACCTTCTTAGAAATATTGTCAATCTAAAAAGATATTTCTCTGCCTCTTCTACATTTTCTTTCTTTTTGTTAACTAGTATAATAATCCATGCAATGTATGGAAATATATTTAAATTAGAAATATATAATAAATTTTAAAAAGTTATTATATAAAAAATTAACGATGTCTGTATTTTTTAAATTTAAATCATATTACAAATATATATTATATCTTAATGTGTAATGTTTATTTAATTTTAAATTGTTTTGTCAAATAGTCTAAATTAGTAATTTAACTTATAATATAAATAAATAGTAATATTATACCTGATATATATTTTAAATTATAAACATTATACTACAAAAATTATATTAATATATAATTTTTATAAAAAAATATCATCAAAATTTTAACATTAATTTTACTTCACATATAATATTCAATCCTTGTGTCTGCCTATTATTAAGATTTTAATACCATTATTTAAAATGATGACAATTACTATATTAATTATTACACAATCAATCAATTATTATCTTAAAATACAAAATCAGTAATTAATGCGCGTCAAATATAATATATGAAAAAAGTAATTTAATACATACATATAAAAATGATAAAATATATGTAATCAATCATTGAAGAATATAATTTATATTTAATTATTTATGATAACAAAAATTCTATTAAATATAAATTATAAATTATTATTATAAATTTTAATTTGAAATGTGGTGCGTCATTAAGGCATACATAGTCGTAACTATTATAAGATTTTAATTTAATGCAACCTATAAATCAAAATGCAAAATAATATATTCTGATTTTTTTAATTGGTTATGTTGTCAAAGATTTTTGTTTTTTTAGATAATTAATACTCAAAATTTTATAATTAACATGAAATATAGAGAGAGATATATTCAAATCATAATTAATTCTTTCATCAATTAAAATTTATTTTTAAACATTATAATTTTTTTGAATAATAAATTTTATTAGAAATCATGAATAATAAACTTTATAAATCAAAAGTTTATAAATGACTGCATATTTTATATATCAATTTATATTTTCATTATCAATAAACTAAAATTTTAAATAATTTTAAATATATATTTTTATATTTTATATGTATTTTCATATACTTGAAAATATACTAATATAAACTTTTAAGCATCGCTTACTTATTTCGATAGTCATAATAATTAATTAGAAAATTCCATATCAGATTTCTTGTGCAATTTATTGCATACTACCTTCTCTTATTTTTAATATTCTTAATTGATTATCTAAATAAAAGATTGGCTAAAACATGATTTTGGTTCCTTAAGTTTAAAAAGATTGACTAAATAGAAATATATATTCAAATAAAATTAATTTTTAAAACTCTGTACATTAAGTGCTTGAATGACTGCATAATTTATATATTAATTTATATTATCAATATAAATGAACTAAAATTTTAAATGCTTTTTAACTTAAATATTTTCATATTTTTATGTATTTTCAAGAACATGTAAATACATAAAATTTCAACTAATTTAAATTATTAAACATTGTTTATTCGTTCTGTAAAAAAAAAAACATTGTTTATTCGTAGTTGTACTCAAAATAATTAATTAGCATATTACATGTAATTAATGGACATTCAATAATTTATTTTTTTTTGAGAAGGAATTAATGGACATTCAATTACTAATTAATCATTATTTTGTTTAATTAAACTTGTTAATTGCACATATTATTATATTTTGAAATAATATGTTTACCTCAATTGAAAAAATATTTGAAAAAACATATGTCATAATTACCCCAATTAATTCAAATTAGAATATATATACCATTTGTTACTCTAATTATTATAATTATGAATTTTTATGTATTAAAGAATAAAACACAAAAATAGCTAATACAAAGGTGATTTGAACTCATCCAAATATTCAAATTTAAATATTTCTTAAAGTTTTAATAATAATTTCCACTGGTACGTATAGTTATTACTATTAGATATTAAAATCGTTAAATATACTATATGTAATAGACAATTTATATTTCACTCTATTAACTCATCAAAAAAAAATATTTCACTCTATTAATTCTTCAAGATATTTTACATTAATTTTATAATAATATTGGCTATTAACTATGTTTATTATCATTCATCTTTGAGAGGTGATTATGTTTTTTCTAGTACTAAATGGTTAAAATTATCTCATTTATTTACAAAATAATTAATACACAACTTATATCTAAATCAAATTAATAATAAATTTAAATTGGAAATGTAAATATAAAAAATTATATTGAATTATCGTTACAATAAATTTAAAAAACTATTAATAGCACTAAATTTGAAGTCAAAATTTAATTTACATGAAAAAAATAGAAACAAACAAATTAGAGAATGGTACAAAAGTTGATTTATTAATTCAAATGTTATCTTAAGTTCTTAACATATATCTTTTTTTTTTTTGTTACAAATGTATCCATAAAACTCAAATGTTTGACTTTGTTATATCTTTAAGTTCCATTTGATGAACTTCTTAGTTGATAATCTCCAACTTGATCTTGTAGTTTCAGAATATTTTGAGTTATAATTAACTTCTTCAACAATGGTTGCTTTCTTTGAATAGGATTCATAAGCAATATTCGTTTCATTGACAACTTACCTGAAATTTGCAATAATAAGTGATAAAAAAGTTATTTCTTAAGCAAATATACCAATACAATAACATCTGATATATGCACATAATGGAAAGAAAATTAATATGGTAGAATCATTTTTCGCATATTAAGAAGTTGTTGTTCTCTAATAAATACCAACCTTAACTTATCATTACGTGAAACAGTGTTTGTAAAATGAGAGAAAATTTGAAATTAAGAATTGTAAAATATAAAACAAATCTCAATAAAATGTAGAGCAAATATTGACCTTCATTCTCAAAGAGCTTACTATGCAAACTCAAATCATGATTGCAAAAAAAAATTGTAAATATTAATGATTTTCAATGAAAGAAAGGTAGAAGAAATACAGCAAGTAAATTTGTATTGATTTTCAAAAAGAAAAAAAGAAAAATATTGTATAAATAATATTTATCATCAGAAAATAATACCTTTGCTTACTCATAGGGAAGGCATTCTCAAATCACATGTTCTACATTTCTATATTCTCATGATGTTCTCATTCTTTCATAAAGAATCTAGAATGAAGGTTGAAGGAAAAACAACATTCAATTTCATAATTTATAGAAAAGCAACAAAAAAGGAATTTTCTAAAAAATATCATATTAATATATTGTACAGATTTTTTTCTTAAAATTAACAAATTGTGGTCTTCTAAACAATTACAGTATATACGTATTTTATAAAATCTATGCAGATTAAGTTAATTACGAGATCTTATATTTGATTTGGTTAATTGGTTAATTAAAACTAAATTCAAATTTTATTCAATTTAACTTAATTACAAATCACAGTACTAATTATATTGGAAACCATAAAATTGAATACCACTCATTAAATTATTATTATTATTCTCCATTAAATTAAATTAATTTCAAATAATTTCTTATTTAAGTTATTTTCAGAAATAAATGTCATATTATATTATTTTCATTACGTAAATAAATTATTTTCAGAAATAATTTCCTATTTAATTAAAAAATATTATATATTTAATACTATATTTAACTGCATTCTGATCATTCTCATTTTTAAATTGAATTATTTATTAAAATATATTTCATATAGAAACATTTTTTAAATGATTGTATCCTTAAAAAATTAAGTCTAATTAATTGATTTACTTATAGTTAACGAAAATTAAGGATGATTAATTGATATACTTATAATTTTGTAAATCTATAATATTGATGATTCCATTTTTAATTTCGAAAATTAAATATCACTTGAAATCAGATAGTTTTATTTTAATTAAAAACAATTTTGAATTAATTTTTGTTCCTAATAAATTAATAAGAGTTAAATGTATTTGAATTTGGTTCGTAACCGAAGCAAATAATTCTGACGCATGAAATGATGCCACGTGTCATCCAATGCTTGAGAAACAACAACCTTGTTTCACCATGTGTTTTCCAGAGCTGTTTTTGGATTTGTAAATTTTATATACTAGTATAATAACCCGTGCCATGCACGGGTGTTAATTTATAAGTATCAAAATAAATATAATTTATTACCAAAAAACATGAAAAAAATATATTTTTATGTTATTATAATTTTAATGTACATTTTAATTTTAGAAATACATATATGTATATAAATATTTAAAATATATATGTGAAAATAATTATGAATATTAAAATATATTTAAATAATTTTATATTTATAATCATAAACGTGTTATATTATTTTCATTTTTTAGGACAGATTATATTATTTTCATTTATATAAACATGTTTTTTTAAGAAAGTGTTATCTTTATAAATATATTTATATTTATATTTTTTAAGATTTTTTTAATAGATTCCCCAAATAAAATATTTTAATTTGTTGCATACAATAAATCACAATGCAAAATAATATGTTAAGATTTTTTAATTGATTATCTAGTCAAATATTTTTTTTAAATAAATTGTTTTAACTAATACTCAATTTCTTAATTAACATCATATATAAAGATAATATTCAAATCATAATTAATTCATTTATCAATGAAAATTAATTTTTAAACTTTGTAAATTAAAAGTTTTGAATGATTTTTATATATTAATTTATATTTTCATTATCAATAAACTAAAATTTTAAATATGTTTTAAATATACATATTTTTCTCACATTTTATATGTATTTGCACATACTTTTAAATATATAAATTTTTTAGATATATATATATATATATATATATATATATATAATATATATATTATTAAACATCATTTATTCATATCGATACTCAGAATAATTAATTAGAAAATTACATATAAAAATTAAGTATTCAAATACATTTGTTTAATTAAACTGATTAATTACACTTAATTGATTAAAAGTTAAATCACCCCATTGTCCTTAATTTGGGCCAAAAAGTTTATTGCAGACTATCTTTCTTCTATTTAATAAATTTAAATTATTTTTTAAACTTCACAAAGAATGGCTGCATATTTTTAAACAAAAATTTCAAATACTTTTAAATATATGTGTTTTTTCATATTTTATGTGTTTGAAAATATTTGCAAATATATTAAAATATATTTGCAAATATATAAAATTTTCACTAATACATATTATTAATCATTGTTTAGTTTGGTACTCATAATAACTAATTTGAAAAGTACATATATTATTAGAATTAACAATTATTGATAATTCAATTATTGATTAGGCTAAATACGTTTAATTATTTTGCTTAATTGGACTTAATTGCCTCAATTACATAAAGTTAAATAACCACATTACCCATAATTTGGGCCTGTGTAATTTTATTAAAAAGGGTAAATTTTGGGATCGGACACAATCTTTTAATGACCACTGTGAAACTCAAATCAGTTATTGTAAGTGCTTTTTAGCACTAAAATCACCACTGGAAACAAACATTTATCTAATAGCACTGGAATCACCATTTTTTTATTCTTGCCCACCTTCGGTTTCACCTTTAGCTTCTTGCCCTCCTTCTGTAATTTCCTATACATAGAAAAAAAAATACTATCAATTAATCACAACACACATCAAACACAACATCCTTAACAACAAACATACGAATTCTAAAATCAACAATAAAATACAACTACATCAAAACAAAATCCTATAATCTAAATGAATTTTCAATCTTTCTTGATCTTGATTTTTTTCTTCAACACTTTAAGTGGCACATTAAGGTCTGATTGGCTCTTTGAGTTCCAGACTCTCTTTGAATCCATTGTCAGGTGAAACCCTTCCTTCTGTTTAGTTGTACAGCCACTTTCAAGAGGAGTTAGTTTGTCTGAATCCTTAGAGAGATCAACTCCTACCCTTGGCTGAGTTAAATCCACTGCAATAGGTTAAATTAGCTAAACCCTTGGAGATATGAATTCCTTCCATTGGTTCATCTGCAAAATATATTTTCAGAGGAGTCAAGTCCTCAGATCATTAGATAGATCAAATATTTCCTTTTCATCACACTCGAGAACTTTGGCATTAGGTCCTGTTACCAATAATGATTCTTTCAATTAGCACAAATACTTGATAATAAATTCTAATAAAAAGCAGTAAAACAATATTTGTACAAACCTGTGCGACAATAATGGATGAATCTGCAGTATTTGTTTCCTTTCCATCAGCCATAGAAACATATGAGTATCATGAAAGAAAGAAATGAAGAGAAAAAATACATCATAAAAAGTGTAATAGTAATTTATTATTTGTTATTAAAATAAAATAATATAAGTCAAAAGATATATACCATTTTGGAATCGATATGGAGATTATACAATACGTGTGCACCACTTACCGAATATTCAAAGCATTATCTTTTGCCATTTGATTGGCCAAGACCAAATCAAAACACCTTTCCCTGAATGAGTAAATTCAAAAGAATTTCAAACTATGTTTTGAGATGACAAATGGGATTCATTGTTCAAATGACTATTGCTTGCTGAGTTAGCTAGTATAATTGCAGGAGGTTCACCGAATATACCAACCATTATTATAGTTTGTGCCAAAAAACAGAAAAGCATTTACCTCTAACAGATCAAAGCAAATAAAGACTTTACCTGGTCGAGTTTTTGAATAGCATTTTCATAGCCATGGCTAGATGAAGAGTCATACATCCTCTCTGATTGAGGACATGCAGCAAAAATTCTCCGAAAGCATTTTAAGCAAGTCATGCTATTGCTTTTTACACAACAGCTGCAAGAAAAAGAAAAATAAATAAAAGCATTTTTATGAAGTTTCAAAACTATTGGCTTCCATGTAACAGGGATAACGTTCTCACGTTTCTAATTGTTCCTTTTTCTTTTTCGTTTCTTCGTTTCTTCATTTTATATTCTTCGTTTCTTCATTACCTTATTTATCTTAATGTGAATGTGTTGTTATTTGAACCAAAATGTTAGGATATATCATTAATACTAATGTTATCAATTACTTTGAATCAAAATATTATTTGTCATATATACTTATTATTATAAATTACAAATGCCTTTTGTTATAAAAGGGAATGCATCAGAATATATAATCGAGTAAGAGGAATGACATTTGCCCACAGTGGCAAAGACCTTATTTTATAATAGATTTCATTTTAAATTGATTTTCGTAAATAAATGTCATAAGAAATTATTCTCATGAATAAATTTCGGTCCATCAAACTCCCATTAAATTATTTTCGTTTTTAATTATATTATGATTCAATTTATTTTTATTCAAATTAATTTGAATTGATAATTGACATTTTGATAATTGACATTTTGATTATTTCCATATTAAATTAGTTTCAAAATTTATTTCCATTATGATAATGTTGATTGATTGTTATATTTATTATACTATTAATGACGAAATCGTGTAGAAAATTAATATGATATGATATATGATATAATATGATATGATATGATATGATATGATATTGATTTTAATTTAAGATATTAATTAAAAATGATTTTGAATTAATTTTTGTTCCTAATAAATTAATGAGACTTAAATGTATTTGAATTTGAATTTGGTTCGTATCCGAACCAAACAATTCCAAAGCATGAAATGATGACATGTGTCATCTAATGCTTGAGAAGTAACCTTGTTTCGCCACATGTTTTTCGAAGCTATTTTTGGATTCGTAAATTTTATATATATTGATATTGATTAGTAAGCTCCCTCTCTAAGATTTGGTTTATGCTATCTTCTTCGCACCTATTAAGTTATCACATCATTTATTACTTTAGTGAAAATATAAACCTATAGATGTCACCAATCAACTTACTTTAATTTCTTGATTTTTTTCTCATAACATTTTAGTCCATGTTAAAATTGAAAATATTCAACTAATGTCATATATACTTGTCTTAAAGGGAAGTAGCAGAATTGAAGAAATAATGCTAGACCCCCCTGAAGTAAAAACACTATTTTGGATTGATCATACTGCCAATCAATTTAGGCTGCTTGAATGGAGCTGTTGCCCTTCACAAGTCAATGTGATTTACGCGAAACTCCTCTCACATAGTGAAAGCCATTCCAGGTAGAATTGGTATTTTGCTAATACTTGCATGAATATGAAAAATGAGAATTTAGATATTCAGTTAATAGTTGGTTTCAGTTTTGTAAAGATTTGAGCATTTGACTTACTTGACTATATACCATTGCGCTGTCACTAAATTTCCTAATGTGTCCCAACCAGGCATGCTACTTACTCTCATTTACATGGTGCAGTATAGGTGGACAGCATCATGAGCTGGAAACTTTATCAAATGACAGAAAGAAAAAATTTGAAATGTCTTATAGACTCAGACTGATGAATTTGTGTTATGCTGGTGTTCACATTTAGCACAGACAAGGCCTGCTATATCAGGTTAACAGATACTCATTGGAGAGGGTTTATGACTTCTTGGTGGACTATATTCGGTTTAAAATCTTTCTATCACAAAATGTATACTTGCAAGAGTGCTCGAATGTGTTAGCATTGCAAGCATGCTTGAGAGCAACCTAAAACTGGCTTGATTGAGTGGATAAGAATGAAAAGGCTAAATGATACTTTTGGTCCTTTATGTTTTAGTGTTTTTCGTTTTGGTACATTAAGTTTTAAAAGTCTCATCCTGATCCTTTATGTTTTAAATAAGTTTCATTTTGGTCCTTTCTTCTGTTTTTCGTTAAAAACGTTAGTATTTCGTTAACTTTAAAATTTTAAAATAATTAATTTAGCATAGTGGCGGCTAAAAGCCGCCACTTTTTGTCATTAAAATTTTAAAAAATATAAGCCCCAATATATCTCCGTCGACGCACAATGCCACAATCAACCATGGAATATTAAAAGAGAAAATGCAACATTTATCAACCATGGAATATAAAAAGAACTGAGACTGAGATTTGGCCGTTGAGTCTAATGCACTCCCAATTCACTTTCACACTCTAATTTGTTTTTCTGAACCACATTCTCCTCACCGAGACCAAACTTTCTTCGAAGGTAAACATGCTGAGACTTAAGCCTCTTATCCTCTTCGATTCTTGCCAGCAGCATTGCCTTCTCGCTCTCGCAACTCTCCAGCTTCGAAAATACAGCGTTTCGCTTCTCTTTGGTGTCCCAGAACACAGACTCCTTGGACTGCAGCAACTCCTCGAGCTGCTTGATGTGACGTCATTTGGATGCGGCATCAGATTTGAAGTGAGGGCAGAGTTAGGAGCAGAAGACATACTTGATCTGTGAGATGCGGTCTTTGTCTTTGGCTTCTTGAATCAAAGCGACGAGGATGGTGCTGAGGCTTGTGAGGAGCTTTCCATCACCGACGGTGGGGAGGGTAAACCCTAGCTTCGGAGAGTGTGGGTGGGGCCGAACTTGCCGCCGGCGAGAAGCCATTGCGGCCTCTTTAACATAGAGGTGGAGGAATGGAACCCGAACCTGAAGAGGTTATTGAGGGGAGTAGCGGAGGCTGAATAATATGAAGATGTTGTGACATTGCAGGGAAAAGGAGAACGGAATGGTCCAAAGGAAGTGAAGGGGGAGGAGAGAAAGTGGGTGTGTTAATCTTATGGTTTATAATTTTTAAAATTTTAAAAACAAAATAGTGGCGGCCCGCCACTATATTAAATTAATTATTTTAAAATCTTAAAGTTAATGGAGCACTAACGTTGTTAACGGAAAATGGAAAAAAGGACCAAAATGAAACTTTCAAAAATAAAGGACCAAAATGAGACTTTTAAAACTTAATGTACCAAAACGAAAAAACGCTAAAACATAAAAGACCAAAAGTAACATTTAGCCGAATGAAAATAATATAGACTTATGCTTTTATTTTCTATGTGCCCATAAATATAATCATATTACCCTATTTTTTTAAGGGACGTGTATATGACTATCTGCTCCGTACCCATACCCGTACTCGTCCCATTACATTTTTTTTACAATTAAGATTTTATTGTTATACTTTTATTTTATAATTTTAAAAATATAAGTTAATTAGTTTAATAGTTAAATAATTTGTTTTTTGAATGCAACCATTTCACTAAGGTTTGGATGGTTTGTTTAAGTGGGTCGGATTGCAATCAACTCTTCATAGTAAACACTTTCTTCAGTTTGTAGGATTTTTACCTCATTGTAACACACGAGTAGCAGGTGTCATGGAAAGTTCTATGGTTTTCAATCATATGGTCCATTAGGTTCCCTTCAAAAAACATCTCCACCAATCAAACTTTTGAGGAAATGATGTTCAAATGCAAGGATGGAGGGATATTCTCATACCTTTTTTCCTCATGCCGGATGTTTGGGTTTTCCAGTTTATATATATAGGTGTCAAGAGAAGGGGTTGATGTAAGCAGAGTTTTATGAAGGATTATGCAGAAAAGGGATTAGAAAGTCTCTAATTTTGGGGGTTTAAAGTATAGTTCCAACTCCCAAGGGTATTAATTTTGGTGTTCTTACTTTTTATGGTGTACATGGCATCTGGCATATTTGGTTGGGCTCTTGTAATGACTTTGCACATATCTAGCCTTGGGTACCACTTGTGCTCAGGTTTAGATTTGTATTATGTTAATAAAATCCATTTGCTTTACAAAAAAAACCTTGTTCAACAGTGTTCCTAACAATATACATAAGTCATTATTACCATTTGTATCACAGACTGTTAATTAACCAATTCTTTCAATCCTCACTCTCAATACAATTTCTCTTTCTCATATAAGCGAATCGTTATTCATTATTTAGGCTTACTAATGCGTCTCTATGGACTGGCAGTCTGGCACAAAGAAGTGATTCAGTTCTTTACCTTTTAGTTTTCACCCTTTTGCTATTGTTTTTGCACCGAGGGATGAAACAGAAAGGATTTGAATTTCGTTATTCTATCACTAATCATACACCTTTAATAAGTGATTAAATATGTTAACAAGTTATTATCTTATAAAATTTTATATCAAAATAAGTTAAAATTATTTCCTTTTTTAATTATTAGTTAATCAATAAAAAATTGTAATTAAAATAGAATTCATGGAATCAAATAATTTGTGTAAAAGTATTATAATTTGCATGCTTAAATATGTTTTTGGTCCCTGAAAAATTTTCAATTTTACATTTGGTCCCTGAAAAATGTTCAATTTTGCATTTGGTCCCTAATAATTTTTTAGGAGTGTTAGCAACACACTCTCTAACACACTCCTCCCAACATACGATTCATTTGTTGGAATTTATTGAAAACTATCAAATAAGGAGAGAGAGTCATTAAATAACAAGTGGGACCCATAAAAATTTGTGATTTCCAATAAATTTTAACCAATCATGGAGAGCGTGTTCAAAAGAGTGTGATAGAGAATGTGTTAGTAGCATTTCTCATAATTTTTTCTTGACTTTTGGTCCTTGAAAAAAATATATTTTGAAATTCGTCTTTATCGTTAGATTGACTTTGTTAACTTGAAATATCATCATCTAATGGTAAACATACTGGCGGTTGTAATAAAAATAATTTCAGGGACCAAAAGAAAAATCCAAAAATATTTCAAGGATCACCTAACAAAGTCAATGTAATGACATACGAAATACAAAATAAAAAATTTGTCAATGACCAAAAGTCAACAAAAAATTTATTAGAAACCAAATACAAAATCTAAAATTTTTTCAAGATTAAAAGCATATTTAAGCCTAATTTGTAACAACACATAATACAACTGAAAATAGGAAATATTAAGCAATTGTTCAAATAAGAAAAAGTTGAGTAACAACAAACATGGTGCTATGCTTGTAAAAGACCTAGAAAAACAAACAATTAATAATAATGTACTTCTAAACATTTTTGGTGTATAAATAAGGTTTGAATCTACGACTTTGTACAAATTATTCAAATCTTCATTCTTCAGCACTAGACCAACTCACTCTAGTGGGTTAACATCTTGTCAATTACCTTCCTATCTTTTGATATGCAAGAGCGAAACATACCTTGTAGCTTACTGAATGACGAAATATCCACACCATGACAACATCGTTAGTTTGCAATTCATGAACTTGGAAGAATTTTTTCCACTCACCGTAGAGCACATAAAACCTGTGTGTCCACTTCTTGAACATTAGAGTGTAGCTATTGCCATGCATGCCATAGGCACAAACTCGTATTCCTTCTTCAATATTTTCATCATCCCTCAATAACGGTAAGAATTTTTTTTCCACGTGCTCTTTTTTGAGGAAAATCCTGTTTTGATTCACATTCAAATCACTGTTTGTCAAGTCCTTCTTGAGGGGCTCACCGCACTCTAAAATATAGCCTCTAAGGTTCTCGTGTGGTGGCAAATTACGTTGTTTTTCTTGGTATGAAGTTACCAAAGAAACAAATGTTTCAGCAGCTTTTTCAATATCTTCATCCATTGTTGGTATTGATGATGATGATGACCCTTCAACAAATTCTTGGGACTGATTGCATAATTTTTTGCTGGCAAAAAAATTTTCATGCAACATATTGTACGAATCTTTTTCTAGTGTCATATTCTCAAGAAGTTGAAGTGTTGTTTTTTCATCCGAATTCTTCAATAACTACTTTTCCTTCCACCTTAGACCTATCTGGCTTATGTTTTCTATTCTTTATACTTTCCATGGCCGAAGGCTTGCGTCTACACAAAACAACCCACAGATTAATTTAGAATGTAATTTATTTGTTGGCATAAATATGTTTTTAATTTCTTAAACTTGAGACACTTTTAGTTTTGATCTTCCAATTAAAAAAATTGCTCTTTTTAGTTCTTTAAATTTGTAAAATGTTATTTTTAGTGCTTAACTTTATTTTGAGGGACTAAAAAGAGTAGATTTCTACTCTTTTTAGTCCCTCAAATTTACTTTGGGAGACTAAAAATAACATTTTGTGAATTTGAGAATTAAAAAAAATAGATTTTTAATTGGGGGATCAAAACTAAAAATGTTTCAGTTTTAAATAATTAAAAACATATTTAAGCGTTATTTGTTTAAAGAATGCGAAAAACATACTGAAATCAAATAAGTAACAAGGAGCAACTTAAAATCAAAGAAGAAACAGAGAGCAAATTAAGAAACCTGTTGTTGAAGGGTGAGAATCAGAAATCAAGAACAGGAAAAACGAGGCTAGACTTTTCTCCCGCGTACGAGCTGGAACTATTAACGATAATAAAAGCGCCAAAGCGGTGCAGGTTTTAATAACGATAATAAATAATAAAAGATTAGATAAGATTTTTCTTATATTTTTTTTTTAAAAAAAGTGATATTAAAGATGGTTATATCTAATATCTAATATATGACATTCAAAAAAAAATATATAATACATGATAAAACACGATAATCTATTAATCTATCTATCTATCTATCTATCTATCTATCTATCTATCTATCTATATATATATATATATATATATATATATATAAGTAAAGTTCACTTGAAGCTTTGAGAGCCGTCAGATCGAAACTTTAACTTCACAATAGTCATTGATTTGATTCAATTATGTAACCTTCACTTCAACATTTTAGAGTCGTCAGATAGAAACTTTAATCTCACACTAGCTGTTGATATGATTCAATGTGATCTAAAATTAATGGAGAATTATTAATATATAAAACAATAATTTACTATTATTATAATTATTATCTTTTATATATTTATTAAATAGAAATAGAGAAAAAAATAAAATAAAAGAAAATGTAGTATTAATAAAAGTTCAAATAATTTACATTTATTTAAAATAATAATTATTTACTTTTAAAATAAGTATTTACTTTTAAAAAATAATAATTTAACAATAATTTACTATTATTATAATTATTATCTTTTATATATTTATTAAATAGAAATAGAGAAAACTAATAAAAAGAAAATGTAGTATTAATAAAAGTTCAAATAATTTACATTTATTTAAAATAATAATTATTTAATTTTAAAATAAGTATTTACTTTTAAAAATAATAATTTAATAATTATTGAATATATTAAATTTAATATTTTGAAAAGAAACTTAAGAAAAGGGTTTGAATTTTATTTTATAAAATATTTTAAATCTATGCATAAATTATTAATATACATATATTTAAAAATTCTTATAAAAAATAAGAGATAATGTAGTATTAATTTAAAAATTAAAAAATTTTATTTAAAAACACATTTACTAAATGGACGTCGAAACTTTTTTTTTTTCTGAATTGGACGTCGAAACTTTAATGATAATAATTTTGAAAAAGTCATAAATAGGTGTATTAGAAAAGGAATTTGAAATATTATAAGTTAATAGGAATTATATATTTTTTAAGATTTTACTATTTTTATAATTATTATCTTTTATTTTTTTATTAAATAAAAATAAAGAAACTAATAATTAAGAAAAAAAATGTAGTATTAATTTAAAATTAAAAGTTATATTTTAAATTAATTTATTTTTTACTTTTTTATGATTGTTTTTTAAAATAATCATATATATATATATATAAAGTTCACGTTTTGGTTTCATATTAATAACTTTGATGACTATTAATAACTGTAGTTAAGGAAAAAATGTTATGAGCAATTTATAAGGCCCATGAAGTGTTAGTGGTAAAGGTTGGAAATTGGGAACGAATAATTTCTTTTTTTTTTGCCTAAGGAACAATAAACTTTCTCATCCGTTTTTTTCTTTGAGAAAAAAGACTATGCACTGACAGTGTAAAAAGTTTTACACTGTCATCCAATCACAACCTACCATGTATGGTAAGTTTGTTGACTTTTAAAAAATTATCTTAAAAGTCATACCAACTATGATTTATGATTGGATGACTGTGTAAAATAGTTTTACACTGTCAGTGCATCACCATTAAACTCTTTTGTATTTTTTCATTCTTTTAAAAAATGTCCATTAACATAAATATACCTTATTTATTGGTTTCTTCACGTTCATTCTTTTGTATTCTCATCAATTTTCATTTTTTTAATAGAAATTAATATATCATAACATTCAAATAATCATAATCATAACAATTAAATAATTACTCTTCACTATTGCTTGAACTTTATAAATACCACAAAAAAACAATGGCTATTGCAAACAGTAAGCAAGACACAATGGCTACTTCCAACAATGAAAAATGTTTTACTTTATCAAGATAGAATTCGTCTTCCTTCAAATGTAAACATAATAACTAAAACATTCAAATGAAAATGAAATTTAAAATTTAAAATCAAATACATTTTTTTTTCTAGGAAATCAAAATAGAAATTAAACTTCGCTATAAAGATAAAAACCAAAAAGGGAGAAGCTAAAAATTACACCCTTTTGGTTTCTCCATAAAGATAATGCTGCGAGTAATTTTATTTTATCTTCGTTATAAAGATTTTTTTTTTTTACAGAATCTTCCCTGTAAAGATAAAAACAAAAAGGAGAAACTAAAAATTAAACTTCCCTTCCTTCAAAATAAATAAATAAACTCCCCTATAAAGATAAAAACCAAATGCTGCGAGTTAATTTTTACAAATTAATTTACCCTTGAACTAATTTTAATTTATAAAAAACTTATTTTATTATTTTTTTCTTATTTTTTCTCGATTACGAAAAAGTTTATATATGCTAAAAGTTAAGAAGAATCAGGCTTAGCATTGGCAACATTGGGTTTTTCGAAGAGTTGGGTTTAATAAAAATAAAGAAGAAGACAGTGCCCATTGAACACCACAAAGCAACACAACTCTGTTTGATGAAAAGGACAAGAATCTATTATCAAATCAAACCTAAAGTCAAAAAAAGCCTTGTTAGCATGAGGGAGGCTACGGTGCCATAGTTGCTTAGACAGTGAACACTGTAGATTTAACATTGCTATTCGCATCCCCAAAATTACTATTCACATCCCCACGTGTTTAATTTTTTTTTTTTACTAAAAATACCCTTTTCACGTAATCATGATTCCGTTGTATAAAGTGTACAACGGAATCATGATTCCGTTGGCATAACATAACTCATTGGTTGTGTCACACTAACTCACACACTCGGAGGATGTTTGTGTTTGGTGCTTCTTCCACCGCCACCACCTCCACTCACCTTCTCTTTGGAATCCTTCACTCTCCTTATTCCCTCTCAACCACCCATAACTTCTCTTCCCATCTCTTTCCCACAACTTCGGTATTCTTCTTCTTTTTTCACTCTCTTGTTTATTGTTACTGCTTTCTTTTTCTTATTATTATTGTTTATATGGTTATATCTGACTTTATTGTTGTTCAATGGTATTGGTTTTCAAATGGGTATGTTCAGGTCCGGTCATCTTCACTGCACTTCAGGTGTGTTCCCATCAGAGCCATGGCTGAGATTGATACTATAGCAGTGTCAAAAACTGCTTCTTCTTCCTCTTCTCCTGGTACTTTTTATTCCCACCACCTCTTCTCTTTTGTGTTTTCAATTGTTTTGTTTACGGGTTTTGTTAGATTGGTTTTTTACCCCAAAGGGTAATAAAAAGAATCTTTTTATCTAATGGGGTGATTTACACAATGCCTTATCTGTGGCCTCAAATGGGGTGGATTAAATTAGTGTCTTTGTTATCTAATCTCAAAGAGTGGTTATATATATGTTTCTCTATTAATGATGCTTTGGTTTTTTATGGCTTGAGCTTTTGTTATTATTCCTCTCTGATTTCTACGGTGTTGTAAGGCTTACTAATATGTCCTTTTTCTTTCACAAATAAGCTATTCATTATTCCCTGTTGTAGTATGAAGAATAATTAATTCTGCTGTTGATTAATTTCTAGCACTCCACTTGCCATAAGCACTTCAACTTATTAAAGCCATATTGCTTGATTGTACTTAGTGCCGTCATTTCTCTATTGACTGGCTCAAAGAAGTGATTCAGTTCTTTTCCTGTTAGTTTTCTCCCTTTTGCTATTGTTTTGACCCAAGTGATGATGAGACAGAAGGATGTGAATTCCCAATTCCGTTATTCTCTCATAATCATACAACCTTCAATGTGACTGATATGCCAACTATGTATTTTATCTAATATACCAAAGCATCAAACTATGTTCACATTTAGTGTTAAGAGTTGATTGGTAATGCATTAGCAAGAATTTGTTTTTCAAGTTTTGTTTGTCTATTCAAATTTGAATGACCAGAGCTATGCTGAAATGTCTTCCAATATGGAATATTGAGGTGTCAAATATAACCATGTTCTACCCTTTGATGATGTTTTCTATGTTTTGAGAATAACTGTTTCTGGCATATTGTGTACTTTGCTGTGAAACAGGCAGCAAGCAAGCCTTGATATCATTGTCAAACAAGAAGGATCTTGCATTTGTTGGGAATGGGCTCCAGGAATTAGGGTAAGTTATTACAATTAATGAGTGCCTTTTTTTAACATGTTAGAATACTATTGTTTCTCATATTCGTGCTTTATTTAAAAAAAAAAAAAAATTGTTCATACTTGTTTTTATGACGTGGTTTATGGCATTTCAAGCAGCTTCAGTTGCTATAGTGGATTAATGACAGTAACTCTATTAAATTGTAGATACACTATAGTTTCAACTGGAGGAACAGCTTCTGCATTGGAGAGTGCTGGAGTAGCTGTTACTAAAGTTGAACAGCTTTACTAAGTTCGCTGAAATGGTATGTGTTTGTAGCTTGAGTTCTCCTTTCCAAAATCTCATACAATTCTTGTGTTGGAACTTCTGATGATATGCCTATGAATTATAATGGGTTTAGACCCTATTTGGATAAACTTTCCCATAAGCACTTTTAAGAAAAGAAAATAAGAAGGTAAAATGAATTAAGTTTCTCCCATAAGTTAAAATCAACTTATGCACTTTAACTTTTATAGAAGCTCTCTCATCTAACTTCTCCAAAAGCTAATGTGCATAAGTTGATTTTAACTTATGGGAGAAACTTGATCAATTTTACCTTGATATTTTCATCTCCTAAAAGTGTTTATGTAGAAGTTTACTTAAACAGGGCCTTGATCATGTTTTTTAATTGCTTTGTTATGCTGCTTTTGATGTTTTTGTTGGATTTTAAGACTTTGGTTTTTCTATTGATATTTTCCAGTTGAACTAGCTGTTATAGTGTTTCTTTTGCTGTAACTCTAATGTTTTCCATTTGAATATTGGTAGCCACATCTGTAATTAAGTCCAACAGTTTTAGCCTGTATTAACATCATGACTTCTCATCTCTTGGTTGCTTATATATCTAACTTTAAGCAAACATTTCCAATATGGAATATTGGGTTGTCAAGGTTGTGAACTTTAGAGTTTATATTCATGGCTAATCTGCTTGCTTTGGTAATCTTTTGACACCCTCAGAACAGAATGATTATGTTATATACATTTAGGGACAGTAAGTTGTGCATCTTGAGGTCAAACCTAGGTGCAAATCCAGACTTACTGATTTTGTGGCAGAATGTTCACTAATTCCTTTGAAGTTTGCTTAAACTTGTGCAAGCTTATAACAAGAATGTTTTGGCCTTTTTCACAGCTTGATGGTCGTGTCAAAACTTTGCACCCTAACATACATGGGGGTATCCTTGCTCGAAGGGACCAAAAACATCATATTGAAGCCCTCAGTACTCATGGGATTGGTAAGTTATGTTATTAACTGTTATTACAAGTACATGGTGCTAGATATTTTTTGTGTTAAATTAAATTAGAGTTGTGTTCATTTGGTTTGTGGGATTGTATTTTTTTGCTTCTGCTTAAAGTTTTCCTTTCCAGGTACTTTTGATGTTGTGGTGGTGAACCTGTACCCATTTTACGATACAGTCACATCAGCTTAATTTTTGATAATGTTACTTCTTTAATAACTTAATATATAACAAATTTCAACAATACAAAGTTCTCATTATTGGTCGTGGAATTTGAATTCACACTCTTGTGCAATATGAATTTGATTCTTACCAATTGGACCAACCTTTGTTGACTAATTATAGATTATATTCATGCTTTACAATGAGACTCATTAATCTTAAGACTAATGTAATTTGTACCTGTAATGTTAAAAATTTAAACTGAATTTTGTAGAGAAACATGTGTCTATTGCCAAATTTTTTTCCAAAATTTAATTTAGGTGTTTATTAAATATTATTAATTAATGAGTTTAATGGTAATACATTGACAATGTAAAACTATTTTACACAGTCATCCAATCATAAATCACCGTTGATATTACTTTTAAGGTAATTTCTTAAAAGTCAACAAACTTACTGATGGGTTGTGATTGGATGGTGGTATAAAACTTTTTTACATTACATAGTTTTTTTTCTCTTAATTAATTAAGATGAATGCTAGGTGGACTAACTAGTCAAATAAGTGGTTTGACACTTGAGTTGCTTAACCAAGATATGTATTTTTAACTTGTATTTTTTTAATTGAATTGACGTTAAACACCTTCTTTGACAAACTGTAGCAACATCTCCGCCACAAACCGTTGGTCTCCGATCTAACACTGCCACAACAACGGCGTTTGAGACTCAATTTGGACCATCCGATGACCTTAGAAACTTTAGAAGGGTAAAATCAACTTTCATTTTTTTTCTTTTCTCCGCTCTAGAATTCTCTCTAAGGTTGTCACATGTTTAGGATAAATAATAATAGTAAATTAAATTATCATTTATTAACGTTTAGGTAGTTAATGTGATAACAGAAAAAAGATATATTATATTTAAAGTATATATTTAAAGATAGCTTTAAATTCGAAGAAGTGTTTTTTTTTAATTTTAAAATTAATATCGGCATTTTTAATTAGGGAATTTGATTTATATAAATTGATGAAATTAATGAAACATCTTTCATTTAAGTAATTGAGTTAATATTATTTTGAAATTAGTATATTCAAATAAGACTATCTTTCAATTGAATTATTTAATATTATAAAATTAAATTATTTTTTATTTGTATGATAATATATATATATATATATATATATATATATATATATATATATATATATATGTGTGTGTGTGTGTGTGTGTGTGTGTGTGTGTGTGTGTGTGTGTGTGGATTTATTTTTGAATAATTACATTTTAATTATGACATATATTTCTTTGTGTAATATTTATAATATTCTCTTTTATTTTTAGAACTAAATTAATTTCTAATTTATTAACCAGCACATCTTCTCTTGCTTTCAAATTGCTGTAATGTTAGAAAAGAAAATAGTAATTTTAACTCAATATTTAAATTTTAATTAAAAAATTGTTATATATGTTAATAAATAATCAACTATAACATGATTTGTAAATCTAGTTCATATAAATATATAAAATTAGTGATTTAATCTTTTATCGATATAATCCACTTTCCCTTATGAATAGAGAAGACGTTATAAAAAAGTATTTTTTATTCAATAGTTAATTTTTATATTAAATAAAAATTGATTCAAATTGTATAAAAAAAAAAATTGATTCAAATCAAATATTTATTAATTGTACATAAATGGTAATTGAAAATATATTTATTACTTTCCTTTTAAGTTGATTTTGAAAATTCGTAACTGTTTACATGCATTTGAAATTTAAAAAATGACCCTTAAACTTTAGGCAAATTTTTTTTGGGAGAATTTTTTTTTTCCAAAAATCAACCTTTCCGAATTTTAGAAAATGTGTACTCCCTTCTCCAATTCATTTTTAATATTTCACCCAAAGCATCTACTTATCTCTCTTACTAATACGTTTCTATCTCTCGATCATTAATAACCCCACGTGCTATTTCTCTCATCATCTATAAGGAATGGACTTATTGGTCATCTAAATTTACCAAAGGCATTGAATTTATTCCTTCCAAAATTAGTATGTGCATTTGTGATTACTAAAAAGAATATATATGAGAACCAAACACATTTTGGTGCATAGCCTGTTTTTGTCTGATCCTTTTCTTTGATTGTCATCACCTTTAATTCTATATGAAAGCTGACAACTGCACCTATGAGCAACTCATTTGCACATTAATGACAACTGTTAAAAATGTGAATTAGAAGAAAGTTTTTTTTATAATTAAAAAATAGTTTGGATGAGCATGGTGTAAATTTTTCATTTTTGAGATTTATACAAAAAATAAAGAGAAACCAAAAGATCGCATAAAAACCACTATCTTTGAACTCTTCTTGGTGCTCCCAACATCATGCAAGCCTCAACAAATAAAAGTTTACAGCAGAAGCCAAGAGTCATGTAAAATATCAAAGCTGTCAAAAGCCCCAAAATGTATTTATAAATTGAATCTTAATGTTACTAAGCAAAAATTAAGAGCAGTTGCATTGCCATTAGTGACTCAATTACACATTCATTATATCAAGTGAAAAATAAGAATGGCCTCTCCAATTGAAAAATTATTTTGCCTTAGACTAAAAATATAAAATATAAGAATCTAATAACTATAGATAGGTGAAAAAGCATACCTTTCATGATTCTCACATTCTACTTCGCATTCCCCAATTTGGGCGGAAGTTTTTGAGAAAAAAGTCTCTAATATAATTTGCTAATTAATACCTAAAAAATATTTGAAATTTAAATTTAATTAGTTGTCTAAAATATTTTTATTACTTTAATTATAAAATTTCTAAATTCACTGATTTACTCTTGATTGGGCAGGTTTTTCTTGGAAGAAATATTTCCCAACATAATAAAGGAAGAATTTGCCTTAAAAAAATTAAAGGAATAATTTTCAATTAACTAATAATGTCTAGTAGAGAGAAACGAAAGATGGAAAGATAAAAGGCAATCATCGAGTCTACGCAATTTGTACACACATGTACTACTATTGAAAGCTAATATAATTTTAATTTAATTTTATTTAATTAAATAGGGTAATATTTCTAAATTTAAAAATATTACCCTATTTTTGGTATTAGGAGGGAAAAATTTTCCATTATTTCTTACTTTATATATTATATATTATTTAAATAATACTATACATAATAAATGTGTTGTTGTGGAATATTTTTATTATTATAATATAAAATTCTTAAATTGATTAATTGTTACGTTATCATATAATTCAAATTGATTATTACTATTTAAATGCTATTTATTTAAATGCTATTTACGGTGATAAAGTAATTTGAAATAAATCATGATTCAAATTTAAATAACATACTATTTATGACAATAGAATTCAAATTTAAAAATTTTCATTACATTTATTTGATTTTAATTTTAATTCTGTGACTTTTTTAGAATGTGAAATTACTTTATTATCCCTAAAACTTTTTGGGGGAAAATCTTTCTGCTAGGTGTATATTCCTTTAAGTAATAAAGGATTTGATTTGATTCGATCAAGTCTTTATTTATTCAGTTTATTAATTAAATCATGTACTTTATATGGATGATATAAATATTTACATTATAAAAAATTTATATTAAGACAAAATATAATACCAACATTGGTTGGTACAAGTGGTAGCAATTTGTGTCCCTTAACTAAGTGATCCATTGTCAAATTATCTAACTAAAATATGCACCGAATATAATTTGTATAAAAAAATAAATATAAATTAATGTCATAAATTGAAAGCATGAGTAAAAATATTGCTTTGTTTTGATGATTTTTTTTACTCTTTATATAGTACTCCCTCCGGACTAAGATATAAGAAAAAAATGAATCACAATAATTAAGAAAATATGTTAACATCATTTAATTTTGATAGTCTCAATAAAAAATAATTTATCTCTTAAAATATCTTTTACATTTAATTACATAGGATAAAAAAGAGAAGGTTGATAGAAATAAAATTCTAATTAAATAAAGGATATATTGGAGATAATATCATTAAATAGGGGGAAATTAATTAAAATTTTCTTTTATTATAGTTCATTACACATAGATTTTTTTTATATATATATTTCAGTTCAGAAGGAGTCTACATTATAAAATAATTAATTTATTATTATAAAAATTTAATAATTTTCAAATGCTTAAAAAGTTGAATGATTTTTGAGAAATTTTTATGTTACATAGTAGTAAAGAAGAAAGTGACTACCTGTGCATAGCACGGGTAACATACTAGTGAGAAGAAATATGAGAATGAGAAGAGGGTTTGAAGAAAACATAAAAGATGAGAAGAAAGTTACAATCCAATCCAAGTACGTACACTGGGTTTTTTTTTTTTTACTTAAAAGTAGTTTTTTTAATGAGCTGTCAATTTTTCAGTGGTTTTGAGCGAAGCTGACGTGTTAGGTGTGTGTGAATACAAGACTTACACTGTGAAATGAAACTACGGAGAAGCATAGTCAACCTTTATAACATACTGCATTGAACTAGTAGTCAAGTATACAGAAGTACTTGCCTTCTAAGAAAGATAGTTAAAATCAACGACTAGACTTCACGCAACTTCTTAGAAACATAGACACCACCCACATACTTGAATATTTAAATCTGCTGGAAGTTTAATTCTTCTTTCATACTTGACAAAGAGTTTAACCATCTTGATTGAATATATCGTTGTCTAGTAATTCTCTATTGCACCCAAGAAGTTCGCGTTGAAGTAAAGAATCTGTATTTTCATCCCTGTTGCAAGAAGTTGGATTGGATATGTGGTAACGTCTTTTTCTCCATTTTCAATTTAACATCCGAATAGAAATAATAGAAGATTAATTGATTTGGCTAAAACGAATTGATGTGACTCATTGTATGTATGTTCCAAATTGGGTTCCAAACCCACACTAAGTAAATAAAATAAAAATCATCCTCGTAAACAATAATTGCACATATTAAATTATGGAGTCCCAAGAGGAAAGTGTGTATGAATTAGTTGGTACTTAGGTTTGATAGGTATCATATTATCCAAAAAAAATCTAGACATAAAGAATTTAAGTACTCTTAACTTTTATACACTTTAGTTTTTACTATTTTTTCCAGCGTGGGTCTTGTAATAATTATAAACAGTTTTCCAATATACAACATAGCCCATTTTTATGGTAATTATTATTTTTAAATAACATATAATGATAAAAATTATATTTAAATAAAAAGAGAGGAAAGATATAATTATATGATGTCAAAATAAAATAACATTATTTTTTTGTTAAATTAATATGTAGGTCGTTGAACTATTCGATAATTTTTAATTAGGTCTTTGAACTATTTTTTTTTTAATTGGATCCCTGAACTCTTATTTATTTTTAATTAGGTCTCTACAATTAACTACTGTTGGCTCCATAAATGGCAGATACCTAATTAAAAAATAAATAGAAGTTCAGGGACCTAATTGAAAAAAATTTTTAGGACCTAATTAAAAAATAAATAGAAGTTCAGGGACCTAATTGAAAAAAAAATTTAGGACCTAATTAAATTTTTTTAAATAGTTCAAGGACCTACTGAGTAATTCTTAAACTCTACCTAGGTTATCACACTATACTTCTCAAGCATATGTAGACTACTTCTAAATTCAATATTGTCTATTCTATGGATCTGCACTGGGTATTCTTAACTCTCCAGGCCAATATTCTCACCTCTCGAGTCCAATATTCTAACCTTTGCGGATTCTAAACTCAATATTCTCAACATCTGCCGATCTTCAACAAGTATTTTCAAAACATTTTGTTACATAATTTTTACATGCCTTTTTTTAACGATAAAAAATACACAGTTTAATACTTTCTATTCGAAACAACTGAAAGACTTCAAGCTGAATGTTAGAATAAGAAATTAAATGACAATGATATGATTCAACCTTGGAATGGATAACAAAAAAAGTATAGAAAAGAGTCGAGTCCAATAAAATAATAATATTTTTTAACATTTCTAAATATAATAAATATGTATAATTATAAATTGTCTTTAATTTTTAAGTTAGATATGGATTTATATTATTAATAATATTCTTTTTTGCCTATAAAGAAGTTATAATTCAAAAAATGAATAAAAATATATAAAAAATAAAAAATAATCAAGAAACAAATAAGATGATGAGTCTTTTCAAATGTCTAGAGATGTGAATACCTATTAAATAAACCTAATAAATCAACAATAAATTAAATAAAAAGTCATAAATGTTAGAACAAATTACATTTTCACTCTGAGAGATTTTTTTTAGTTACACATAATATGACTCTTTTTACTATTTTATATTAATCTCTTAATATTTAAAAACATTACATCGACACTCCCTTATATATTATAATAACTTTCTTTAATGTTTGAAAACATTCCAGTGATGATTCTCCCTTATATAATTATATTGTCACTCTTTTGTTATAAACATTAAACAATAAGTGATATTGTATGTAATTCAAAAAAAATTCTAAGGATATTAATATAATTTGCTCTAAATGTTAAAATTCTTCACAAAGAAACAAAAAATAAAAAAAAAACAATAAATTACATAAAAGGAATGAATTGATATTACATAATTTATTGAGAGGAAAAAAAAACATATATTTTAATATTTGGGAAAGCAAGACTCAAGTGAGAAAGCGAAAGCATATGCAAAGCTTAGACAGCTAATGCGTAAATAGGCTAAGCGTACACTGCACTAAAGCGCATATGCAAAGTGCAAACCAACAGGCACAACACAGTAGTGAAATCACAGTGACCACACAACCATTGGTAATGATGCACTGCCTCTTTCATTTCCTTGACTACTGGCGGATTAAGTCCATGTTTATATTAAAATTTATAAATATATGTTTGAATCAAAAGTATATTATAAATTTAAATTTGATTTAAAAGTAGATTGATAAAATAAGATATATTTGATTAATATTAATGAAAAATATTTTTATTTCATATTTTTATTATAAATATATAAATTAGAAGTATTTTTATTTTAAAAATATTAAATTTTTTATTTTCGATTCAAATTTGGGTTTGACCCAAACTTAAATTGTAGAATTAATTTTTGAAACTTTCAAACATGATATTAAAATAAGTTTAGAACTTCAAAAGTACGTTTAAATACCCAAATGAGTATCCAAACATATGCTAATAACGATAAGGGTAAACTACCTTTTTAGTACCTGAAAGTGTAATCCACTGTCACTTAAGTGTCCCTGAAAGTATGAAACTGTCACTTTAGTCCCTAAAAGTGTAATTTGTCTGTCACTTTAGTCTTTTTGATAAAAAAATATCTTTAAAATTAACGTTCGTGCTTACGTGATATGCTATTTACCTACGTGACATGTTATTCATGTAATTAGATAACGTGTAATGTAGGCACAAACGTTAATTTTAAAGAATTTTTTTTATCAAAATGACTAAAGTGACAAACAAATTGCACTTTCAGGGACTAAAGTGACATTTTTATACTTTCAGGGACTTAAGTGACAGTGAATTACACTTTCAAGGAACAAAGTGACACTTCACCCTAAAAAATGTGGGAAAAAAAAGTAGGTACAGAAAAAGCAGCAAACTTCAAGCGCGCGAACCTCTTCATTTTTAGTAATAGAGTTTATCTTTAAATTTGACATTTTCTTTTCTTACTAATATACTAATTTTCTAATTCATATAATTATATATATTAAATTAGAGTGAATATATTTTAGGAAAATATATATTATATTATCATATAAATTAATGATAATTTGTGCAGGATTAATAAAAAATATTAATTATAATATCTTTAAATCTTCTATATTGATAATAATAAACAAGTAGAAATATTAGTTGCAGCTAGAATAATAAATGTGAGAAATTTTTTTCAAATTAATAAATAATATGGCATAATATTTTGAATATAATTGAACTTTCAATGGTTTTTTTTAGATTAAATTTATTTGAGTTACTTTATGTAATATTATTTATAATTTAAAAGCATGAAATCAGTTATTCACATAAATACATCATCTAATTTTATATGTTAAAATTATTATTTATTCCCTCTGAATTTAAATATAGGCAAAATTACCTACTTTTACTCTAATTAAGGATATTAGTTAAACTCATTTAATTTTCTTGATTTCATACAAAAAATTACATTTTCTAAACTACCCATAATCATATTTAACGGAAGGCTTAATTATGTTTAGTACCTCAAATTAGGATGTCTGCTCTTTTTTTTTTTTTTTGTCTCCTAAATAAAAATTTGCATTATTTTAGTTTCTCAAATTTGAAAAATGCTATTTTAGTCTCCCCCTCTAATAAAAATTTTGCATTTTTTTAATTCTTAATTTTTGACAAAGGGATTAAAAAGAATATTTTATAAATTTGAGGGACACAAAATGCAAATTTTTTATTTGGAGTACTAAAAAAAATAAACCTCCTAATTTGAGAAATTAAAAATATAATTAAGCCTTTTTGAAATAATGACAATAGATAGGGTTTAATTATATAAAATTTGTTTATATTTCAGTCCACTATATTTGGGCATTCTTTTTTTCTTACATTTGAATCCAATATCCAGAGTAGTATTGTCTTAAAGACGAATAATATAAACATTCTCTTTAACACCTTTTTTTAATTTTTTACTTAATTTTGGTGAGTCTCATAATCTCATTCTTAGATAGATTCATTAAATGAAAAGTGACACCCATCAAAATTTATGATTTTAAATAAATTTTAGTCTACAATACAAAGTATTAAAAAAAAGTGCTAAAGAGAATGTTACTAGTATTTTTCTTGTCTAAAAATATAATTTGGTAACTTTTTATATAAATTTGACAATTATTTTAATATAAACTAGATATTAACGCGATCCGTGTAATTATACGGGTCAACGGTCTTCCAAAACATAATTTAGTGACTTTTTTTTTATATAATTTTAGCAACTATTTTAATATAAAAGTAGATATCAACGTGTTACACGGGGCAACAGACTAGTTTCTTCAATAATGATATGCTGGGTGTGAAAGAAAGCTCATAGACTAGATCTGTTTGCTTTGCAGTCATGGCAAATCATGGTGCAGCCTCTGAAACCAAGTATACTTTTGCCGTTTTCCTTAATTTTAGGGGTGAAGATACCCGAAACACCTTTACTTGTCATCTCTATCATGCTTTGGATCGCAGGGGAATTAAGACCTTCATGGATAATGAGGATATGAAGATTGGAGATCAGCTTGGTCCTACGCTTCTTAAAGCTATTGAAGAATCGAGGATTTCAATTGTTGTTTTCTCAGAAAATTATGCAGATTCTTCGTGGTGCCTTGATGAACTTGTCGAGATCCACAAGTGTATGAAGTCGGAAAAACAGCTCGTTTGGCCCATCTTCTACAAAGTGGATCCCTCAGTTGTGAGGTATCAGAATGAAAGTTATGGTGAGGCCATGACTAAGCATGAAACAAGGTTTGGGAAAGACTCGGAGAAGGTGCAAAAATGGAGGTCAGCCTTGAAAGACATAGCCAACTTGAAAGGAGAACACTTGAAAGTGGAACAAGGGTAAGTAAATAAATATATGTATGCTATTTAATTTCTCTATTTGCTCTTGACTTCACGTTATGAAATATTTGCTACTTGTTCATATTGCATAATTTGCATTTGTGGCGTGTCTTTGGCTCTATATACACTTTTCCTCACCATCTTTTCTATGAACAATAGCGACAACAAATTGGGGTTACTTTTCTTCACCATCTTAAGACAAATAAATCTGAAACAAGGAATGGAGGCTTTTAATATATAATTTGTGCAATATTAGTAAATTACATATTTCTTTTGTTGAGCTTTCACAACTATTAACTTCAGTATACTTCTGAATCTCGTGATAGCAATCTGATAATATATATTGCTGCAGGTTAGTAAAAAAAATTTTCTCCTTTCTATTTTGTTTTTTCTTATGGGTATCCCTGTCTATGATTAATTAGATTATTATAGGCCCACAAATTTTATTTCTATTTTTTTTAGATTTCTATTTATTGAACATCGTATACATTTATCTTTATTTCTCCGTGAATTTTTACCTTTGTGGTACGGATACACAAATCTCAAAAGTACTTCAAAAAATCAAACGCACGACTAATGTTATCCTAAAATTGTGGTACAAAAACCTTGGTTTATTCCCCAAGTTGCATAAGTTCAGGATAATTAATTTGCCAATTATTTTTGACGAAAGAAATCCTGATTAATAAAAACAAATTTTAATTTGGCAAATTGAACTTGATACTTAATTTAAAGAGCATTGTTTTTCAGGATGGACGAATCCAAGTTTATTGATGATCTTGCTAGGAAGATTTTCATTGAAGAATTGAAGTCACTTCTAAAACTCGAGTCTCCTAATATCACTTGCCTGTTAGGGATTCATGGAACAGGTGGAATTGGCAAAACCACACTTGCCAGAGCTTTGTATGACTCCATTTACAAGCAGTTTCAAGGTTCATGCTTTCTCCTCAACGTTAGAGAAACTTCAAATAAAACCCAGGGCATGAAAGATCTGCAACAACAGCTTCTATCACAGATACTTGAGGACAAAAATATCCAGTTGAATAGTATTGAAGAAGGAATCGGAACAATAGAAAGTAGACTTGGTTTGAAAAGAGTTCTTCTAGTTCTTGATGATGTTGATGACATTGAACAGTTGAAAATGTTGGCACAGAAACGTGATTGGTTTGGTCCTGGGAGCACGATCATCATAACAACGAGAGATAAACATTTGCTAGATGTTGGTCAGGTTGAAAAAAGATATGAAGTGAAACTGCTAAATGACCAAGAGTCTCTGGAGCTCTTTTGTCAGAGTGCCTTTAGAAAGAGCTGTCCTGAAATAAATTATGAAGACCTTTCCAATCGTGCAATGAGATGTTGCAAAGGCCTTCCATTGGCTTTAAAAGTACTAGGCTCTCATATGGTGGGAAAAGATTTGGGTGGATGGAATGATGCATTGGATAGATATGAAAAGAGTCCACATCCAAATGTTCAAAATGTTCTTAAAATAAGCTATGATAGTCTGCCCTTCAATGAGAAGAACATTTTTCTCGACATTGCATGCTTCTTCAAAGGGCAAAAATTGGAATACGTAAAAAGAGTACTTGATGCATGTGACTTCAGCTCAGGAGATGGTATTACAACATTAGTTAATAAATCTCTTTTAACTGTTGACAACCATCGCTTGGGGATGCATGACCTAATACAAGACATGGGTAGAGAGATTGTTAAGGAGGAAGCGGGTAATATAGTTGGTGAACGTAGCAGATTATGGCATCATAAAGATGTTCTTCAAGTACTAGATGCTAATAATGTAAGAATGTTGTCAACTTTGTTTCTTCATTTTTGTCATCTTTAAACATTTTAGTTAGTGTTCAAATTATGAATACTTAATTGATGTCACTTATAATTGTGTTAAAGGGAAGTAGCAAAATTGAAGGAATAATGCTTCATCCCCCTCAAACAGCAGAAATTAACGGTACTGGTACTATATTTGAGAACATGAAGAATCTTAGAATTCTCATTGTTGGTAATACAAGCTTTACACATGAGCCACGTTATCTCCCAAATAACTTAAGGCTACTTGAATGGACGGGCTACCCTTCACAGTCTTTCCCATCAGGTTTTTATCCCAGGAATATTGTGAGCTTCAATTTATCTGATAGTCCTCTACTCGTACTGGAAAAGCCATTTCAGGTACAATTGCTTATTGTTTTTCATATTTTATAAAAATGTTTAGATTGCTTTATCTTATCACGTAACTGATCTTAATTTTTTTCACCTCAATTTGTATGCTATGTTACACTTTTCCTCTATTATTAATTAGTGTTAATTATCTTATCAATCATTCAAGCCAATTGTAAATAAAAAGTTTATATTGCGCTAATTACCTTCATCTGAAAACAATTTGCATAATTTGGATGAACTGTTGTTAATTAATTTCTTTATGTATGTTTTGCAGATATTTGACCATTTGACTTACATCAATATCTCTCGTTGTTGTATGGTTACTGAATTTCCTGATGTGTCTGGGGCCAAGAATTTGAGAGAAATGAGACTTGATTCATGCCTGGGACTGGTTAGCATTCATAAATCAGTTGGACTTCTAGCTAACCTTGTTTTCCTAAGTGCTTCAGAATGCATTAATCTTGAAAGTTTTGTGCCAACAATCTATACGCCATCTCTCGAATACCTTTCCTTTGAATATTGCTCAAGACTTGCACACTTCCTAGAGATCAAGGGAACCATGGATAAGCCATTAAAGATTAAAATGTCAAAAACAGCTATCAAGGAGCTTCCAAAATCCATTGAGAAACTGATTGGGCTTAACCACCTTGAGATGGAAGGTTGTAAGGAACTTCGACATTTACCAAGTAGCTTATTTGTGTTGCCAAATTTTGTCACATTAAATATTGGAGATTGTTGTGAACTTCGAGAGTCATTTAGAAGGTTCAAAGGAAGCCATTCAGTATCCCCAAAACTAGAGACATTATATTTCGAGAAGGCTGATCTATCAGACAAAGATGTTCAAGCGATTATTTACAAATTTCCAAACTTGAAATACTTAAATGTATCCTGGAACAATTTTGTGTCTCTCCCAGCACACATTAAAAAATCTACTAAGTTGACAACTCTCGATGTGAGCTATTGTGCAAAGCTTCGAGAAATTCCACAACTGCCGTCAAGTGTTCAGAGAGTAGATGCAAGTGAATGCAATTCCTTAACTCCTGAGACATCAGACATCTTATGGTCTCAGGTTTACTTGCACTACTTTTGCTGATATATATATATATATATATATATATAACGAACAAATATTTTTTAATTAAAAAAAGATAAAATTAGTATGATAGTCATTAAGAAATGTTTCTGGTGTAGTTCCACATTTTCATTTCCATTCTTTCCTCCCATATTTTAACACAAAAGTATCTATAGTATTAGAACATATACATAGTTTACAATGGATCATTAAAATTTTGTTTCACAGGTGCTTAAAGACAGTAAGGGATTAGAAGTCATAATGCCGAAAAGGGAGATTCCAAAATGGTTCGACTATGTTAAGAAGGGAGGGTTTCCAGTTTTCAAGATGTACAATTTTCCAAACTTGAAATACTTAAATGTATCCTGCAACGATTTTGTGTTTCTCCCAGCACAAATTAAAGAATCTACTAAGTTGACAACTCTGGTTATGAGCTATTGTGAGAAGCTTCGAGAAATTCCACGACTGCCGTCAAGTGTTCAGGTAGTAGATGCAAGTGAATGCGATTCCTTAACTCCCGAGACATCAAACATCTTATTGTCTGAGGTTTACAAGCACTACTTTTGTTGATATATATATATATATATATATATATATATATATATATATATATATATATATATATATATATATATAGAACATAAACATAATTTACAATGGATCATTATAATTTTGTTTCACAGGTGTGTGAAGAGTATAAGAGATTAAGAGTCATGATGAAGGAAAGGGAGATTCCAGAAACATTCGACTATGTTAACATGGAAGGGTTTCAGGTTTTCAAGGCTCGTGGGAAGTTCCCAATGGTTGCTTTAGCATTTGTGTTTGGGGAAGTGAAAACCGAGGATTATGGATCTTCTGAAGTAGTTTGCATGCACTTGTTCATTGAGGGTGAACACAGAGGGAAGCATGATTTCTTTGTGAAGAAGAATCATGTCTTCTTGTGCGACCTACGAGTTTTTTTTGGTTTGGAGGAGTGGGAGGATGTAGGTAATGATTGGAAGACCATACAGATTTACTGTGATACAAACTTGACTGTATGTTCATGGGGAGTTTATGTGTACAAGGATGAGACTAACATTGAGGATATCCAGTTGCTGAGTCAACATCCCACTTCCTCTTTGGTTAGTGAAGTGGGGGAAGGTAGTTCAGGGTTAGCAAAGATGACAAGTGATGATGGGGAAAAGACTCAAGAAGCCAGTCCTTCAAGCCAAGAACGATAAGATGAAGGACTTGTGGAGGAAGATTCAAGCTCACCACACAGATCTGGAAAAAGCTCAGAAGATGTTGAGGATGCTTATGATTTAAATCATAACACAACCTGACACTCACACTGTTGACCCCACCTTCTTCGAAATATTGTCAATCTTAAAAGATATTTCTCTGCCTCTTCTACTTTTTCTTTCTTTTTGTTAACTAGTATAATAATCCATGCAATGTATGGAAATATATTTAAATTAGAAATATATAATAAATTTTAAAAATTTATTATATAAAAAATTAACGATGTCTGTATTTTTTAAATTTAAATCATATTACAAATATATATTATATCTTAATGTGTAATGTTTATTTAATTTTAAATTGTTTTGTCAAATAGTCAAAATTAGTAATTTAACTTATAATATAAATAAATAGTAATATTATACCTGATATATATTTTAAATTATAAACATTATACTATAAAAATTATATTAATATATAATTTTTATAAAAAAAATATCATCAAAATTTTAACATTAATTTTACTTCACATATAATATTCAATCCTTGTGTCTGCCTATTATTAAGATTTTAACACCGTTATCTAAAATGATGACAATTACTATATTAATTATTACACGATCAATCAATTATTATCTTAAAATACAAAATCAGTGATTAATGCGCGTCAAATATAATATATGAAAAAAGTAATTTAATACATACATATAAAAATGATAAAATATATGCAATCAATCATTGAAGAATATAATTTATATTTAATTATTTATGATAACAAAAATTCTATTAAATATAAATTATAAATTATTATTATAAATTTTAATTTGAAATGTGGTGCGTCATTAAGGCATACATAGTCATAACTACTATAAGATTTTAATTTAATGCAACCTAAAAATCAAAATGCAAAATAATATATTCTGAATTTTTTAATTGGTTATGTTGTCAAAGATTTTTTTTTTTAGATAATTAATACTCAAAATTTTATAATTAACATGAAATATAGAGATATATATTCAAATCATAATTAATTCTTGCATCAATTAAAATTTATTTTTAAACATTATAATTTTTTTGAATAATAAATTTTATTAGAAATCATGAATAATAAACTTTATAAATCAAAAGTTTATAAATGACTGCATATTTTATATATCAATTTATATTTTCATTATCAATAAACTAAAATTTTAAATATATATTTTTATATTTTATATGTATTTTTATATACTTGAAAATATACTAATATAAACTTTTAAGCATCGCTTACTTATTTCGATAGTCATAATAATTAATTAGAAAATTACATATCAGATTTCTTGTGCAATTTATTGCAGACTACCTTCTCTTATTTTTAATATTCTTAATTGATTATCTAAATAAAAGATTGGCTAAAACATGATTTTGGTTCCTTAAGTTTAAAAAGATTGACTAAATAGAAATATATATTCAAATAAAATTAATTTTTAAAACTTTGTACATTAAGTGCTTGAATGACTGCATAATTTATATATTAATTTATATTATCAATATAAATGAACTAAAATTTTAAATGCTTTTTAACTTAAATATTTTCATATTTTTATGTATTTTCAAGAACATGTAAATACATAAAATTTCAACTAATTTAAATTATTAAACATTGTTTATTCATTCCGTCAAAAAGAAACATTGTTTATTCGTAGTTGTACTCAAAATAATTAATTAGCATATTACATATAATTAATGGACATTCAATAATTTTTTTTTGAGAAGGAATTAATGGACATTCAATTACTAATTAATCATTATTTTGTTTAATTAAACTTGTTAATTGCACATATTACTATATTTTGAAATAATATGTTTACCTTAATTGAAAAAATATTTGAAAAAATATATGTCATAATTACCCCAATTAATTCAAATTAGAATATATACCATTTGTTACTTTAATTATTATAATTATGAATTTTTATGTATTAAAGAATAAAACACAAAAATAGCTAATACAAAGGTGATTTGAACTCATCCAAATATTCAAATTTAAATATTTCTTAAAGTTTTAATAATAATTTCCACTGGTACGTATAGTTATTACTATTAGATATTAAAATCATTAAATATACTATATGTAATAGACAATTTATATTTCACTCTATTAACTCATAAAAAAAAATTCACTCTATTAATTCTTCAAGATATTTTACATTAATTTTATAATAATATTGGCTATTAACTATGTTTATTATCATTCATCTTTGAGAGGTGATTATGTTTTTTCTAGTACTAAATGGTTAAAATTATCTCATTTATTTACAAAATAATTAATACACAACTTATATCTAAATCAAATTAATAATAAATTTAAATTAAAAATGTAAATATAAAAAATTATATTGAATTATCATTACAATAAATTAAAAAAACTATTAATAGCACTAAATTTGAAGTCAAAATTTAATTTACATGAAAAAAATAGAAACAAACAAATTAGAGAATGGTACAAAAGTTGATTTATTAATTCAAATGTTATCTTAAGTTCTTAACATATATCTTTTTTTTTTTGGTTACAAATGTATCCATAAAATTCAAATGTTTGACTTTGTTATATCTTTAAGTTCCATTTGATGAACTTCTTAGTTGATAATCTCCAACTTGATCTTGTAGTTTCACAATATTTTGAGTTATAATTAACTTCTTCAACAAATGGTTGCTTTCTTCGAATAGGATTCATAAGCAATATTCGTTTCATTGACAACTTACCTGAAATTTGCAATAATAAGTGATAAAAAAAACTATTTCTTAAGCAACTATACCAATACAATAACATATGATATATGCACATAATGGAAAGAAAATTAATACGGTAGAATCATTTTTCGCATATTAAGAAGTTGTTGTTCTCTAATAAATACCAACCTTAACTTATCATTACGTGAAACAGTGTTTGTAAAATGAGAGAAAATTTGAAATTAAGAATTGTAAAATATAAAACAAATCTCAATAAAATGTAGAGTAAATATTGACCTTCATTCTCAAAGAGCTTACTATGCAAACTCAAATCATGACTGCAAAAAAAAATTGTAAATATTAATGATTTTCAATGAAAGAAAGGAAAACAAAGTAGGGGGAAAAATCATTTTTCAATGAAAGAAAGGTAGAAGAAATACAGCAAGTAAATTTGTATTGATTTTCAAAAAGAAAAAAAGAAAAATATTGTATAAATAATATTTATCATCAGAAAATAATACCTTTGCTTACACATAGGGAAGGGATTCTCAAATCACATGCTCTACATTTCTATATTCTCACGATGTTCTCATTCTTTCAGAAAGAATCTAGAATGAAGGATGAAGGAAAAACAACATTCAATTTCATAATTTATAGAGAAGCAACAAAAAAGGAATTTTTCTAAAAAATATCATATTAATATATTGTACAGATTTTTTTCTTAAAATTAACAAATTGTAGTCTTCTAAACAATTACAGTATATACGTATTTTATAAAATGTACGCAGATTAAGTTAATTACGAGATCTTATATTTGATTTGGTTAATTGGTTAATTAAAACTAAATTCAAATTTTATTCAATTTAACTTAATTACAAATCACAGTACTAATTATATTGGAAACCATAAAATTGAATACTGCTCATTAAATTATTATTATTATTCTCCCTTAAATTAAATTAATTTCAAATAATTTCTTATTTAAGTCATTTTTAGAAATAAATGTCATATTATATTATTTTCATTACGTAAATAAATTATTTTCAGAAATAATTTCCTATTTAATTAAAAAATATTATATATTTAATACTATATTTAACTGCATTCTGATCATTCTCATTTTTAAATTGAATTATTTATTAAAATATATTTCACATAAAAACATTTTTTAAATGATTGTATCCTTAAAAAATTAAGTCTAATCAATTGATTTAATTATAGTTAACAAAAATTAAGGATGATTAATTGATATACTTATAATTTTGTAAATCTATAATATTGATGATTCCATTTTTAATTTCGAAAATTAAATATCAATTGAAATCAGATAGTTTTATTTTAATTAAAAACAATTTTGAATTAATTTTTGTTCCTAATAAATTAATAAGACTTAAATGTATTTGAATTTGAATTTGATTCGTAACTGAACCAAATAATTCTGACGCATGAAATGATGCCACATGTCATCCAATGCATGAGAAGCAACAACATTGTTTTACCATGTGTTTTCCAGAGCTGTTTTTGGATTCGAAAATTTTATATAATAGTATAATAACCCGTGCCATGCACGGGTGTTAATTTATAAGTACCAAAATAAATATAATTTATTACCAAAAAACATAAAATATAAATTTTTATGTTATTATAATTTTAATGTACATTTTAATTTTAGAAATACATATATGTATATAAATATTTAAAATATATATGTGAAAATAATTATGAATATTCCCTCCTAAATGTGGTTGGGTAAAGTGTAATACCGATGGTGCTGCCAAAGGTTGTCCTGGTGTTGCAGGTTGTGGTGGTATTTTTAGGGATAGCAATGCGGCTGCTCTTGGGTGCTTTGCTTCTTACATTGGTATTCAGACAGCCCTTTTTGCAGAATTATCAGGTGCAATGACTGCAATCGAGATTGCTCATAGCCGAGGTTGGCATAAGCTCTGGCTAGAAACGGACTCTATGTTAGTGGTTCAGGCTTTTAACAATGACAATCTCATTCCTTGGCGCCTTAGAAACAGATGGGCAAACTGCAAACTCTTTCTTTCTAACATGACTTTTGTAGTGGGTCATATTTTCCGTGAAGGTAATACTTGTGCAGATAGGCTAGCCTTGCATGGAACCTCTATACAGGATACTTGTTGGTGGGATACTATCCCAATCTTCATAGCTCGTGAGTTCTATAGGAACAGAATTTTGATGCCTTCTTATAGGTTTAGATGATCCTGTTTTTGGCGGGTTTTGGTTCATGTCCCCCCGCTTTCTTGTTCCTTCTTCTTTTTTTTAATATATCCTCGGTGTGCTGTTTGTGATTGTTTGCTCTTGGTGTGCCAACCTCGTTGGGATATCTTTTGCTTCAATCGCTTTGCATACCGTCTTTTGATTAAAAAAAAAATGATGAATATTAAAATATATTTAAATAATTTTATATTTATAATCATAAACGTGTTATATTATTTTCATTTTTTTGACAGATTATATTATTTTCATTTATATAAACATGTTTTTTTAAGAAAGTGTTATCTTTATAAATATATTTATATTTATATTTTTTTAAGATTTTTTAATAGATTCCCCAAATAAAATATTTTAATTTGTTGCATACAATAAATCATAATGCAAAATAATATGTTAAGATTTTTTAATTGATTATCTAGTCAAAGATTTATTTAAAAAAAATTGTTTTAACTAATACTCAATTTCTTAATTAACATCATATATAAAGATAATATTCAAATCATAATTAATTCATTTATCAATGAAAATTAATATTTAAACTTTGTAAATTAAAAGTTTTAAATGATTTTTATATATTAATTTATATTTTGATTATCAATAAACTAAAATTTTAAATATGTTTTAAATATACATATTTTTCTCACATTTTTTATGTATTTCCAAATACTTGTAAATATATAAAATTTATATATATATATATATATATATATATATATATTATTAAACATCATTTATTCATATCGATACTCAGAATAATTAATTAGAAAATTACATATGAAAATTAAGTATTCAAATACATTTGTTTAATTAAACTGATTAATTACACTTAATTGATTAAAAGTTAAATCACCCCATTGTCCTTAATTTGGGCCAAAAAGTTTATTGCAGGCTATCTTTCTCCTATTTAATAAATTTAAGTTATTTTTTAAACTTCACAAAGAATGGCTGCATATTTTTAAACTAAAATTTCAAATACTTTTAAATATATTTGTTTTTTCATATTTTATGTGTTTGAAAATATTTGCAAATATATTAAAATATATTTTGCAAATATATAAAATTTTCACTAATACATATTATTAATCATTGTTTAGTTTGGTACTCAGAATAACTAATTTGAAATGTACATATATTATTAGAATTAACAATTATTGATAATTCAATTATTGATTAGGCTAAATACGTTTAATTATTTTGCTTAATTGGACTTAATTGCCTCAATTACATAAAGTTAAATAACCACATTACCCATAATTTGGACCTGTGTAATTTTATTAAAAAGGGTAAATTTTGGGATCGGACACAATCTTTTAATGACCACTGTGAAACTCAAATTAGTTCTTGTAAGTGCTTTTTAGCACTAAAATCACCGCAGGAAACAAACATTTATCTAATAGCACTGGAATTAACCACAAACATACGAATTCCTTCTGTAATTTCCAAACACAACATCCTTAATTAATACTATCAATTAACCACAACACACATCAAACACAACATCCTTAACAACAAACATACGAATTCTAAAATCAACAATAAAATACAACTACATCAAAACAAAATCCTTTAATCTATATGAATTTTCAATCTTTCTTGATCTTGATTTTTTTCTTCAACACTTTAAGTGGCACATTAAGGTCTGATTGGCTCTTTGAGTTCTAGACTTTCTTTGAATCCATTGTCAGGTGAAACCCTTCCTTCTATTTAGTTGTACAGCCACTTTCAAGAGGAGTTAGTTTGTCTGAATCCTTAGAGAGATCAACTCCTACCCTTGGCTGAGTTAAATCCACTGACAATAGGTTAAATTAGCTAAACCCTTGGAGATATGAATTCCTTCCATTGGTTCATCTGCAAAATATATTTTCAGAAGAGTCAAGTCCTCAGATCATTAGATAGATCAAATATTTCCTTTTCATCACACTCGAGAACTTTGGCATTAGGTCCTGTTACCAATAATGATTCTTTCAATTAGCACAAATACTTGATAATAAATTCTAATAAAAAGCAGTAAAACAATATTTGTACAAACCTGTGCAACAATAATGGATGAATATGCAGTATTTGTTTCCTTTCCATCAACCATAGAAACATATGAGTATCATGAAAAAAAGAAATGAAGAGAAAAAATACATCATAAAAAGTGTAATAGTAATTTATTATTTGTTATTAAAATAAAATAATATAAGTCAAAAGATATATACCATTTCGGAATCGATGGAGATTATACAATACGTGTGCACCACTTACCGGATATTCAAAGCATTATCTTTTGCCATTTGATTGGCCAAGACCAAATCAAAACACCTTTCCCTGAATGAGTAAATTCAAAAGAATTTCAAACTATGTTTTGAGATGACAAATAGGATTCATTGTTCAAATGACTATTGCATGCTGAGCTAGCTAGTGCAATTGTAGGAGGTTCACCGAATATACCAACCATTATTATAGTTTGTGCCAAAAAACAGAAAAGCATTTACCTCTAGCAGAACAAAGCAAAGAAAGACATTACTTGGTCAAGTTTTTGAATAGCATTTTCATAGCCATGGCTAGATGAAGAGTCATACATCCTCTCTGATTGAGGACATGCAGCAAAAATTCTCCGAAAGTATTTTAAGCAAGTCATGTTATTGCTTTTTACTCAACAGCTACAAGAAAAAGAAAAATTAATAAAAGCATTTTTATGAAGTTTCAAAACTATTGGCTTCCATGTAACAGGGATAACGTTCTCATGTTTCTAATTGTTCCTTTTTCTTTTCCGTTTCTTCATTTTATATTCTTCATTTCTCCTTTACCTTATTTATCTTAATGTGAATATGTTGTTATTTAAACCAAAATGTTAGGATATATCATTAATACTAATGTTATCAATTACTTTGAATCAAAATATTATTTGTCATACATACTTATTATTATAAATTACAAATGCCTTTTGTTATAAAAGGGAATGCATCAGAATATATAATCGAGTAAGAGGAATGGCATCTACCCACAGTGGCAAAGACCTTATCTTATAATAGATTTCATTTTAAATTGAATTTCATAAATAAATGTCATAAGAAATTATTCTCATGAATAAATTTCTGTCCATCAAACTCCCATTAAATTATTTTCGTTTTTAATTATATTATGATTCAATTTATTTTTATTCAAATTAATTTGAATTGATAATTGACATTTTGATTATTTCCATATTAAATTAGTTTCAAAATTTATTTCCATTATGATAATGCTGATTGATTGTTATATTTATTATACTATTAATGACGAAATCGTGTAGAAAATTAATATGATATGATATATGATATAATATAATATGATATGATATTGATTTTAATTTCAGATATTAATTAAAAATGATTTTGAATTAATTTTTTTTCCTGATAAATTAACGAGACTTAAATGTATTTGAATTTGAATTTGGTTTGTATCCGAACCAAACAATTCCAAAGCATGAAATGATGACATGTGTCATCTAATGCTTGAGAAGTAACCTTATTTCGCCACAAGTTTTCCAAAGCTGTTTTTGGATTCGTAAATTTTATATATATTGATATTGATTAGTAAGCTCCCTCTCTAAGATTTGGTTTATGTTATCTTCTTCGCACCTATTAAGTTATCACATCATTTATTACTTTAGCGAAAATATAAACCTATAGATGTCACCAATCAACTTACTTTAATTTCTTGATTTTTTTCTCATAACATTTTTAGTCCATGTTAAAATTGAAAATATTCAACTGATGTCATATATACTTGTCTTAAAGGGAAGTAGCAGAATTGAAGAAATAATGCTAGACCCCCGTGAAGTAAAAACACGATTTTGTGGATTGATCATACTGCCAATCAATTTAAGCTGCTTGAATAGAGCTGTTGCTTTATGTTTTAAAAAAGTTTCATTTTGGTCCTTTCTTCTGTTTTCTGTTAAAAATGTTAGTATTTTGTTAACTTTAAAATTTTAAAATAATTAATTTAACATAGTGGCGGCTTTTTAGCCGCCACTTTTTGTTATTAAAATTTTTAAAAATATAAGCCCCAATATATCTCCGTCGACGCACAATGCCACAATCAACCATGGAATATTAAAAGAGAAAATGCAATGTTTATCAACCATGGAATATAAAAAGAATTGAGACTGAGATTTGGCCGTTGAGTCTAATGCACCCCTAATTCACTTTCACACTCCAATTTGTTTTGCTAAACCACATTCTCCTCACCGAGACCAAACTTTCTTTGAAGGTAAACATGCTGAGACTTATGCCAAATAAAAATAATTTTATATTGCAATTAATTGTAATTCTAATAAAAATAATTTGTTATTTAATTATTCTGAGTACCAAATAAATAAATGTTGCTTGATACTATATATTAGCCAAAATTTTATATATTTACAATACAAAAGTACAGAAAAATATATGTTTAACGGGTATTTAACATTTTAGTTTATTAACTGATAATAAAAATATAAATTAAAATATAAATTAAAAATAAAGTCAATTAAAATAAATTAATTGATTATAAAAACAATGGTTAATTCAAACTGAATTTGCAAATTTCATTTAAATGGAAAGAAAAAAACAAATTCTTTTGTTAACTTTCCCTTAATTAGCTTTATAAATGCAATTATAGAATTTTAAATGGAAATCAATTGATTTTTCCCTCAAATCCACCCAAAACATAATGTTCCAGTCCATTCCAAATAATATTTTAATAAAGGTAATTAAATCAATTGATTTGTTGACTTTTAAGAAATTACCTTAAAAGTAATATATGATTGGATAACTGTATAAAATAGTTTTACACCATCAGTGTATCACCATTAAACTCATACTTTAATTTGACCTAATTAAGATAATTATAACATGTATTTAAAAAAAAGTGAGATTATTTTAAATTAAGGTCATTACATTATTTTAAAATTTATATTTAAAATAAATAATATAATTAATAAATATGTATAATAAGGTAAATATTTGGAATTATTAATGAGTAGATTTATAAATATTTTGTCCTTTTTAATATTGATTGAAGAATTTTAAACATTTGTATACAAAGCAGAAATCCAATTTATTTGAATAATAAATTTAAATAAATAATGCTGATTTTATTTGATTTAATGTGAAAATTCGTGGCACGTTTAAAAAGATAAAAGATACATGACATTAATTATATATAATTTAGTTTTTTATGTATCATTAAATTTACTGGAAATTTTTATGGATAAAATTAAAGTAATTAATGTAATTATTAAATATACATAATTAAGATAATTACATGTTATTGTTGTATATAAATTTTATTCAATATGATTATTAAATATTGCTAAAATATACTATTTTTGTATGTTGAAAAACATAATTCTATTAATTATAGTATTTGTGACTGATATATTGAAATATTATTTTACAATTATTTAAATTACTGTTTTACTTAACAAATAACTAATTTTTATTTCTCTCATTTATTGTATTTTAAAATTATAGTCTACCAGATATATAATCAAACTATATATCTATAATGTACACCAATAATTAATAATTAAAAATGTTATATTTTAATTGCAAATAATTCTTAATATAAATTTTAAAAAATATTTATATTTTTAAAATATTTTATAAAAATGTTTTTAAATAATATTTATCCCATGTATGCCACGGGTCACCCACTCTAGTACACACTAAAATACAGGTTATGAAATAAAAGATATTCGGGTTTCCTTCAAGACGAATTCTACCGTGCGAAAGTGAAACATTTTTTTGCATGGTACGAAAAAAAATTTCAGCCATTAGATATATTATTATTATATTCAAAGGTTAAGATTTTTTCCTTTTAATCATTTTTCTTTTTTTTTCAACCTTTCCTACTTTGTCCTTCTGTCCCTATCTCCTCCACCCACCATCAGCAACCAAACTCCGTCGTCACCACCAAGAGCCAATGGCAACGACACCACCGCAACCACCACGATGATGTTGTCGAAGGAAGCCAACTACGGCAACAACGACGACACCGAAAAATACTCTTCATTCCAAGTCGATGACAGTAACACATCCGCAACAGCCGCTATAACACCCTGTTACATTAGACACAACCCATAATATTTTTATTTTATTTGTTGTTATTAAAATATGAATAAATTTTTTGGGATTAAAAGAAACATTTATAAAGCTTATTAAAACAAATAATTAATAAAAGTGACGTATAACATAATACAAGAATAAATACATAGTTTAACAAGTAGAGAAGAATCATGTACTAGCTAGTCCTAACCCAAACATTACATGAATTCTACCCTAACCCAAACATAATAATAAAACTGGCCTTCAAAGTTGGCATCCTCACATCGTCCTTTGCAACCTCTGAACCATCTGCACCGGTGGAGAGACTTGGCCGCTAGGAATGGCTATCATCTTCGCGTATCCATCCAACAAGTACATACAAAGAAAAGAAAAGCAAAGGAGTGAGACCTGATTCTAATATATATATATATATATATATATATATATATATATATATATATATATATATATATATATGTGTGTGTGTGTGTGTGTGTGTGTGTGTGTGTGTGTGTGTGTGTATCACTAATGGTAGTAACTACCATCAGTTAAATAATTATATAATAACGGGGGACCTAATGTTTTTCTAGTCATAATCTCTCAAACTCTTAACAACTCAATCCTCTAGACGCAATATGGATCCATACTCCCCGGTTGGAAGTGATTGGGAGTACATACGCCTTAACCCATGGCAAAACCTTCATCTTCCACAGATGAACTCAAATTATCTCAATTCAAGACATCCACAGTCCTATATATAACTTAGGTGTACTCTCGCACCAATCAATGGAATGCTAAGTAGTAGTCAAGATTGCCAAGCTTAGTCAAATGAAGTTCCCGACACAGGGTGTTGCCCTGGCCCTTTAGGTACTTCATCACTCAGCACCATATCCCCAAGACTTCCGTAAGTGAGTCCCTGTCGTTCATTCATCAGCTTGCCAGGCTGTGTCTTCCACTATAGGCAACATGTCGTTGCATGTTCCTCTCTTAACAGTACTCACTAGAGTACTCACAATTTACTTTACTAATCATCATTTGGTCTCAATTACTGAGCACCAATGACATTTATGTCTCTCAGACAAATGAACCATGTAATCAACCAATACATGATATAAATATCTCTATTTTACAAATAGAGAATTAACATTGTCATTATAAAATTATACAGTATAACATTTCACAACCTTATATCAAGAGAACAACGCATCACAAATAATTTAAGTATTTAATATAAAGGATTAAGTAATCTTCACGTCATTTTAAAATTGCTTGATTTTTGGATTCTTCTAATCTTATATACCTATTGATATTTATATATATTTACTTAAAAGATTAGAGGTATTTTATTTATACATTTAAATCATTCTAATATTTTCATCTAAAATTCATAAAAGCTTTACGTCAATTATCTTATTCTATATAAAAAAAATAACTTTAAAAACTTACATTATTCCTAATGCCGTGAATAATTTAGAGAGAATAAGACTAAAGTTTTGTTTCAAAAAGTATTACTAAGTGATAAAATAAACTAACAATTTTCCCCTTTTTCATTATCCGAGACCAAAGTGGCTGTAAAAGACCAAATTCATTTTAATTTTCCATTTGAAAACAATTATAAGGAAATATATATAAAAAACTTTTGTGTATCGAAGCTTATGATTTTAGCCTATGAGGCCGTTACCTTTAAAGGACAAATTGGCTCAAATTTTAAGTATATTCCCTACCAAAACTTCTTTCAATTAAAAGCCTATTGTGTAAAGGTTCTAAAAGAAACTCTGGAAGTAGCATGAAAACACTCTATTCCTTGATTTTTTCTTTTTAAAATAGAAATGATTAGTAATTTTTTTACTAAGGACCCAAATTTCAGTTTTATCTACTGGACAAGTTTTATGAAAACATCAAATTTGGTGAAATCAAATTCAAATTCTTTTTTATTCTCAGAACCGAAATCATTCTTGGCTAATTTAAACAAGGTTTAACTTCACTTAACTGATCCAAAATAAGTTTTACAAAACAATCTAGTAAATTTCTTCAAAGCTTATGAAGATTCAAACTCTGAACTTTCTTTTCTCTTCCTACTCGAATTGGTACACACACTTTAAATTTATTTTATTTCCTTCATTAGTCTAAGAGGTCTTGAGAATCACATTTAGTTTCAAAAAGTTTTTGTTTCCCATCTCTCACCCTCACTGAATCCCTCTGACTCATTTTTTTTTATTTTAAAAAAAATTCCTTTAATTAATGGAAGTAAAACCAGTAAAAAAAAATGGCAAAGGTTCTTGTCCCTCATCTGCAGGACATCACCACCGTACACACACAAATTAGGACTCAAAAACTTACTTTTTGTTTTAGTAAAAAGACCTTGGTCTGGAATAATAAAACAAAAACAAAAACGATTCCTTCTTTTTTATTTTCCTTACTTTGGCCAGACCTCACAACTCCATTTACATAGCTTTTTCCTTTCTTTTTATAAAATCTGATAAGTTAAAAAAAATGAAACTCGTCCTCTTATTAAGTGACAGAACCGAAAATAGTAGAAAGGAAATAAGGAGTGGTTGTTGGTCCCTCATTTATTTTCTTCACAAGACTAAAGCTTTGTGGGGGTTATTAAATGATAAAAAGCTTGACTCAAAGAAAGAGTTAGAGAAGAAAACAAGTACCGGTCCCTCTTTTCCTTGTGCAGTTGAGACCGAGAGTGTTTGAGAGTGTTTGGGTGAGGAAAATTAAATTTTTAAATTGATGAACACACAAGGATGATTATAGCTTCATAATACAATAAATAAACATGATTAAAGAGCAAAATTAAGAAAAAAAATTGGCAGAATTTCCCCTTAAGGAGGGGTTACCCCAACATCATCAGGAAGCAAAAGAATAAAATTACAACTCAGTATCAAAACCAAGGACAAGGAAAATTATAATGAAAGAAAAATACAACAAGAAATTAAATGAATACAAGGAATAGATAAAGAGAATGAAATATATACATCAAAAGAACATAAATCAAGATAGCAATAACAAGGAATCAAGGCCTCACTCCCTGCTTACCAAGAGAGTGGGTTCGGATTCACCAAGGAGGAGGAACAAGAGGGCTTCACGTTTTTGTAGCCTGATGATGCTTGGAGTTGAAAGGAGGAAGCTTTGGAAGCTTGAAATAAGCTTTAATGGAGGTTTTGGGTATTTGAGAGGAAGCAAATGAGTGAGAGAAGAGAGAGACCGAAAGAGGACTGAGAGAAAGGGAGTGGGTCAGGAGAGAGAAGTGAGTTAGCAGTAAAGAGAAAGTGGTGTGGGGGGTTTCTTAAATAGACCTATTTTTATTTTATTATTTTATTTTTCTTTTTAATTTATTTGAAGTATTGAATTCAATGAATTGGCATGTGATATTGCTGAGAGATGGGTTGATGGATTGGGCTTGCAAAAAGCCTGGTCCGGATAAAAAATTTACTTGGGTCACATTACTCTAATTTATACGTATTGTTGGTATAAGTCTATACACATAATTGTAAATTTTTTTGATCTAATAAATTTATTTTGAGTTGAAAATTTTTAAGAGACTTAAATTATATTTATTATTAACTACCATGAATTAAAATTAAAATTTTATAATTAATTTCAAAATTTTAATATTTATTTAAGTATTTTGAGTCAAAAATCATATTAAATTCAATTTAGCTCAATAAATTCTCGATTTTTTATGGAAATTATATTTTTATGTATTTATCCCAAAAATGAATTGACTTGGTCAGTTTCACTAAGTTTTAATATTTTTCCTATACTGGCTGACTCATCAGCAGACTATCTAGAGCATTTTGTAAAATTTCTCAAAAAGTTCTAAATTTTCTGAGAAATTATCCTAACCTTATTTAGTCCTATAAAACACGATTCTAAGCTCAAATTATTATTTTGTAATCATTTGGGACTTTTCCTAATATCTGTCATAGAGACAAACAATTATGTATTTAATTGTTATTTTAAGAGTTATCCAGACTTTGGCCCGAAATAATTATTAAGATTCACGATTAACTAGAACATGAAATATTGATCACAATAGTGTGAATCAATATTTTAATATTCTGTCTTGATCTCTCAATATTAAATTATTAATAAAAAGAGACAGAATAAAAATGAGGGTGTTACAGCTGCGATAGCGACGACAACGACAACAGTGACAATGACACCACCACCGCAACAACACACCCTTCCAAGCCAACGATGACAACACCATTGCAACCACTGTCCATTTCTCAAATCTGAAGATCACGAATCACCCTCCCTTTCTCAAATCAGGAAAAAAAAACACAACCCACCTTTCTCAGATCTAAAGAAAAAATGATACCACCCCAAGCCAGAACATACAACAGACAAAACAGAACCTTCATTTCATTTTTATTTTTCATTCTTTTTAGTTTTTACAATTGTATGTGTGTTTATGCAAAATCACATGCGTTGATTGTGAAGTTGTCGTCGCAGCCAGTAAGTGTGCTTGTCAGCGGTGGGTGATGGGCGGCGTCGACAATGGGTGGCGGGCGGCACCGACGAGATCTGCTGATGGTGCACGAAAGAGACATGGTGGTGCACGGTGGTGACAGATAGAAGGAAAGGGAAGAAGATTAGAGGAGAGAGAAGAAAAAGGTAAAAGAAAAGGGTTAAATAAGGACAAGACAAGCAGAAAAATAGAAAAAAGAAAAGAAAAAAACAAAAACATTTGAACCATAGGATGAAAACTAAAAAAAATCTAACGTTTGATATTACTTTCGTACGGTGCGAAAAATGTTTCACTTTCGCATGGTAGAATTCGTCTTCCTTCAAATGTAAACATAATAATTAAAACATTCAAATGAAAATGAAATTTAAAATTTAAAATCAAAATACATTTTTGTTCTTCTAGGAAATCAAAATACAATTTAAACTTCGCTATAAAGATAAAAAACCAAAAAGGGAGAAGCTAAAACTTACTCCCTTTTGGTTTCTCCATAAAGATAATGCTGCCAGTAATTTTATTTTATCTTCGTTATAAACTTTTTTTTTTGACAGAATCTTCGCTATAAAGATAAAAAACAAAAAGGAGAAACTAAAAATAAATAAATAAACTTCCCTATAAAGATAAAAACCAAAAGGCAGTAATTTTTAGAGAAGCTAATGCTGCGAGTTAATTTTTACAAATTAATTTACCCTTGAACTAATTTTAATTTATAAAAAAACTTATTTTATTATTTTTTTCTTATTTTTTCTCGATTATGAAAAAGTTTATATATGCTAAAAGTTAAGAAGAATCAGGCTTAGCATTAGCAACATTGGGTTTTTCGAAGAGTTGGGTTTAATAAAAATAAAAAAGAAGACAGTGCCCATTGAACACCACAAAGCAACACAACTCTGTTTGATGAAAAGGACAAGAATCTATTATCAAGTCAAACCTAAGTCAAAAAAAGCCTTGTTAGCATAACATAACTAATTGGTTGTGTCACACTAACACACACTCAGAGGATGTTTGTATTGGGTGCTTCTTCCGCCGCTGCCACCGCCACCTCCTCCACTCACCTTCTCTTTGGAACCCTTCACTCTCCTTATTCCCTCTCAACCACCCATAACTTCTCTTCCCATCTCTTTCCCACAACTTCGGTATTCTTCTTCTTCTTTTTTCACTCTCTTGTTTATTGTTACTGCTTTGTTTTTCTTATTGTTATTGTTTATATGGTTATACCTGACTTTGTTGTTCTTCAATGGTATTGGTTTTCAAATGGGCATGTTCAGGTGCGGTCATCTTCACTGCACTTCAGGTGTGTTCCCATCAGAGCCATGGCTGAGATTGATACTATAGCAGTGTCAAAAACTGCTTCTTCTTCCTCTTCTCCTGGTACTTTTTATTCCCACCACCTCTTTTCTTTTTGTGTTTTCAATTGTTTTATTTAGGGGTTTTGTTATATTGCTTTTTTTACCCCAAAGGGTAATAAAAAGAAATTTTTTTTATTGAGTGGGGTGATTTACACAACGCCATATCTGTGGCCTCAAATGGGGTGGATTAAATTAGTGTCTTTGTTATCTAATCTCAAAGGGTGGTTATATATATTTCTCTATTAATGATGCTTTGGTTTTTTATGGCTTGAGCTTTTGTTATTATTCCTCCCTGATTTCTACGGTGTTGTAAGGCTTACTAATATGTCCTTTTTCTTTCACAAATAAGCTATTCATTATTCCCCGTTGTAGTATGAAGAATAATTAATTCTGCTGTTGATTAATTTCTAACACTCCACTTGCCATAAGCACTTCAACTTATTAAAGCCATATTGCTTGATTGTACTTAGTGACGTCATTTCTCTATTGACTGGCTCAAAGAAGTGATTCAGTTCTTTACCTGTTAGTTTTCTCCCTTTTGCTATTGTTTTGACCCAAGTGATGATGAGACAGAAGGATGTGAATTCCCAATTCCGTTGTTCTCTCATAATTATACAACCTTCAATATGACTGATATGCCAACTATGTATTTTATCTAATATACCAAAGCATCAAACTATGTTCACGTTTAGTGTTAAGAGTTGATTGGTAATGCATTAGCAAGAATTTGTCTTTCAAGTTTTGTTTGTCTATTCAAATTTGAATGACCAGAGCTATGCTGAAATGTCTTCCAATATGGAATATTGAGGTGTCAAATATAACCATGTTCTACCCTTTGATGATGTTTTCTATGTTTTAAGAATAACTGTTTCTGGCATATTGTGTACTTTGCTGTGAAACAGGCAGCAAGCAAGCCTTGATATCATTGTCAAACAAGAAGGATCTTGCATTTGTTGGGAATGGGCTCCAGGAATTAGGGTAAGTTATTACAATTAACGAGTGCCTTTTTTTTAACATGTTTGAATACTATTGTTTCTCATATTCGTGCTTTATTTTTAAAAGAAAATTGTTCATACTTGTTTTTATGATGTGGTTTATGGCATTTCAAGCAGCTTCAGTTGCTATAGTAAATTAATGACAGTAACTCTATTAAATTGTAGATGCACTATTGTTTCAACTGGAGGAACAGCTTCTGCATTGGAGAGTGCTGGAGTAGCTGTTACTAAAGTTGAACAGGTTACTAAGTTCCCTGAAATGGTATGTGTTTGTAGCTTGAGTTCTCCTTTCCAAAATCTCATACAATTCTTGTGTTGGAACTTCTGATGATATGCCTATGAATTATTATGGGTTTAGACCCTATTTGGATAAACTTTCCCATAAGCACTTTTAAGAAAAGAAAATAAGAAGGTAAAATGAATTAAGTTTCTCCCATAAGTTAAAATCAACTTATGCACTTTAACTTTTATAGAAGCTCTCTCATCTAACTTCTCCAAAAGCTAATGTGCATAAGTTGATTTTAACTTATGGGAGAAACTTGATCAATTTTACCTTGTTATTTTCATCTCCTAAAAGTGTTTATGTAGAAGTTTACTTAAACAGGGCCTTGATCATGTTTTTTAATTGCTTTGTTATGCTGCTTTTGATGTTTTTGTTGGATTTTAAGACTTTGGTTTTCTATTGATATTTTCCAGTTGAACTAGCTGTTATAGTGTTTCTTTTGCTGTAACTCTAATGTTTTCCATTTGAATATTGGTAGCCACATATGTAATTAAGTCCAAAAGTTTTAGCCTGTATTAACATCATGACTTCTCATCTCTTGGTTGCTTATATATCTAACTTTAAGCAAACATTTCCAATATGGAATATTGGATTGTCAAGGTTGTGAACTTTAGAGTTTATATTGATGGCTAATCTGCTTGCTTTGGTAATCTTTTGACACCCTCAGAACAGAATGATTATGTTATACATTTAGGGACAGTAAGCTGTGCATCTTGAGGTCAAACCTAGGTGCAAATCCAGACTTACTGATTTTGTGGCAGAATGTTCACTAATTCCTTTGAAGTTTGCTTAAAATTGTGCAAGCTTATAACAACAATGTTTTGGCCTTTTTCACAGCTTGATGGTAGTGTCAAAACTTTGCCCCCTAACATACATGGGGGTATCCTTGCTCGAAGGGACCAAAAACATCATATTGAAGCCCTCAGTACTCATGGGATTGGTAAGTTATGTTATTAACTGTTATTACAAGTACATGGTGCTAGATATTTTTTGTGTTAAATTAAATTAGAGTTGTGTTCATTTGGTTTGTCGGATTGTATTTTTTTGCTTCTGCTTAAAGTTTTCCTTTCCAGGTACTTTTGATGTTGTGGTGGTGAACCTGTACCCATTTTACGATACAGTCACATCAGCTTAATTTTTGATAATGTTACTTCTTTAATAACTTAATATATAACAAATTTCAACAATACAAAGTTCTCATTATTGGTAGTGAAATTTGAATTTACACTCATGTGCAATATGAATTTGATTCTTACCAATTGGACCAACCTTTGTTGACTAATTATAGATTATATTCATGCTTTACAATGAGACTCATTAATCTTAAGACTAATGTAATTTGTACCTATAATGTTAAAAATTTAAACTGAATTTTGTAGAGAAACATGTGTCTATTGCCAATTTTTTTTCCAAAATTTAATTTAGGTGTTTATTAAATATTATTAATTAATGAGTTTAATGGTAATACATTGACAATGTAAAATTATTTTGCACAGTTATCCAATCATAAATCACTGTTGATATTACTTTTAAGGTAATTTCTTAAAAGTCAACAAACTTACTGATGGGTTGTGATTGGATGGCGGTATAAAACTTTTTTACATTGCATAGTTTTTTTTTTCTTTTAATTAATTAAGATGAATGCTAGGTGGACTAACTAGTCAAATAAGTGGTTCGACACTTGAGTTGCTTAACCAAGATATATATTTTTAACTTGTATTTTTTTAATTGAATTGACGTTAAACACCTTCTTTGACAAACTGCAGCAACATCTCCGCCACAAACCGTTGGTCTCCGATCTAACACAGCCACAACAACGGCGTTTGAGACTCGATTTGGACCATCCGATGACCTTAGAAACTTTAGAAGGGTAAAATCAACTTTCATTTTTTTTTCTTTTCTCCGCTCTAGAATTCTCTCTAAGGTTGTCACATGTTTAGGATAAATAATAATAGTAAATTAAATTATCATTTATTAACGTTTAGGTAGTTAATGTGATAACAAAAAAAAGATATATTATATTTAAAGTATATATTTAAAGATAGCTTTTGTAACGACCCGCTATCGTCACAAGACAACTTAACTAATATATCGTGAAAAGATTTAATTAAAACTTATTATAAGTTATTTATAAAAATATGTGTAAATTTTTTCGCGCAAGATCACTAATCATTCATAACATTCATCATTAAGAAATATACATCACATACATAACTACATCTGAAAATTATCCATACATAATTATATATATATATATATATATATATATATATATATATATATCAGAAGTATAAGTACCAAGCCATATGGTCATATACAAACCACAGACCAAAAGTCTGATATATCTCAAAAGGTTCGGAATACGTATATACTAGTACAAAAATACCCATCAGTAAGTGCATATAGTAAAAAAGAATAAATACATATTATTATCCATTCCCTACTAGCTGGCCACAACTACATATTACCCTTAGCTAGAAGCTAGGACGATATAAGAAAATATAATGAATAGATAAAGTAGGTCTCCTATGACTTCAGCCACGAAGAGCTTGATCGGTAGGTAGTTCGCCGTCTGCTCCCGCGAAGAATCGCGATCATCACAGTCAAACACATACAAACAAACAGCGCAAGGATAAGCTTACAGAACATACATTTCAAATAAAACATTAGATTTATACTAACATATTCACAAAGATAAATAATAACAATATACAGAAAAATCCATTCCAATAGATCAATCACCAACACATCCTCAAATAATATGTCCTAGGTATGCATTATATGTAGACACGACTCCATGGAGATTTTCACTAGCCGAGCGACCAATACAGTCAAATCCCTTAACATAGTCCAATTCGACCATTGGGGGAAACGCCGATACTGGTCTTGGAAATAATTAGTGGCTTTGTCAGGATAGGTGTACGTGGGTAGTGGCTCACCATAACACAAGATCTGCAGAAATCTTGGTCTCAATATGGAATCGCCCGTCCATCCCATCCCCCGGGTCCATGTACACGACCCCACCAATCTTTCCGACACTAGGTTGAGAACCTTCTTAATTAGCATTCTCAACTTACGTGTCAACTCGTATCCACAGTCACGATCCACTGTGGACTTATGCATGTATGCACACACAATTCAACATAACAACATATCCACAGTCATCGTCCACTGTGGTTAACAACAACATATCCACAGTCACCATCCACTGTGGTCAACAACATATATCCACAGCCCTCATTCACTGTGGTCAATAACATATATCCACAGCCATCATCCACTGTGGTTCAAAGTTAAAGAAAACATCGAAGTTAACTGGACACTGATCAAAACCTTAAAATTTTTAACTATTAAAACTATCTATAACACTTTGGAGTGTTTTTTTTTTTCTAAAATCTCATAAAAACATTCGAAATACTAGAAATTATAGAAATCATCTTTAAAACTTTAGAAAGATTTTGAAAGGAAACTAAAGAAAAAAAATAACAATATAATCTCCTGGGTTTTGAAATCAAAATACCAACAAGTCTGTTTTCAAAAGAATAAAATCATAGACAAATCAAGGATTTACAAAAACAGTAATAATCATTTTAGTAAGTAAAAGGCAAAATTATCTTTAATACAAAACAGTCTACTTTTAAATTTAGAATCTCAACTCTTCTCAAAAATATTGTAGAAAACTTGATTTCATACTGTAAACCACTGGAAATATAGTTTTAAATAATGAAAATAATAATCTCTAAATCATCTTGTAGAAAATATACCAAAATTTTCAAAAATCTCAAAAATAGATTTTCTTCACTGCAGATAGGTCAGTTTCAAGGAAACTTTTGAAATAGAAATATAATGAATTAGAAAGCGTATCATACACCGTTCGAAAGCTTGAAATGTCTATTTTCTAACCATATAACTCGTTTTTGAATACGATTTTTGTAGAAATACAGAATTGCAAAACAAGATACTATGTTCAGTCACGTTTTTCTGACTGGACACTCAACTTTCGAGGGCCATAACTCCTTAAATTTTCAATATTTTTGGGCAGTTCTTGTGCCGAAATTGTAGCCCCAGATGTCTATATTCATCTCCAACAAACGAAATTCAATTTCATTCACCACAACCAAAGTTATCACAAAAATACCAACACATGTTCAGAAAACAACGTACCAGACAGCAAACACTTTGTTTTCAGCTATCATATAGTTCCAATCAATCAACTTATATCACAAACAAATTATCAAAACCTTACTTTCAGAAATCAATACACGTCACAACATATCCATACATCAAAGAATACATGAAAACTGTAAACTTTCCTTACCTCGAAAAGATGCTAAAATAAGAGCTTTGAATGATGGAGGAATAAAGGAACTTTTAGTTTTCTGGAGCATGAATATTAAACCATCCCTATGAACCAACAACAGATCATAGTATAAAAACTTGAGACTTAGAGATTTTGAAGAAGAACTGTTGGAGAAGTATAATTACTCAACGGTGAGGGGTGTCGGAAACAAAATGACGTTAAATAGAGAAAATGGGGCTGCAAATAGAAAGTTTTGGAGAAAAGGAATTTTTCAAGCAGAAATGAGTTCGGTTGAGGTTGTGCAGTTTAAAATTCTCGCTGCAACCTTCATTTATATAATAGTAGAGATATTTTTTTATTATTATTTTTTCTTTTTCTTTGACTTTTCAATCTCAAGTGATAGAAAGAAACGGAAACGTAAGATTATATTTTCCTGCTAGCAATCCGACTCTGTCAGCAAGATTTAGGGGAACTGCTTTTGAAATTTGGGCATTCAAATTTTTTTGAACGTGAGAATGGGTTCCTTGAGTCAACAAAATTTATGAAAGCTTTTGAAATTTTTTCTACAAAGTACGTAGGAGTAAATTATGATAGGTGTAGTTATAGTTTTAGGTAGAATAGTTAGCAGGTAAGGTAATAAAATGCAAATCAAGCTAATTAAATTAGTAAATGTATGACTTACTAATTTTAATTTTGGATATCTAATAAAATTTAGAATGTCTTAGAATTTTTCTAACTCTCAAAAAGTTCTCAAAAACACACTCTTTGGAACCACGTTAAAATATTATTTTAATCAACTGTAACAGAATAACATAAAAAATTTTATAGGAACCTAATTATAATTATTAGAGACTAATTATTATTAAATATTTTTAATTTCTTGATTATTTTCTCACTTTTACAGTGTATTCTTACACTGCTAGTGTGCAACACAATCCTGATTTCAGTGGAATTTTCTACTAAAACTTATATAGAAAAATCACACATGTTTATTAATTATATTTTCTCATGAAATTAAATTTAATTATCTTTTGTAATTATTTTCAATCAAAGAGAGAAGGAAGAAACGAGAAAACGTCAGAAAAAGTTTTTGACTTTTGCTATTCGTAACCATGACTTTCTAACCTCACACCCCCTTTTCTATAACAAAACTTACGTAAAGTCGAAATTGTTACGAAAACTACCAAACATACCATAATCACATAAACAAAACAATCTATTTTATTTATATAGTTCATTAAATAAGACGATTTGAATTTAATTCCTTTTTCATACACTTGTCACTTATCTTGGTGTATTTTTCTACATTGTCCGATGACTTTCGGACTATATGTCTGCAAATCTTCTTTACAAAAAAAAATCACATAGAAGTAAGTATATAAGATCTAAAAATCATTGGAACTCACTAAACATCCAACAACACATAACAATTCATTCCATTTATTAATTAACTCATTACGTAACAAAATTTGAATTTAATTTCTCTTACATTTTAATTAAATCACTTATCATATATTACGAAAAATCACAGTGTTACAGCTTTAAATTGGAAGAAGTGTTTTTTTTTTAATTTTAAAATTAATATCGGCATTTTTAATTAGGGAATTTGATTTATATATAAATTGATGAAATTAATGAAACATCTTTCATTTAAGTAATTGAGTTAATATTATTTTGAAATTAGTCTATTCAAATAAGACTATCTTTCAATTGAATTATTTAATATTATAAAATTAAATTATTTTTTATTTGTATGATAATATATATATATATATATATATATATATATATATATATATATATATATATATATATATATATATATATATATATATATGTGTGTGTGTGTGTGTGTGTGTGTGTGTGTGTGTGTGTGGATTTATTTTTGAATAATTACATTTTAATTATGACATATATTTCTTTGTGTAATATTTATAATATTCTCTTTTATTTTTAGAACTAAATTAATTTCTAATTTATTAACCAGCACATCTTCTCTTGCTTTCAAATTGCTGTAATGTTAGAAAAGAAAATAGTAATTTTAACTCAATATTTAAATTTTAATTAAAAAATTGTTATATATGTTAATAAATAATCAACTATAACATGATTTGTAAATCTAGTTCATATAAATATATAAAATTAGTGATTTAATCTTTTATCGATATAATCCACTTTCCCTTCTGAATAGAGAAGACGTTATAAAAAAGTATTTTTTATTCAATAGTTAATTTTTATATTAAATAAAAATTGATTCAAATTCTGTAAAAAAAAATTGATTCAAATCAAATATTTATTAATTGTACATAAATGGTAATTGAAAATATATTTATTACTTTCCTTTTAAGTTGATTTTGAAAATTCATAACTGTTTACATGCATTTGAAATTTAAAAAATGACCCTTAAATTTTAGGCAATTTTTTTTTGGGAGAATTTTTTTTTTCCAAAAATCAACCTCTCCGAATTTTAGAAAATGTGTACTCCCTTCTCCAAATTCATTTTTAATATTTCACCTAAAGCATCTACTTATCTCTCTTACTAATACGTTTCTATCTCTCGATCATTAATAACCCCACGTGCTATTTCTCTCATCATCTATAAGGAATGGACTTATTGGTCATTTATTGGTCATCTAAATTTACCAAAGGCATTGAATTTATTCCTTCCAAAATTAGTATGTGTATATGTGATTACTAAAAGGATTATATATGAGAACCAAACACATTTTGGTGCATGGCCTGTTTTTGTCTGATCCTTTTCTTTGATTGTCATCACCTTTAATTCTATATGAAAGCTGACAACTGTACCTAGGAGCAACTCATTTGCACATTAATGACAACTGTTAAAAATGTGAATTACAAGAAAGTTTCTTTATAATTAAAAAATAGTTTGGATGAGCATGGTGTAAATTTTTCATTTTTGAGATTTATACAAAAAATAAAGAGAAACTAAAAGATCGCATAAAAACCACTATCTTTGAACTCTTCTTGGCGCTCCCAACATCATGCAAGCCTCAACAAATAAAAGTTTACAGCAGAAGCCAAGAGTCATGTAAAATATCAAAGCTGTCAAAAAGCCCCAAAATGTATTTATAAATTGAATCTTAATGTTACTAAGCAGAAATTAAGAGCAGCTGTATTGCCATTAGTGACTCAATTACACATTCATTATATCAAGTGAAAAATAAGAATGGCCTCTCCAATTGAAAAATTATTTTGCCTCAGACTAAAAATATAAAATATAAGAATCTAATAACTATAGATAGGTGAAAAAGCATACCTTTCATGATTCTCGCATTCTACTTCGCATTCCCCAATTTGGGCGGAAGCTTTCGAGGAAAAAGTCTCCAATATATTTGCTAATTAATACATAAAAAATATTTGAAATTTAAATTTAATTAGTTGTCTAAAATATTTTTATTACTTTAATTATAAAATTTCTAAATTCACTGATTTACTCTTGATTGGGCAGTTTTTTCTTGGAAGAAATATTTCCCAACATAATAAAGGAAGAATTTGCCTTAAAAAAAAATTAAAGGAAGAATTTTCAATTAACTAATAATGTCTAGTAGAGAGAAACAAAAGAATGTCATCTCTATATTTTGTGGTATGTACCCACCCCCCACCCAGAGAGAAACGAAAGATGGAAAGATAAAAAGCAATCATCGAGTCTACGCAATCTGAACACGCATGTACAACTATTGAAAGCTAATATAATTTTAATTTTATTTTATTTTATTTAATTAAATAGGGTAATATTTCTAAATTTAGAAATATTACCCTATTTTTGGTATTAGGAGGGAAAAATTTTCCATTATTGCTTACTTTATATATTATATATTATTTAAATAATACCATACATAATAAATGTGTTGTGGAATATTTTTAGTATTATAATATAAAATTCTCAAATTGATTCATTGTTATGTTATCATATAATTCAAATTGATTATTACTATTTTAATGCTATTTACGGTGATAAAGTAATTTAAAATAAATCATGATTCAAATTTAAATAACATACTATTTATGACAATAGAATTCAAATTTAAAGCTGTAAAAAAATTCAACTTTAAAAATTTTCATTACATTTATTTGATTTTAATTTTAATTCTGTGACTTTTTTAGGACGTGAAATTACTTTATCATCCCTAAAATTTTTGGGGGGAAAATTTTTCTGCTAGATGTATATTCCTTTAAGTAATAAAGGATTTGTTTTGATTCGATCAAGTCTTTATTTATTCAGTTTATTAATTAAATTAATCATGTACTTTATATGGATGATATAAATATTTACATTATAAAAACTTTATATTAAGACAAAAAATATAATACCAACATTGGTTGGCATAAGTGGTAGCGACTTGTGTTCCTTAACCAAGTGATCCAGGGTTCGAATCCTGGTGATGCCACTTTGGATATGGAATAAACCATGTTGGGAAGGGAATACCTACCTTGGTGTGCATTTACGGTCCCTGACGGAGTTTAGTCATTGCTTCCGGCAATGAATAATCCATACCAATACCATGGTCAGCAAAAAAAATTATAATTTGTCAAATTATCTAACTGAAATATGCACCAAATATAATTTGTATAAAAAAATAAAAAAAAATTAATGTCATAAATTGAAAGCATGAGTAAAAATATTGCTTTGTTTTGATGATTTTTTTTACTCTTTATATAGTACTCCCTCCAGACTAAGATATAAGAAAAAAAAATGAATCACAATAATTAAGAAAATATGTTAACATCATTTAATTTTGAGAGTCTCAATAAAAAAATAATTTATTTCTTAAAATATCTTTTACATTTAATTACATAGGATAAAAAAGAGAAGATTGATAGAAAAAAAAGTTCTAATTAAATAATGGATATATTGGAGATAATATTATTAAATAGGAGGAAATTAATTAAAATTTTCCTTTATTATAGTTTATTACACATAGATTTTTTTTATATATATATTTCAGTTCAGAAGGAGTCTACATTATAAAATAATTAATTTATTACTATAAAAGTTTAGTAATTTTCAAATGCTTAAATAGTTAAATGATTTTGAGAAATTTTTATGTTACATAATAGTAAAGAAGAAAGTGACAACCCGTGCATTATGCACGGTTAACATACTGGTGAGAAGAAATATGAGAATGACAAGAGGGTTTGAAGAAAACATAGAAGATGAGAAAAAAGTTACAATCCAATCCAAGTACGTACACTGGGTGTTTTTTTTTTACTTAAAAGTAGTTTTTTTTTTAATGAGATGTCAAATTTTCAGTGGTTCTGACCAAAGCTGACAGTTGGGTGTGTGTGAATACAAGACTTTACTCTGTGAAAGGAAACTACCGAGAAGCATAGTCAACCTTTAAAACATACTGCATTGAACCAGTAGTCAAATATACAAAAGTACTTGCCTTCTAAGAAAACGCGTTAAAATCAACGACTAGACTTCACGCAACTTCTTAGAAACATAGACACCACCCACATACTTGAATATTTAAATCTGCTGGAAGTTTAATTCTTCTTTCACACTTGACAAAGAGTTTAACCATCTTTGATTGAATATATCGTTGTCTAGTAATTCTCTATTGTACCCAAGAAGTTCTTGTCTTAAAGCGCATATGCAAAGTGCAAACCAACAGGCACAACACAGTCGTGAAATCACAGTGACCACACAATCATTGGCAATGATGCACTGCCTCTTTCATTTCCTTGACCACCAGCGGATTAAGTGCATCTTTAGATTAAAATTTATAAACATGTGTTTGAATTAAAAGTATGTTATAAATTTAAATTTGATAAAAATAAATTTATTATAACATGATTTATATTCGAATATTTTTTTGTTCAAAAGTAAATTGATAAAATGAAATATATTTGGTTAATATTAATGAAAAATACTTTTACTTCATATTTGTATTGTAAATATATAAATTAAAAGTACTTTTATTTTAAAAACATCAAATTTGTTGTTTCTGATCCAAACTTAGATTTGATCCAAACATAAGTTATAAAATTAATTTTCAGAACTTTCAAATATGATACCAAATTAAGTTTGGAACTTCAAAAGTATGTTTGAGGTACTCAAACGAGTATACAAACATACCCTAATAATGATAATGATGTTAAATAAATAGGGCCTCCAACGGTGACTTCTTTTTCTATTCTATTTACTTTATAATAAAAAAAATTATTTTAGCTGAACACGTGTCACGTTTTCATACGTTGATTTTCCAATTTTCTCGCGCAACTTCTACCTCTTGCACGCTTTACATGTTTACTTTTCCCGTCATCTCTGTGCCACTTGCCTTTCATGCTTGAAGTTTGCTGCTTTTTCTGTACCTACTTTTTTTTCCCACGTTTTTTGTTGTCTCCACGTAAATGATGCGGTACCTCTTCATCTTTAGTAATAAAGTTTACCTTTAAATTTGACATTTTCTTTTCTTTTCTTACTAATACACTAATTTTCTAATTCATATAATTATATATATTAAATTAGAGTGAATATATTTTAGGAAAATATATATTATATTATCATATAAATTAATGATAATTTGTACAGGATTAATAAAAAATATTAATTATAATATCTTTAAATCTTTTATGTTGATAATAATAAACAAGCAGAAATATTAGTTGTAGCTAGAATAACAAATGTAAGAAATTTTTTTCAAATTAATAAATAATATGGCATAATGTTTTGAATATAATTGAACTTTCCTTGGTTTTTTTTAGATTAAATTTATTTGTGTTACTTTATGTAATAGTATTTATAATTTAAAAGCATGAAATCAGTTATTCACATAAATACATCATCTAATTTTATATGTTAAAATTATTATTTATTCCCTTTGAATTTAAATATAGGCAAAATTACCTACTTTTACTCTAATTAAGGATATTAGTTAAGCTCATTTAATTTTCTTGATTTCATACAAAAAATTACATTTTCTAAACTACCCTTAATTATGTTTAGTACCTCAAATTAGGATGTCTGCTTCCTTTTTTTTTTTTGTCTCCTAAAAAAAAATTTGCATTATTTTAGTTTCTCAAATTTGAAAAATGCTATTTTAGTCTCCCCCTCTAATAAAAATTTTGCATTTTTTTAATTCTTAATTTTTGACAAAGGGATTAAAAAGAATATTTTACAACTTTGAGGGACACAAAATGCAAATTTTTTATTTGGAGTACTAAAAAAAATAAACCTCCTAATTTGAGGAATTAAAAATATAATTAAGCCTTTTTGAAATAATGACATTAGATAGGGTTTAATTATTAAAAATTTGTTTATATTTCAATCCATTATATTTGGGCATTCTTTTTTTTCTTATATTTGAATCCAATATCCAAAGTAGTATTGCCTTAAAGATGAATACTAGAAACATTCTCTTTAACACTTTTTTTTTTACTTAATTTGGGTGAGTCTCATAATCTCATTATTAGAGAGACTCGTTAAATGAGAAGTAATACTCATCAAAATTTATGATTTTAAATAAATTTTAGTCTACAGTACAAAGTATTAAAAAAAAGTGCTAAAGATAATGTTATTAGCATTTTTCTTGTCTAAAAACATAATTTGTAACTTTTTATATAAATTTCACAACTATTTTAATATAAACTAGATATTCATGCGATTCGTGTAATTATACGGGTCAACGGACTTCAAAAACATAATTTAGTGACTTTTTTTTATATAATTTTAGCAACTATTTTAATATAAAAGTAGATATCAACGTGTTACACAGGGCAACAAACTAGTTTCTTCAATAATGATATGCTGGGTGTGAAAGAAAGCTCATAGATAGTCTCAATACTCGATCTGTTTGCTTTGCAGTCATGGCAAATCATGGTGCAGCGTCTGAAACCAAGTATACTTATGACGTTTTCCTTAATTTTAGGGGTGAAGATACCCGAAACACCTTTACTTGTCATCTCTATCATGCTTTGGATCGCAGGGGAATTAAGACCTTCATGGATAATGAGGAAATGAAGATTGGAGATCAACTTGGTCCTACGCTTCTTAAAGCTATTGAAGAATCGAGGATTTCAATTGTTGTTTTCTCAGAAAATTATGCAGATTCTTCGTGGTGCCTTGATGAACTTGTCGAGATCCACAAGTGTATGAAGTCGGAAAAACAGCTCGTTTGGCCCATCTTCTACAAAGTGGATCCCTCAGTTGTGAGGTATCAGAATGAAAGTTATGGTGAGGCCATGACTAAGCATGAAACAAGGTTTGGGAAAGACTCGGAGAAGGTGCAAAAATGGAGGTCAGCCTTGAAAGACATAGCCAACTTGAAAGGAGAACACTTGAAATTGGAACAAGGGTAAGTAAATAAATATATGTATGCTATTTAATTTCTCTATTTGCTCTTGACTTCACGTTATGAAATATTTGCTACTTGTTCATCTTGCATAATTTGCATTTGTGGCTTGTCTTTGGCTCCATATACACTTTTCCTCACCATCTTTTCTATGAACAATAGCGACAACAAATTGGAGTTACTTTTCTTCACCATCTTAAGACAAATAAATGTGAAACAAGGAATGGAGGCTTTTAATATATAATTTGTGCCATATTAGTAAATTACATATTTCTTTTGTTGAGCTTTCACAACTGTTAACTTCAGTATACTTCAGAATCTCGTGATAGCAGTCTGATAAGATATATTGCTGCAGGTTAGTAAAAAAAAATTTCTCCTTTCTATTTTATTTTTTCTTATGGGTATCCCTGTCTATGATTAATTAGATTATTATAGGCCCACAAATTTTATTTCTATTTTTTTTAGATTTTTATTTATTGAACATAGTATACATTTATCTTTATTTCTCCGTGAATTTTTACCTTTGTGGTACGGATACACAAATCTCAAAAGTACTTCAAAAATTCAAACGCATGACTAATCTTATCCTAAAATTGTGGTACAAAAACCTTCGTTTATTCCCCAAGTTGCATAAGTTCAGGATAATTAATTTGCCAATTATTTTTGACGAAAGAAATCCTGATTAATAGAAACAAATTTTAATTTGACAAATTGAACTTGATGCTTAATTTAAAGAGCATTGTTTTTCAGGATGGACGAATCCAAGTTTATTGATGATCTTGCTAGGTGGATTTTCAATAAAGTATCTCCTAAAGACTTATCTAGTAATGAGCATATAGTTGGACGAGAGTATCTAGTAGAAGAATTGAAGTCACTTCTAAAACTTGAGTCTCATAATATCACTTGCCTGTTAGGGATTCATGGAACAGGTGGAATTGGCAAAACCACACTTGCCAAAGCTTTGTATGACTCCATTTACAAGCAGTTTCAAGGTTCATGCTTTCTCTTCAACGTTAGAGAAACTTCAAATAAAACCCAGGGCATCAAAGATCTGCAACAACAGCTTCTAAAACAGATACTTGAGGACAAAAATATCCAGTTGAATAGTATTGAAGAAGGAATCGGAACAATAGAAAGTAGACTTGGTTTGAAAAGAGTTCTTCTAGTTCTTGATGATGTTGATGACATTGAACAGTTGAAAATGTTGGCACAGAAACGTGATTGGTTTGGTCCTGGGAGCACGATCATCATAACGAGAGATAAACATTTGCTAGATGTTGGTCAGGTTGAAAAAAGATATGAAGTGAAACTGCTAAATGACCAAGAGTCTCTGGAGCTCTTTTGTCAGAGTGCCTTTAGAAAGAGCTGTCCTGAAATAAATTATGAAGACCTTTCCAATCGTGCAATGAGATGTTGCAAAGGCCTTCCACTGGCCTTAAGATTACTAGGCTCTCATATGGTGGAAAAAGATTTGGATGGATGGAAGAAGGCATTGAATGGATATGAAAAGAGTCCACATCCAGGAGTTCAAAAAGTTCTTAGAATAAGCTATGATAGCCTGTCCTTGGATGAGCAGAACATTTTTCTCGACATTGCATGCTTCTTCAAAGGGTGGCATTTGGAAGATGTAGAAAGAGTACTAGATGCATGTTACTTCAGCTCAGGAGATGGTATTACAACATTAGTTAATAAATCTCTTTTAACTGTTGACAACCATCGCTTGGGGATGCATGACCTAATACAAGACATGGGTAGAGAGATTGTTAAGGAGGAAGCAGGTAATAAAGTTGGTGAACGTAGCAGACTATGGCATCATGAAGATGTTCTTCAAGTACTAGCTGATAATAATGTAAGAATGTTGTCAACTTTGTTTCTTGATTTTTATCATCATTAAACATTTTAGTTTGTGTTGAAATTAAGAATACTTAATTGATGTCACTTATAATTGCTTTAAAGGGAAGTAGCGCAATTCAAGGAATAATGCTTCGTCCCCCTCAAAGAGAAGAAATTAATTGTACTGGTACTGTATTTGAGAAGATGAAGAATCTTAGAATTCTCATTGTTGATAACACAAGCTTTTCACATGAGCCAAGTTATCTCCCAAATAACTTAAGGGTACTTGAATGGATGGACTACCCTTCACAGTCTTTCCCATCAGGTTTTTATCCCAGGAAAATTGTGAGCTTAAATTTATCTGATAGTCCTCTACTCGTACTGGAAAAGCCATTTCAGGTACAATTGCTTATTGATTTTCATGTTTTATAAAAATGTTTAGATTGCTTGATCTTATCACGTAACTGATCTTAATTTTTTTCACCTCAATTTGTATGCTATGTTACACTTTTCCTGTATCATTAATTAGTGTTAATTATCTTATCAATCATTCGAGCCAATTATATATAAAAAGTTTATATTGTGCTAATTACCTTCATCTGAAAACAATTTACATAATTTGGTTGAACTGTTGTTAATTAATTTCTTTATGTATGTTTTGCAGAGATTTGACCATTTGACTTACATCAATATCTCTTGTTGTCATATAATTACTAAATTTCCTGATGTGTCTGGGGCCAAGAATTTAAGAGATTTGAGACTTGATTCATGCTCAGGACTGGTTAGCATTCATGAATCAGTTGGACTTCTAGCTAACCTTGTTTTCCTAAGTGCTTCAGAATGCATTAATCTTGAAAGTTTTGTGCCAACAATCTATTTGCCATCTCTCGAATACCTTTCCTTTGAATATTGCTCAAGACTTGCACACTTCCCAGAGATCAAGGGAACCATGGATAAGCCATTAAAGATTAAAATGTCAAAAACAGCTATCAAGGAGCTTCCAAAATCCATTGAGAAACTGATTGGGCTTAACCACCTTGAGATGGAAGGTTGTAAGGAACTTCGACATTTACCAAGTAGCTTATTTGTGTTGCCAAATTTTGTCACATTAAATATTGGAGATTGTCGTGAACTTCGAGAGTCATTTAGAAGGTTCAAAGGAAGCCATTCAGTGTCCCCAAAACTAGAGACATTATATTTCGAGAAGGCTGATCTATCAGATGAAGATGTTCAAGCGATTATTTACAATTTTCCAAACTTGAAATACTTAAATGTATCCTGGAACAATTTTGTGTCTCTCCCAGCACACATTAAAGAATCTACTAAGTTGTCAACTCTGGATGTGAGCTATTGTGCAAAGCTTCAAGAAATTCCACAACTGCCGTCAAGTGTTCAGAGAGTAGATGCAAGTGAATGCAATTCCTTAACTCCCGAGACATCAGACATCTTATGGTCTCAGGTTTACTTGCACTACTTTTGCTGATATATATATATATATATATATATATATATATATATATATATATATATATATATATATATATATATATATATATATATATATATATAACGAACAAATATTCTTTAATTAAAAAAAAGATAAAATTAGTATGTTAGTCATTAAGAAATGTTTCTGGTGTAGTTCCACATTTTCATTTCCTTTCCTTCCTCCCATATTTTAACACAAAAGTATCTATAGTAATAGAACACAAACATAGTTTACAATGGATCATTAAAATTTTGTTTCACAGGTGCGTGAAGAGAGTAAGGAATTGGAAGTCATAATGCCGAAAAGGGAGATTCCAAAATGGTTCGACTATGTTAAGAAGGGAGGGTTTCCAGTTTTCAAGATGTACAATTTTCCAAACTTGAAATACTTAAATGTATCCTGGAACAATTTTGTGTTTCTCCCAGCACAAATTAAAGAATCTACTAAGTTGTCAACTCTGGTTATGAGCTATTGTGAGAAGCTTCGAGAAATTCCACAACTGCCGTCAAGTGTTCAGGTAGTAGATGCAAGTGAATGCGGTTCCTTAACTCCCGAGACATCAAACATCTTATTGTCTCAGGTTTACTAGCACTACTTTTGCTGATATATATATATATATATATATATATATATGGGTAAAATATGTTTTTGGTCCCTCATTTTTCCATGATTTCTGTTTTTAGTCCCTCATAAATTTTTTCTCTGTTTTTAGTCCCTCAAAAATTGTTCTGTTTTGTTTTTAATCCTTCATAAATTGTTTTGTTATGTTTTTAGTCCCTAACGTTAATTTCAATGGTTAAGTGATGACATGGCGGACATAAACTGTGTGTTTGAAAATTTCCTGATTAAGTTTCTAGTGACTTTTAACAGCTACAAATTTTTTTGCTATAAAAAATGTTTACTTTTGTAATATTTTCTTGTAATTTCAGAAAATTTGGTGTTCGAGGTTTTAATTTTTTTTATTATTTTTTTAACATTTTTGACGGTTTTAGTCTGTCAAAAAATTTCAGCAGTTAAAAACTGCTAGAAACTTAGATAGAAATTTATGAGGGACTAAAAACAGAAATCATGAAAAAATGAGGGACCAAAAACATATTTTACCCTATATATATATATATATAACATAAACATAGTTTACAATGGATCATTATAATTTTGTTTCACAGGTGCATGAAGAGTATAAGAGATTAAGACTCATGATGAAGGAAAGGAAGATTCCAGAAACGTTCGACTATGTTAACATGAGAGGGTTTCAGGTTTTCAAGGCTCATGGAAAGTTCCCAATGGTTGCTATAGCGTTTGTGTTTGGGGAAGTGAAAACCAAGGATTATGGATATTCTGAAGTTTGCATGCACTTGTTCATTGAGGGTGAACACAGAGGGAAGCGTGATTTCTTTGTGAGGAAGAATCATGTCTTCTTATGCGACCTACGATTTTTTTTTGGTTTGGAGGAGTGGGAGGATGTAGGTAATGATTGGAAGACCATACAGATTTACTGTGAAACAGACTTGACTGTATGTTCATGGGGAGTTTATCTGTACAAGCTTGAGACTAATGTGGAGGATATCCAGATCACGAGTCAAGATCCTCTTTTGTCTTTGCTTCGGAGTCTTCATGCACTAAATATAGAAGAGCAGAAAGTACGAAATAACAAACTAAGTTTGAATTTGCCAGAGATGTATAGGGACGCTCGTATGCTGAGTAGTTTGTTGGATGAAGAGGGGTATTTTAAAGATAAGCCACCTGAACACTTGGAAATCATCCAAAGGTTGCTGCGAATCTTCGAGAAAGGATCAAGGTGTGCTGTGGCTCAGAGAAAGGTGGCAGGTAGTTCAGGGTTAGCAATGACAATTGAATGGAGCCACGAACGCTATTCCAGGCAGAGTTGGTATTTTGCTAATACTTGCATGAATATGAAAAATGACAATTTAGATATTCAGTTAATAGTTGGTTTCTGTTTAGTAATGATTTGAACATTTGACTTACTTGACTAATGACTATATCCCATTGCTCTGTCACTAAATTTCTTAATGTGTCTGGAGCCAAAAAAACTGAGAAATTGAGACTTGAAAGATTTAAATTTATCGGCTTACAATTTTATATCCCATCCCTGTACACATTAGAATATCTGTTTACTTAAGTCTTGATGTGAGTTGTTTCAGGGAGCAATTAAGATCTTTGTTACACTTTTCACATCTATTTATATCATGAATTTGATAAATAGAAATTTCTGAAAAATAGCCACAATGAACTTGGGTTACTTTTTTCATCATCTTATGACAAATAAATGTGAAACATGTAATGGAGGCTTTTAATATATAATTTGTGCAATATTTGTAAATTATATATTTCTTTTGTTGAGCTTTCACAACTTTTAACTTCAGTATATACATCTAAATCTCGTGATAGCAGTCTGATAATATATATTTCTGCAGGTTAGTAAATTTTTTTTCTCGTTTATATTTTAATTTTTATTATGGGTATCCTTGTCTATGATTAATTGGGTTATTATAGGCCCACAAATTTTATTTCTACATCTTCTTTTAGATTTCTATTTATTTAATATCGTATACATTTATCTATATTTCTCCATTAATTTTTATCTTTATGGTATGGATACACAAATCTCAAAAGTACTTCAAAAAATCAAATGCACAACAAATGTTTCCTAAAATTGTGGTTCAAAAACCTTGGCTTATTCCCCAAGTTGCATCAGTCCAGGATAATTAATTTGCCAATTATTTTTGATGAAAGAAACCTGATTAATAAAAACAAAATATAATTTGGCAAAATTAACTTGATGCTTAATTTAAAGAACATTGTTTTTTCAGGAGGGACGAATCCAAGTTTATTGATGATCTTGCTAGCCAAATTTTCGTTAAAGTATCTCCTGTAGATTTATGGAAATCACTTATGGAAAAGTCATTTCAGGTACAATTGCTTATTGTTTTTCATATTTTATAAAAATGTTTAGATTGCTTGATCTTATCACGTAACTGATCTTAATTTTTTTCACCTTAATTTGTATGCTATTTTACACTTTTCCTGTCTCATTAATTAGTGTTAATTATTTTATCGATCATTCGAGCCAACTGTATATAAAAAGTTTATATTGTGCTAATTACCTTCACTTGAAAACAATTTACATAATTTGGATGTATTATTGTTAATTAATTTCTTTATGGATGTTTTGCAGAGATTTGACCATTTGATTTACATGGATATCTCGCATTGTTATATGGTTACTGAATTTCCTGATGTGTCTGGGGCAATGAATTTAAGAGAACTGAGACTTGATTCATGCCGGAGACTCCAACATTTACCAAGTAGTTTATTTATGTTGCCAAATTTTGTCGAATTACATATTGGATACTGTCGTCAACTTCGAAAGTCATTTAGAAGGTTTGAAAGAAATCATTCAGCGTGCCCAAAACTAGAGACATTATATTTCAATAATGCTTATCTATCAGATGAAGATGTTCAAGCGATTATTTACAATTTTCCAAACTTGAAAGACTTAAATGTATCGTGGAACAATTTTGTGTCTCTCCCAGCACACATTAAAGAATCTACTAAGTTGACAACTCTGAATGTGAGCTATTGTGCGAAGCTTCGAGAAATTCCACAACTGCCGTCAAGTGTTGAGAAAGTAAATGCAAGTAAATGCCATTCCTTAACTCCCGAGGCATCAAACATCTTATGGTCTCAGGTTTGCTAGCACTACGTTTGCTTATATATTTACATAATGAATAAATATTCTTTAATTGAAAAAAGATAAAATTAATATTAGTCATTAAGAAATGTTTTCTTGTGTAGTTCCACATTTCCATTTCCATTTCCATTCCTTCCTCCCATATTTTATTTCTTTCTCAAGAAAATAACAAAGTATATATCTATAGTAATAGAACATAAAGGTAGTTAATTTACAATGGATCATTATAATTTTGTTTCTTGTTTGTGGGATGTGTCACAGGTGCGTATAAAAGAGATTAAGAAATTAGAAGTGAAGATGCCGAGAATAAGGGACATTCCAGAATGGTTCGACTATGTTAAAGAGGGAGGGTTTCCTGTTTTCAAGGCTCGTGGGAAGTTCCCAGTGGTTGCTTTAGCGATTGTGTTTGGGGATGTGATTGAAACCAAGTATTGTGAACCACATGTAGGAGGTTACATGTACTTGTTCATTGAGGGTGAACACAGAGGGAACAGTTATTTCTTTATGGAGAAGAATCATGTATTGTTGTTTGACCTACGACTTTTTTTCAGTTTAGAGGAGTGGGAGGATGTAGGTAATGATTGGAAGACCATAAAGGTTTACTGTGAAACAGACTTGACTGTATGTTCATGGGGAGTTTATGTGTACAAGGATGAGACTAACATTGAGGATATCCAGTTGCTGAGTCAACATCCCACTTCCTCTTTGGTTAGTGAAGTGGGGGAAGGTAGTTCAGGGTTAGCAAAGATGACAAGTGATGATGGGGAAAAGACTCAAGAAGCCAGTCCTTCAAGCCAAGAACGATATGATGAAGGACTTGTGGAGGAAGATTCAAGCTCACCACACAGATCTGGGAAAAAGCTCAGAAGATGTTGAGGATGCTTATGATTTAAATCATAACATTCCTCAACCTGACACTCACACTGTTGACCCCACCTTCTTCGAAATATTGTCAATCTTAAAAGATATTTCTCTGCCTCTTCTACTTTTTCTTTCTTTTTGTTAACTAGTATAATAATCCATGCAATGTATGGAAATATATTTAAATTAGAAATATATAATAAATTTTAAAAATTTATTATATAAAAAATTAACGATGTCTGTATTTTTTAAATTTAAATCATATTACAAATATATATTATATCTTAATGTGTAATGTTTATTTAATTTTAAATTGTTTTGTCAAATAGTCAAAATTAGTAATTTAACTTATAATATAAATAAATAGTAATATTATACCTGATATATATTTTAAATTATAAACATTATACTACAAAAATTATATTAATATATAATTTTTATAAAAAAATATCATCAAAATTTTAACATTAATTTTACTTCACATATAATATTCAATCCTTGTGTCTGCCTATTATTAAGATTTTAACACCGTTATCTAAAATGATGACAATTACTATATTAATTATTACACGATCAATCAATTATTATCTTAAAATACAAAATCAGTGATTAATGCGCGTCAAATATAATATATGAAAAAAGTAATTTAATACATACATATAAAAATGATAAAATATATGCAATCAATCATTGAAGAATATAATTTATATTTAATTATTTATGATAACAAAAATTCTATTAAATATAAATTATAAATTATTATTATAAATTTTAATTTGAAATGTGGTGCGTCATTAAGGCATACATAGTCATAACTACTATAAGATTTTAATTTAATGCAACCTAAAAATCAAAATGCAAAATAATATATTCTGAATTTTTTAATTGGTTATGTTGTCAAAGATTTTTTTTTTTAGATAATTAATACTCAAAATTTTATAATTAACATGAAATATAGAGATATATATTCAAATCATAATTAATTCTTGCATCAATTAAAATTTATTTTTAAACATTATAATTTTTTTGAATAATAAATTTTATTAGAAATCATGAATAATAAACTTTATAAATCAAAAGTTTATAAATGACTGCATATTTTATATATCAATTTATATTTTCATTATCAATAAACTAAAATTTTAAATATATATTTTTATATTTTATATGTATTTTTATATACTTGAAAATATACTAATATAAACTTTTAAGCATCGCTTACTTATTTCGATAGTCATAATAATTAATTAGAAAATTACATATCAGATTTCTTGTGCAATTTATTGCAGACTACCTTCTCTTATTTTTAATATTCTTAATTGATTATCTAAATAAAAGATTGGCTAAAACATGATTTTGGTTCCTTAAGTTTAAAAAGATTGACTAAATAGAAATATATATTCAAATAAAATTAATTTTTAAAACTTTGTACATTAAGTGCTTGAATGACTGCATAATTTATATATTAATTTATATTATCAATATAAATGAACTAAAATTTTAAATGCTTTTTAACTTAAATATTTTCATATTTTTATGTATTTTCAAGAACATGTAAATACATAAAATTTCAACTAATTTAAATTATTAAACATTGTTTATTCATTCCGTCAAAAAGAAACATTGTTTATTCGTAGTTGTACTCAAAATAATTAATTAGCATATTACATATAATTAATGGACATTCAATAATTTTTTTTTGAGAAGGAATTAATGGACATTCAATTACTAATTAATCATTATTTTGTTTAATTAAACTTGTTAATTGCACATATTACTATATTTTGAAATAATATGTTTACCTTAATTGAAAAAATATTTGAAAAAATATATGTCATAATTACCCCAATTAATTCAAATTAGAATATATACCATTTGTTACTTTAATTATTATAATTATGAATTTTTATGTATTAAAGAATAAAACACAAAAATAGCTAATACAAAGGTGATTTGAACTCATCCAAATATTCAAATTTAAATATTTCTTAAAGTTTTAATAATAATTTCCACTGGTACGTATAGTTATTACTATTAGATATTAAAATCATTAAATATACTATATGTAATAGACAATTTATATTTCACTCTATTAACTCATAAAAAAAATTCACTCTATTAATTCTTCAAGATATTTTACATTAATTTTATAATAATATTGGCTATTAACTATGTTTATTATCATTCATCTTTGAGAGGTGATTATGTTTTTTCTAGTACTAAATGGTTAAAATTATCTCATTTATTTACAAAATAATTAATACACAACTTATATCTAAATCAAATTAATAATAAATTTAAATTAAAAATGTAAATATAAAAAATTATATTGAATTATCATTACAATAAATTAAAAAAACTATTAATAGCACTAAATTTGAAGTCAAAATTTAATTTACATGAAAAAAATAGAAACAAACAAATTAGAGAATGGTACAAAAGTTGATTTATTAATTCAAATGTTATCTTAAGTTCTTAACATATATCTTTTTTTTTTTGGTTACAAATGTATCCATAAAATTCAAATGTTTGACTTTGTTATATCTTTAAGTTCCATTTGATGAACTTCTTAGTTGATAATCTCCAACTTGATCTTGTAGTTTCACAATATTTTGAGTTATAATTAACTTCTTCAACAAATGGTTGCTTTCTTCGAATAGGATTCATAAGCAATATTCGTTTCATTGACAACTTACCTGAAATTTGCAATAATAAGTGATAAAAAAAACTATTTCTTAAGCAACTATACCAATACAATAACATATGATATATGCACATAATGGAAAGAAAATTAATACGGTAGAATCATTTTTCGCATATTAAGAAGTTGTTGTTCTCTAATAAATACCAACCTTAACTTATCATTACGTGAAACAGTGTTTGTAAAATGAGAGAAAATTTGAAATTAAGAATTGTAAAATATAAAACAAATCTCAATAAAATGTAGAGTAAATATTGACCTTCATTCTCAAAGAGCTTACTATGCAAACTCAAATCATGACTGCAAAAAAAAATTGTAAATATTAATGATTTTCAATGAAAGAAAGGAAAACAAAGTAGGGGGAAAAATCATTTTTCAATGAAAGAAAGGTAGAAGAAATACAGCAAGTAAATTTGTATTGATTTTCAAAAAGAAAAAAAGAAAAATATTGTATAAATAATATTTATCATCAGAAAATAATACCTTTGCTTACACATAGGGAAGGGATTCTCAAATCACATGCTCTACATTTCTATATTCTCACGATGTTCTCATTCTTTCAGAAAGAATCTAGAATGAAGGATGAAGGAAAAACAACATTCAATTTCATAATTTATAGAGAAGCAACAAAAAAGGAATTTTTCTAAAAAATATCATATTAATATATTGTACAGATTTTTTTCTTAAAATTAACAAATTGTAGTCTTCTAAACAATTACAGTATATACGTATTTTATAAAATGTACGCAGATTAAGTTAATTACGAGATCTTATATTTGATTTGGTTAATTGGTTAATTAAAACTAAATTCAAATTTTATTCAATTTAACTTAATTACAAATCACAGTACTAATTATATTGGAAACCATAAAATTGAATACTGCTCATTAAATTATTATTATTATTCTCCCTTAAATTAAATTAATTTCAAATAATTTCTTATTTAAGTCATTTTTAGAAATAAATGTCATATTATATTATTTTCATTACGTAAATAAATTATTTTCAGAAATAATTTCCTATTTAATTAAAAAATATTATATATTTAATACTATATTTAACTGCATTCTGATCATTCTCATTTTTAAATTGAATTATTTATTAAAATATATTTCACATAAAAACATTTTTTAAATGATTGTATCCTTAAAAAATTAAGTCTAATCAATTGATTTAATTATAGTTAACAAAAATTAAGGATGATTAATTGATATACTTATAATTTTGTAAATCTATAATATTGATGATTCCATTTTTAATTTCGAAAATTAAATATCAATTGAAATCAGATAGTTTTATTTTAATTAAAAACAATTTTGAATTAATTTTTGTTCCTAATAAATTAATAAGACTTAAATGTATTTGAATTTGAATTTGATTCGTAACTGAACCAAATAATTCTGACGCATGAAATGATGCCACATGTCATCCAATGCATGAGAAGCAACAACATTGTTTTACCATGTGTTTTCCAGAGCTGTTTTTGGATTCGAAAATTTTATATAATAGTATAATAACCCGTGCCATGCACGGGTGTTAATTTATAAGTACCAAAATAAATATAATTTATTACCAAAAAACATAAAATATAAATTTTTATGTTATTATAATTTTAATGTACATTTTAATTTTAGAAATACATATATGTATATAAATATTTAAAATATATATGTGAAAATAATTATGAATATTCCCTCCTAAATGTGGTTGGGTAAAGTGTAATACCGATGGTGCTGCCAAAGGTTGTCCTGGTGTTGCAGGTTGTGGTGGTATTTTTAGGGATAGCAATGCGGCTGCTCTTGGGTGCTTTGCTTCTTACATTGGTATTCAGACAGCCCTTTTTGCAGAATTATCAGGTGCAATGACTGCAATCGAGATTGCTCATAGCCGAGGTTGGCATAAGCTCTGGCTAGAAACGGACTCTATGTTAGTGGTTCAGGCTTTTAACAATGACAATCTCATTCCTTGGCGCCTTAGAAACAGATGGGCAAACTGCAAACTCTTTCTTTCTAACATGACTTTTGTAGTGGGTCATATTTTCCGTGAAGGTAATACTTGTGCAGATAGGCTAGCCTTGCATGGAACCTCTATACAGGATACTTGTTGGTGGGATACTATCCCAATCTTCATAGCTCGTGAGTTCTATAGGAACAGAATTTTGATGCCTTCTTATAGGTTTAGATGATCCTGTTTTTGGCGGGTTTTGGTTCATGTCCCCCCGCTTTCTTGTTCCTTCTTCTTTTTTTTAATATATCCTCGGTGTGCTGTTTGTGATTGTTTGCTCTTGGTGTGCCAACCTCGTTGGGATATCTTTTGCTTCAATCGCTTTGCATACCGTCTTTTGATTAAAAAAAAAATGATGAATATTAAAATATATTTAAATAATTTTATATTTATAATCATAAACGTGTTATATTATTTTCATTTTTTTGACAGATTATATTATTTTCATTTATATAAACATGTTTTTTTAAGAAAGTGTTATCTTTATAAATATATTTATATTTATATTTTTTTAAGATTTTTTAATAGATTCCCCAAATAAAATATTTTAATTTGTTGCATACAATAAATCATAATGCAAAATAATATGTTAAGATTTTTTAATTGATTATCTAGTCAAAGATTTATTTAAAAAAAATTGTTTTAACTAATACTCAATTTCTTAATTAACATCATATATAAAGATAATATTCAAATCATAATTAATTCATTTATCAATGAAAATTAATATTTAAACTTTGTAAATTAAAAGTTTTAAATGATTTTTATATATTAATTTATATTTTGATTATCAATAAACTAAAATTTTAAATATGTTTTAAATATACATATTTTTCTCACATTTTTTATGTATTTCCAAATACTTGTAAATATATAAAATTTATATATATATATATATATATATATATATATATTATTAAACATCATTTATTCATATCGATACTCAGAATAATTAATTAGAAAATTACATATGAAAATTAAGTATTCAAATACATTTGTTTAATTAAACTGATTAATTACACTTAATTGATTAAAAGTTAAATCACCCCATTGTCCTTAATTTGGGCCAAAAAGTTTATTGCAGGCTATCTTTCTCCTATTTAATAAATTTAAGTTATTTTTTAAACTTCACAAAGAATGGCTGCATATTTTTAAACTAAAATTTCAAATACTTTTAAATATATTTGTTTTTTCATATTTTATGTGTTTGAAAATATTTGCAAATATATTAAAATATATTTGCAAATATATAAAATTTTCACTAATACATATTATTAATCATTGTTTAGTTTGGTACTCAGAATAACTAATTTGAAATGTACATATATTATTAGAATTAACAATTATTGATAATTCAATTATTGATTAGGCTAAATACGTTTAATTATTTTGCTTAATTGGACTTAATTGCCTCAATTACATAAAGTTAAATAACCACATTACCCATAATTTGGACCTGTGTAATTTTATTAAAAAGGGTAAATTTTGGGATCGGACACAATCTTTTAATGACCACTGTGAAACTCAAATTAGTTCTTGTAAGTGCTTTTTAGCACTAAAATCACCGCAGGAAACAAACATTTATCTAATAGCACTGGAATTAACCACAAACATACGAATTCCTTCTGTAATTTCCAAACACAACATCCTTAATTAATACTATCAATTAACCACAACACACATCAAACACAACATCCTTAACAACAAACATACGAATTCTAAAATCAACAATAAAATACAACTACATCAAAACAAAATCCTTTAATCTATATGAATTTTCAATCTTTCTTGATCTTGATTTTTTTCTTCAACACTTTAAGTGGCACATTAAGGTCTGATTGGCTCTTTGAGTTCTAGACTTTCTTTGAATCCATTGTCAGGTGAAACCCTTCCTTCTATTTAGTTGTACAGCCACTTTCAAGAGGAGTTAGTTTGTCTGAATCCTTAGAGAGATCAACTCCTACCCTTGGCTGAGTTAAATCCACTGACAATAGGTTAAATTAGCTAAACCCTTGGAGATATGAATTCCTTCCATTGGTTCATCTGCAAAATATATTTTCAGAAGAGTCAAGTCCTCAGATCATTAGATAGATCAAATATTTCCTTTTCATCACACTCGAGAACTTTGGCATTAGGTCCTGTTACCAATAATGATTCTTTCAATTAGCACAAATACTTGATAATAAATTCTAATAAAAAGCAGTAAAACAATATTTGTACAAACCTGTGCAACAATAATGGATGAATATGCAGTATTTGTTTCCTTTCCATCAACCATAGAAACATATGAGTATCATGAAAAAAAGAAATGAAGAGAAAAAATACATCATAAAAAGTGTAATAGTAATTTATTATTTGTTATTAAAATAAAATAATATAAGTCAAAAGATATATACCATTTCGGAATCGATGGAGATTATACAATACGTGTGCACCACTTACCGGATATTCAAAGCATTATCTTTTGCCATTTGATTGGCCAAGACCAAATCAAAACACCTTTCCCTGAATGAGTAAATTCAAAAGAATTTCAAACTATGTTTTGAGATGACAAATAGGATTCATTGTTCAAATGACTATTGCATGCTGAGCTAGCTAGTGCAATTGTAGGAGGTTCACCGAATATACCAACCATTATTATAGTTTGTGCCAAAAAACAGAAAAGCATTTACCTCTAGCAGAACAAAGCAAAGAAAGACATTACTTGGTCAAGTTTTTGAATAGCATTTTCATAGCCATGGCTAGATGAAGAGTCATACATCCTCTCTGATTGAGGACATGCAGCAAAAATTCTCCGAAAGTATTTTAAGCAAGTCATGTTATTGCTTTTTACTCAACAGCTACAAGAAAAAGAAAAATTAATAAAAGCATTTTTATGAAGTTTCAAAACTATTGGCTTCCATGTAACAGGGATAACGTTCTCATGTTTCTAATTGTTCCTTTTTCTTTTCCGTTTCTTCATTTTATATTCTTCATTTCTCCTTTACCTTATTTATCTTAATGTGAATATGTTGTTATTTAAACCAAAATGTTAGGATATATCATTAATACTAATGTTATCAATTACTTTGAATCAAAATATTATTTGTCATACATACTTATTATTATAAATTACAAATGCCTTTTGTTATAAAAGGGAATGCATCAGAATATATAATCGAGTAAGAGGAATGGCATCTACCCACAGTGGCAAAGACCTTATCTTATAATAGATTTCATTTTAAATTGAATTTCATAAATAAATGTCATAAGAAATTATTCTCATGAATAAATTTCTGTCCATCAAACTCCCATTAAATTATTTTCGTTTTTAATTATATTATGATTCAATTTATTTTTATTCAAATTAATTTGAATTGATAATTGACATTTTGATTATTTCCATATTAAATTAGTTTCAAAATTTATTTCCATTATGATAATGCTGATTGATTGTTATATTTATTATACTATTAATGACGAAATCGTGTAGAAAATTAATATGATATGATATATGATATAATATAATATGATATGATATTGATTTTAATTTCAGATATTAATTAAAAATGATTTTGAATTAATTTTTTTTCCTGATAAATTAACGAGACTTAAATGTATTTGAATTTGAATTTGGTTTGTATCCGAACCAAACAATTCCAAAGCATGAAATGATGACATGTGTCATCTAATGCTTGAGAAGTAACCTTATTTCGCCACAAGTTTTCCAAAGCTGTTTTTGGATTCGTAAATTTTATATATATTGATATTGATTAGTAAGCTCCCTCTCTAAGATTTGGTTTATGTTATCTTCTTCGCACCTATTAAGTTATCACATCATTTATTACTTTAGCGAAAATATAAACCTATAGATGTCACCAATCAACTTACTTTAATTTCTTGATTTTTTTCTCATAACATTTTTAGTCCATGTTAAAATTGAAAATATTCAACTGATGTCATATATACTTGTCTTAAAGGGAAGTAGCAGAATTGAAGAAATAATGCTAGACCCCCGTGAAGTAAAAACACGATTTTGTGGATTGATCATACTGCCAATCAATTTAAGCTGCTTGAATAGAGCTGTTGCTTTATGTTTTAAAAAAGTTTCATTTTGGTCCTTTCTTCTGTTTTCTGTTAAAAATGTTAGTATTTTGTTAACTTTAAAATTTTAAAATAATTAATTTAACATAGTGGCGGCTTTTTAGCCGCCACTTTTTGTTATTAAAATTTTTAAAAATATAAGCCCCAATATATCTCCGTCGACGCACAATGCCACAATCAACCATGGAATATTAAAAGAGAAAATGCAATGTTTATCAACCATGGAATATAAAAAGAATTGAGACTGAGATTTGGCCGTTGAGTCTAATGCACCCCTAATTCACTTTCACACTCCAATTTGTTTTGCTAAACCACATTCTCCTCACCGAGACCAAACTTTCTTTGAAGGTAAACATGCTGAGACTTATGCCTCTTATCCTCTTCGATTCTTGCCAGCAGCATTGCCTTCTCACTCTTGCAACTCTCCAGCTTCTGAAATGCAGCGTTTCGCTTCTCTTCTGTGTCTCAGAATGCAGACTCCTTGGACTGCAGCAACTCCTCGAGCTGCTTGATGAGACGTCGTTTGGATGCGACATTAAATTTGAAGTGAGGGTAGAGCTAGGAGCAGAAGACGTACTTGATATGCGAGATGCGGTCTTTGGCTTCTTGAATCGAAGCCACGAGGATGGTGCTGAGGTTTGTGAGGAGCTTTGCATCACTGACGGTGGGGAGGGTAAACCCTAGCTTCGGAGAGTGTGGGTGGGACCGAACTCGTCGCCGGCGAGAAGCCATTGTGGCCTCTTTAACGAAGAGGTGGAGGAATAGAACCCGAACCTGAAGAGGTTATTGAGGGGAGTAGCGGAGGCTAAATAATACGAAGATGTTGTGACATTGTATGGAAAAGGAGAACGGAATGGTCCAAAGGAAATGAAGGAGGAGGAGAGAAAGTGGGCGTGTTAATCTTATGGTTTACAATTTTTAAAATTTTAATAACAAAAAAGTGTATTAAATTAATTAATTTAAAATTTTAAAGTTAACGGAGCACTAACGTTGTTAACGGAAAATGGAAAAAAGGACCAAAATGAAACTTTCAAAAATAAAGGACAAAAATGAGACTTTTAAAACTTAATGTACCAAAACGAAAAAATGCTAAAACATAAAGGACTAAAAGTAACATTTAGCCGAATGAAAATAATATAGACTTATGCTTTTATTTTCTATGTGCCCATAAATATAAACATATTACCCTAATTTTTTAAGGGACAGGAATAGGGACGTGTATCTAACTATCTGCTCCGTACCCATACCCATACTTGTCCCATTACATTTTTTTTACAATTAAGATTTTATTGTTATACTTTTATTTTACAATTTTTAAAAATATAAGTTAATTAGTTTAATAGTTAAATAATTTGTTTTTTGAATGCAACCATTTCACTAAGGTTTGGATGGTTTGTTTATGTGGGTTGGATTGCAATCAACTCTTCATAATAAACACTTTCTTCAGTTTGTAGGATTTTTACCTCATTGTAACACACGAGTAGCAGGCGCCATGGAAAGTTCTATGGTTTTCAATCATATGGTCCATTTGGCTCCCTTCAAAAAACATCTCCACCAATCAAACTTTTGAGGAAGTGATGTTCAAATGCAAGGATGGAGGGATATTCTCATACCTTTTTCCCTGATGCTGGATGTTTGGGTTTTCCAGTTTATATATATAGGTGTCAAGAGAAGGGGTTGATGGAAGCAGAGTTTTATGAAGGATTATGCAGAAAAGGGATTAGAAAGTCTCTAATTTTGGGGGTTTAAAGTATAGTTCCAACTCTCAAGGGTATTAATTTTGGTGTTCTTACTTTTTATGGTGTACATGGCATCTGGCATATTTGGTTGGGCTCTTGTAATGACTTTGCACATATCTAGCCTTGGGTACCACTTGCGCTCAGGTTTAGATTTGTATTATGTTAATAAAATCCATTTGCTTTACAAAAAAAACCTTGTTCAACAGTGTTCCTAACAATATACATAAGTCATTATTACCATTTGTATCACAGATTGTTAATTAACCAATTCTTTCAATCCTCACTCTCAATACAATTTGTCTTTCTCATATAAGTGAATCGTTATTCATTATTTAGGCTTACTAATGCATCTCTATGGACTGGCAGTCTAGCACAAAGAAGTGATTTAGTTCTTTACCTTTTAGTTTTCACCCTTTTGCTATTGTTTTTGCACCGAGGGATGAAACAGAAAGGATTTTAATTTCATTATTCTATCACTAATCATACACCTTTAATAAGTGATTAAATATGTTAACAAGTTATTATCTTATAAAATTTTATATCAAAATAAGTTAAAATTATTTCCTTTTTTAATTATTAGTTAATCAATAAAAAATTGTAATTAAAATAGAATTCATGGAATCAAATAATTTGTGTAAAAGTATTATAATTTGCATGCTTAAATATGTTTTTGGTCCCTGAAAAATTTTCAAATTTACATTTGGCCCCTGAAAAATGTTCAATTTTGCATTTGGTCCCTAATAATTTTTTAGGAGTGCTAGCAACACACTCTCTAATACATTCCTCCCAACACACACTCTCTAACACACTCCTCCCAACACACATTCTATCATTTGTTGGAATTTATTGAAAACTATCAAATAAGGAGAGAGAGTCATTAAATAACAAGTGGGACCCATAAAAATTTGTGATTTCCAATAAATTTTAACCAATTATGGAGAGTGTGTTCAAAAGAGTGTGATAGAGAATGTGTTAGTAGCATTTCTCATAATTTTTTTCTTGACTTTTGGTCCTTGAAAAACAAATATTTTGAAATTCGTCTCTATCGTTACATTGACTTTGTTAATTTGAAATATCATCATCTAATGGTAAACATACCGGCGGTTGTAATAAAAATAATTTCAGGGACCAAAAGAAAAATCCAAAAATATTTCAAGGATCACCTAACAAAGTCAATGTAATGACATACGAAATACAAAATAAAAAATTTGTCAATGACCAAAAGTCAACAAAAAATTTATTAGAAACCAAATACAAAATCTAATTTTTTTTTCAAGATTAAAAGCATATTTAAGCCTAATTTGTAACAACACATAATACAACTGAAAATAGGAAATATTAAGCAATTGTTCAAATAAGAAAAAGTTGAGTAAGAACAAACATGGTGCTATGCTTGTAAAAGACCTAGAAAAACAAACAATTAATAATAATGTACTTCTAAACATTTTTGGTGTATAAATAAGATTTGAATCTATGACTTTGTACAAATTATTCAAATCTTCACTCTTCAGCACTAGACCAACTCACTCTAGTGGGTTAACATCTTGTCAATTACCTTCCTATATTTTGATATGCAAGAGCAAAACATACCTTGTAGCTTACTGAATAACGAAATATCCACACCATGACAACATCGTTAGTTTGCAATTCATGAACTTGGAAGAATTTTTTCCACTCACCGTAGAGCACATAAAACCTATGTGTCCACTTCTTGAACATTAGAGTGTAGCTATTGCCATGCATGTCATAGGCACAAACTCGTATTCCTTCTTCAATATTTTCATCATCCCTCAATAACAGTAAGAATTTTTTTTTCCACGTGCTCTATTTTGAGGAAAATCCTGTTTTGATTCACATTCAAATCACTGTTTGTCAAGTCCTTCTTGAGGGGCTCACCGCACTCTAAAATATAGCCTCTAAGGTTCTCGTGTGGTGGCAAATTACGTTGTTTTTCTTGGTATGAAGTTACCAAAGAAACAAATGTTTCAGCAACTTTTTCAATATCTTCATCCATTGTTGGTATTGATGATGATGATGACCCTTCAACAAATTCTTGGGACTGATTGCATAATTTTTTGCTAGCAAAAAATTTCATGCAACATATTGTACGAATCTTTTTCTAGTGTCATATTCTCAAGAAGTTGAAGTGTTGTTTTTTCATCCGAATTCTTCAATAACTACTTTTCCTTCCACCTTAGACCTATCTGGCTTATGTTTTCTATTCTTTATACTTTCCATGGCTGAAGGCTTGCGTCTACACATAACAACCCACAAATTAATTTGGAATGTAATTTATTTGTTGGCATAAATATGTTTTTAATTTCTTAAACTTGAGACACTTTTAGTTTTGATCTTCTAATTAAAAAAATTGCTCTTTTTAGTTCTTTAAATTTGTAAAATGTTATTTTTAGTGCCTAACTTTATTTTGAGGGACTAAAAAGAGTAGATTTCTACTCTTTTTAGTCCCTCAAATTTACTTTGGAAGACTAAAAATAACATTTTGTAAATTTGAGAATTAAAAAAAAACAGATTTTTAATTGGGGGATCAAAACTAAAAGTGTTTCAATTTTAAATAATTAAAAACATATTTAAGCGTTATTTGTTTAAAGAATGCAAAAAAACTGAAATCAAATAAGTAACACGGAGCAACTTAAAATCAAAGAAGAAAAAGAGAGCAAATTAAGAAACCTGTTGTTGAAGGGTGAGAATAAAAAATCAAGAACAGGAAAAACGAGGCTAGACTTTTCTCCCGCGTACGAGCGGGAACTATTAACAATAATAAAAGCGCCAAAGCGGTGTAGGTTTTAATAACGATAATAAATAATAAAAGATTAGATAAGATTTTTCTTTTATTTTTAAAAAATAAAAGTGATATTAAAGATGGTTATATCTAATATCTAATATATGACATTCAAAAAAATATATATAATATATGATAAAACACGATAATATATATATATATATATATATATATATATATATATATATATATATATATATATATATATAAGTAAAGTTCACTTGATGCTTTAAGAGCTGTCGGATCGAAACTTTAACTTCACAATAGTCGTTGATTTGATTCAATTATGTAACCTTCACTTCAACATTTTAGAGTCGTCAGATCGAAACTTTAATCTCATACTAGTTGTTGATATGATTCAATGTGATCTAAAATTAATGGAGAATTATTAATATATAAAACAATAATTTACTATTATTGTAATTATTATCTTTTATATATTTATTAAATAGAAATAGAGAAAACAAATAAAATAAAAGAAAATGTAGTATTAATAAAAGTTCAAATAATTTACATTTATTTAAAATAATAATTATTTACTTTTAAAATAAGTATTTACTTTTAAAAAATAATAATTTAACAATAATTTACTATTATTATAATTATTATCTTTTATATATTTATTAAATAGAAATAGAGAAAACTAATAAAATAAAAGAAAATGTAGTATTAATAAAAGTTCAAATAATTTACATTTATTTAAAATAATAATTATTTACTTTTAAAATAAGTATTTACTTTTAAAAAATAATAATTTAACAATAATTTACTATTATTATAATTATTATCTTTTATATATTTATTAAATAGAAATAGAGAAAACCAATAAAATAAAAGAAAATGTAGTATTAATAAAAGTTCAAATAATTTACATTTATTTAAAATAATAATTATTTACTTTTAAAATAAGTATTTACTTTTAAAAAATAATAATTTAATAATTATTGAATATATTAAATTTAATATTTTGAAAAGAAACTTAAGAAAAGGGTTTGAATTTTATTTTATAAAATATTTTAAATCTATGCATAAATTATTAATATACATTTATTTAAAAATTCTTATAAAAAATAAGAGATAATGTAGTATTAATTTAAAAATTAAAAAATTTATTTAAAAACACATTTACTAAATGGACGTAACTTTTTTTTTTTTTTTTCTAAATTGGACGTCGAAACTTTAATGATAATGATTTTGAAAATGTAATAAATAGGTGTATTAGAAAAGGAATTTGAAATATTATAAGTTAATAGGAATTATATATTTTTTAAGATTTTACTATTTTTATAATTATTATCTTTTATTTTTTATTAAATAAAAATAAAGAAACTAATAATTAAGAAAAAAAAATGTACTATTAATTTAAAATTAAAAGTTATATTTTAAGTTAATTTATTTTTACTTTTTTATGATTGATTTTTAAAATAATCATATATATGTATATATAAAGTTCACGTTTTGGTTTCATATTAATAACTTTGATGACTATTAATAACTGTAGTTAAGGCAAAAATGTTATGAGCAATTTATAAGGCCCATGAAGTGTTAGTGGTAAAGGTTGAAAATTGGGAACGAATAATTTTTTCTTTTTCCTAAGGAACAATAAACTTTCTCTTCCGTTTTTTTCTTTTCTCTTTTGTATTTTTTCATTCTTTTAAAAAATGTCCATTAACATAAATATACCTTATTAATTGGTTTCTTCACGTTCATTCTTTTGTATTCTCATCGGTTTTCATTTTTTTAATAGAAATTAATATATCATAACATTCAAATAATCATAATCGTAACACTTAAATAATTACTCTTCACTATTGCTTGAACTTTATAAATACCACAAAAAAACAATGGCTATTGCAAACAGTAAGCAAGACACAATGGCTACTTCCAACAACGAAAAATGTTTTACTTTCGCAAGATAGAATTCGACTTCCTTCAAATGTAAACATAATAACTAAAACATTCAAATGAAAATGAAATTTAAAATTTAAAATCAAAATACATTTTTTTTCTAGGAAATCAAAATACAAATTAAACTTCGCTGTAAAGATAAAAACCAAAAAGGGAGAAGCTAAAAATTACTCCCTTTTGGTTTCTCCATAAAGATAATGCTGCGAGTAATTTTATTTTATCTTTGTTATAAAGATTTTTTTTTTTACAGAATCTTCCCTATAAAGATAAAAACAAAAAGGAGAAACTAAAAATTAAACTTCCCTTCCTTCAAAATAAATAAATAAACTCCCCTATAAAGATAAAAACCAAAAGGGAGTAATTTTTAGAGAAGCTAATGCTGCGAGTTAATTTTTACAAATTAATTTACCCTTGAACTAATTTTAATTTATAAAAAAACTTATTTTATTATTTTTTTCTTATTTTTTCTCGATTACGAAAAAGTTTATGCTAAAAGTTAAGAAGAATCAGGCTTAGCATTAGCAACATTGGGTTTTTCGAAGAGTTGGGTTTAATAAAAATAAAGAAGAAGACAGTGCCCATTGAACACCACAAAGCAACACAACTCTGTTTGATGAAAAGGACAAAAAAAGCCTTGTTAGCATAACATAACTCATTGGGTGTTTGTGTTGGGTGCTTCTTCCACCGCTGCCACCGCCACCGCCTCCACTCACCTTCTCTTTGGAATCCTTCACTCTCCTTATTCCCTCTCAACCACCCATAACTTCTCTTCCCATCTCTTTCCCACAACTTCGGTATTCTTCTTCTTTTTTCACTCTCTTGTTTATTGTTACTGCTTTCTTTTTCTTATTATTAATGTTTATATGGTTATACCTGACTTTGTTGTTCTTCAATGGTATTGGTTTTCAAATGGGCATGTTCAGGTGCGGTCATCTTCACTGCACTTCAGGTGTGTTCCCATCAGAGCCATGGCTGAGATTGATACTATAGCAGTGTCAAAAACTGCTTCTTCTTCCTCTTCTCCTGGTACTTTTTATTCCCACCACCTCTTTTCTTTTTGTGTTTTCAATTGTTTTATTTAGGGGTTTTGTTATATTGCTTTTTTACCCCAAAGGGTAATAAAAAGAATATTTTTTTATTGAGTGGGGTGATTTACACAACGCCATATCTGTGGCCTCAAATGGGGTGGATTAAATTAGTGTCTTTGTTATCTAATCTCAAAGGGTGGTTATATATATTTCTCTATTAATGATGCTTTGGTTTTTTATGGCAGCTTTTGTTATTATTCCTCTCTGATTTCTACGGTGTTGTAAGGCTTACTAGTATGTCCTTTTTCTTTCACAAATAAGCTATTCATTATTCCCCGTTGTAGTATGAAGAATAATTAATTCTGCTGTTGATTAATTTCCACTTGCCATAATATTGCTTGATTGTACTTAGTGCCGTCATTTCTCTATTGACTGGCTCAAAGAAGTGATTCAGTTCTTTACCTGTTAGTTTTCTCCCTTTTGCTATTGTTTTGACCCAAGTGATGATGAGACAGAAGGATGTGAATTCCCAATTCCATTGTTCTCTCATAATTATACAACTTTCAATATGACTGATATGCCAACTATGTATTTTATCTAATATACCAAAGCATCAAACTATGTTCACGTTTAGTGTTAAGAGTTGATTGGTAATGCATTAGCAAGAATTTGTCTTTCAAGTTTTGTTTGTCTATTCAAATTTGAATGACCAGAGCTATGCTGAAATGTCTTCCAATATGGAATATTGAGGTGTCAAATATAACCATGTTCTACCCTTTGATGATGTTTTCTATGTTTTAAGAATAACTGTTTCTGGCATATTGCTTACTTTGCTGTGAAACAGGCAGCAAGCAAGCCTTGATATCATTGTCAAACAAGAAGGATCTTGCATTTGTTGGGAATGGGCTCCAGGAATTAGGGTAAGTTATTACAATTAATGAGTGCCTTTTTTTAACATGTTAGAATACTATTGTTTCTCATATTCATGCTTTATTTAAAATAAAAAAAAATTGTTCATACTTGTTTTTATGACGTGGTTTATGGCATTTCAAGCAGCTTCAGTTGCTATAGTGAATTAATGACAGTGACTCTATTAAATTGTAGATACACTATTGTTTCAACTGGAGGAACAGCTTCCGCATTGGAGAGTGCTGGAGTAGCTGTTACTAAAGTTGAACAACTTACTAAGTTCCCTGAAATGGTATGTGTTTGTAGCTTGAGTTCTCCTTTCAAAAATCTCATACAATTCTTGTGTTGGAACTTCTGATGATATGCCTATGAATTATTATGGGTTTAGGCCCTATTTGGATAAACTTTCCCATAAGCACTTTTAAGAAAAGAAAATAAGAAGGTAAAATGACTTAAGTTTCTCCCATAAGTTAAAATCAACTTGTGCACTCTAACTTTTATAGAAGCTCTCTCATCTAACTTCTCCAAAAGCTAATGTGCATAAGTTGATTTTAACTTATGGGAGAAACTTGATCAATTTTACTTTCTTATTTTCATCTGCTAAAAGTGTTTATGTAGAAGTTTACGTAAACAGGGCCTTGATCATTTTTTTAATTGCTATGTTTTGCTGCTTTTGATGTTTTTGTTGGATTTTAAGCCTTTGGTTTTCTATTGATATTTTCCAGTTGAACTAGCTGTTATAGTGTTTCTTTTGCTGTAACTCTAATGTTTTCCATTTGAATATTGGTAGCCACATCTGTAATTAAGTCCAAAAGTTTTAGTCTGTATTAACATCATGACTTCTCATCTCTTGGTTGCTTATATATCTAACTTTAAGCAAACATTTCCAATATGGAATATTGGGGTGTCAAGGTTGTGAACTTTAGAGTTTATATTGATGGCTAATCTGCTTGCTTTGGTAATCTTTTGACACCCTCAGAACAGAATGATTATGTTATACATTTAGGGACAGTAAGCTGTGCATCTTGAGGTCAAACCTAGGTGCAAATCCAGACCTGCTGATTTTGTGGCAGAATGTCCACTAATTCCTTTGAAGTTTGCTTAAACTTGTGCAAGCTTATAACAAGAATGTTTTGGCCTTTTTCACAGCTTGATGGTCGTGTCAAAACTTTGCACCCTAACATACATCATACATGGGGGTATCCTTGCTCGAAAGGACCAAAAACATCATATTGAAGCCCTCAGTACTCATGGGATTGGTAAGTTATGCTATTAACTGTAATTACAAGTACATGGAGCTAGATATTTTTTGTGTTAAATTAGAGTTGTGTTCATTTGGTTTGTGGGATTGTATTTTTTTGCTTCTGCTTAAAGTTTTTCTTTTCAGGTACTTTTGATGTTGTGGTGGTGAACCTGTACCCATTTTACAATACAGTCACATCAACTTAATTTTTGATAATGTTACTTCTTTAATAACTTCATATATAACAAATTTCAACAATACAAAGTTCTCATATTGGTAGTGGAATTCGAATTCACACTCTTGTGCAATATGAGTTTGATTCTTACCAATTTGACCAACCTTTATTCACTAATTATAGATTATATTCATGCTTTACAATGAGACTCATTAATCTTAAGACTAATGTAATTTGTACCCATAATGTTAAGAATTTAAACTGAATTTTGTAGAGAAACATGTGTCTATCGCCAATTTTTTTTCCAAAATTTAATTTAGGTGTTTATTAAAGTATTATTAGTTAATGAGTTTAATGGTAATACATTGACGGTGTAAAACTATTTTACAGTCATCCAATCATAAATCACCGTTGATATTACTTTTAAGGTAATTTCTTAAAAGTCAACAAACTTACTGATGAGTTGTGATTGGACGATGGTGTAAAACTTTTTTACACTGCATAGTCTTTTTTCTCTTAATTAATTAAGATGAATGCTAGGAGGACTAACTAGTCAAATAAGTGGTTCGACACTTTAGTTACTTAACCAAGATATGTATTTTTAACCCGTATTTTTTTAATTGAATTGACGTTAAACACCTTCTTTGACAAACTGCAGCAACATCTCTGCCACAAACTGTTGGTCTCCGATCTAACACTGCCACAACAACGGCGTTTGAGACTCGATTTGGACCATCTGATGACCTTAGAAACTTTAGAAGGGTAAAATCAACTTTCATTTTTTCTTTTCTTTTCTCAGTTCTAGAATTCTCTCTAAGGTTGTCACAGGTTTAGGACAAATAATAATAGTAAATTAAATTATCATTTATTAATGTTTAGGTAGTTAATGAGATAACAAAAATAAGATATATTATATTTAAAATATAGATTTAAAGATAGCTTTAAATTCAAAGAAGTGTTTTTTTTTTAATTTTAAAATTAATATCGGCATTTTTAATTAGGGAATTTGATTTATATATGATTTTTGAATATATATATATATATATATATATATATATATATATATATATATATATATATATATATGCGTGTGTGTGTGGATTTATTTTTGAATAATTACATTTTAATTATGACATATATTTCTCTGTGTAATATATAATATTCTCTTTTATTTTTAAAACTACATTAATTTCTAATTTATTAACCAGCATGTCTTCAAGGAAGATCATTTTTTTTGTTATAAATACTGGTGCGTTGTCCCGTGCGATGCACGGGATAATTATTTTAGTGAGAGGCGGAGTAAATTTTTTAATTTATATGTAAGAGCATATAGATAATTATATATCTAGAAAAATTAGGAAAAAAACTATCAAATAAAATCACTTCAATAACATAAATAATTGTCACAGTGATATATAGGGAGGATTAATGTAAATATAATTAAGCTACATGAATCACCTAGAGTAAATGACAACAATGTATATTACAAAATAATCTAAATGATTGTAACATAAATTTCTCTTGAATTTATTTTAATATTTTTCAAAATGAATGATGTTTCCTTCTGAGTTCTTTACACTTTTTTGTCATTTAAAACTATATGGCCATCTCTCATTGATTTCATTTTACCTCAAGGTGAGATAATCTACTTATGCTTTCAAATTGCTGTAATGTTAGAAAAGAAAATAGTAATTTTAACTCAATATTTAAATTTTAATTAAAAAATTGTTATAAATGTTAATAAATAATCAACTATAACATGATTTGTAAATCTAGTTCATATAAATATATAAAATTAGTGATTTAATCTTTTATCGATATAATCAACTTTCCCTTCCGAATAGAGAAAACATTATAAAAAAGTATTTTTTATTCAATAGTTAATTTTTATATTAAATAAAAATTGATTCAAATTCTGTAAAAAAAAATTGATTCAAATCAAATATTTATTAATTGTACATAAATGGTAATTGAAAATATATTTATTACTTTCCTTTTAAGTTGATTTTGAAAATTCGTAACTGTTTACATGCATTTGAAATTTAAAAAATGACCCTTAAACTTTAGGCAAATTTTTTTTGGGAGAATTTTTTTTTTCCAAAAATCAACCTTTCCGAATTTTAGAAAATGTGTACTCCCTTCTCCAATTCATTTTTAATATTTCACCCAAAGCATCTACTTATCTCTCTTACTAATACGTTTCTATCTCTCGATCATTAATAACCCCACGTGCTATTTCTCTCATCATCTATAAGGAATGGACTTATTGGTCATCTAAATTTACCAAAGGCATTGAATTTATTCCTTCCAAAATTAGTATGTGTATTTGTGATTACTAAAAAGAATATATATGAGAACCAAACACATTTTGGTGCATAGCCTGTTTTTGTCTGATCCTTTTCTTTGATTGTCATCACCTTTAATTCTATATGAAAGCTGACAACTGCACCTATGAGCAACTCATTTGCACATTAATGACAACTGTTAAAAATGTGAATTAGAAGAAAGTTTTTTTTATAATTAAAAAATAGTTTGGATGAGCATGGTGTAAATTTTTCATTTTTGAGATTTATACAAAAAATAAAGAGAAACCAAAAGATCGCATAAAAACCACTATCTTTGAACTCTTCTTGGTGCTCCCAACATCATGCAAGCCTCAACAAATAAAAGTTTACAGCAGAAGCCAAGAGTCATGTAAAATATCAAAGCTGTCAAAAGTCCCAAAATGTATTTATAAATTGAATCTTAATGTTACTAAGCAAAAATTAAGAGCAGTTGCATTGCCATTAGTGACTCAATTACACATTCATTATATCAAGTGAAAAATAAGAATGGCCTCTCCAATTGAAAAATTATTTTGCCTTAGACTAAAAATATAAAATATAAGAATCTAATAACTATAGATAGGTGAAAAAGCATACCTTTCATGATTCTCACATTCTACTTCGCATTCCCCAATTTGGGCGGAAGTTTTTGAGAAAAAAGTCTCTAATATAATTTGCTAATTAATACCTAAAAAATATTTGAAATTTAAATTTAATTAGTTGTCTAAAATATTTTTATTACTTTAATTATAAAATTTCTAAATTCACTGATTTACTCTTGATTGGGCAGGTTTTTCTTGGAAGAAATATTTCCCAACATAATAAAGGAAGAATTTGCCTTAAAAAAAATTAAAGGAATAATTTTCAATTAACTAATAATGTCTAGTAGAGAGAAACGAAAGATGGAAAGATAAAAGGCAATCATCGAGTCTACGCAATCTGTACACACATGTACTACTATTGAAAGCTAATATAATTTTAATTTAATTTTATTTAATTAAATAGGGTAATATTTCTAAATTTAAAAATATTACCCTATTTTTGGTATTAGGAGGGAAAATTTTTCCATTATTTCTTACTTTATATATTATATATTATTTAAATAATACTATACATAATAAATGTGTTGTTGTGGAATATTTTTATTATTATAATATAACTTAAATTGATTAATTGTTACGTTATCTTATAATTCAAATTGATTATTACTATTTAAATGCTATTTATTTAAATGCTATTTACGGTGATAAAGTAATTTGAAATAAATCATGATTCAAATTTAAATAACATACTATTTATGACAATAGAATTCAAATTTAAAAATTTTCATTACATTTATTTGATTTTAATTTTAATTCTGTGACTTTTTTAGAATGTGAAATTACTTTATTTTCCCTAAAACTTTTTGGGGGAAAATCTTTCTGCTAGGTGTATATTCCTTTAAGTAATAAAGGATTTGTTTTGATTCGATCAAGTCTTTATTTATTCAGTTTATTAATTAAATCATGTACTTTATATGGATGATATAAATATTTACATTATAAAAAATTTATATTAAGACAAAATATAATACCAACATTGGTTGGTACAAGTGGTAGCAATTTGTGTCCCTTAACTAAGTGATCCATTGTCAAATTATCTAACTAAAATACGCACCGAATATAATTTGTATATAAAAATAAATATAAATTAATGTCATAAATTGAAAGCTTGAGTAAAAATATTGCTTTGTTTTGATGATTTTTTTTACTCTTTATATAGTACTCCCTCTGGACTAAGATATAAGAAAAAAAATGAATCACAATAATTAAGAAAATATGTTAACATCATTTAATTTTGATAGTCTCAATAAAAAATAATTTATCTCTTAAAATATCTTTTACATTCATAGGATAAAAAAGAGAAGGTTGATAGAAATAAAATTCTAATTAAATAAAGGATATATTTGAGATAATATCATTAAATAGGGGGAAATTAATTAAAATTTTCTTTTATTATAGTTCATTACACATAGATTTTTTTTATATATATATATTTCAGTTCAGAAGGAGTCTACATTATTAAATAATTAATTTATTATTATAAAAGTTTAATAATTTTCAAATGCTTAAAAAGTTGAATGATTTTTGAGAAATTTTTATGTTACATAGTAGTAAAGAAGAAAGTGACTACCTGTGCATAGCACGGGTAACATACTAGTGAGAAGAAATATGAGAATGAGAAGAGGGTTTGAAGAAAACATAAAAGATGAGAAGAAAGTTACAATCCAATCCAAGTACGTACACTGGGTTGTTTTTTTTACTTAAAAGTAGTTTTTTTAATGAGCTGTCAATTTTTCAGTGGTTTTGAGCGAAGCTGACGTGTTAGGTGTGTGTGAATACAAGATTTACACTGTGAAATGAAACTACGGAGAAGCATAGTCAACCTTTATAACATACTGCATTGAACTAGTAGTCAAGTATACAGAAGTACTTGCCTTCTAAGAAAGATAGTTAAAATCAACGACTAGACTTCACGCAACTTCTTAGAAACATAGACACCACCCACATACTTGAATATTTAAATCTGCTGGAAGTTTAATTCTTCTTTCATACTTGACAAAGAGTTTAACCATCTTGATTGAATATATCGTTGTCTAGTAATTCTCTATTGCACCCAAGAAGTTCGCGTTGAAGTAAAGAATCTGTATTTTCATCCCTGTTGCAAGAAGTTGGATTGGATATGTGGTAACGTCTTTTTCTCCATTTTCAATTTAACATCCGAATAGAAATAATAGAAGATTAATTGATTTGGCTAAAACGAATTGATGTGACTCATTGTATGTATGTTCCAAATTGGGTTCCAAACCCACACTAAGTAAATAAAATAAAAATCATCCTGGTAAACAATAATTGCACATATTAAATTATGGAGTCCCAAGAGGAAAGTGTGTATGAATTAGTTGGTACTTAGGTTTGATAGGTATCATATTATCCAAAAAAAATCTAGACATAAAGAATTTAAGTACTCTTAACTTTTATACACTTTAGTTTTTACTATTTTTTCCAGCGTGGGTCTTGTAATAATTATAAACAGTTTTCCAATATACAACATAGCCCATTTTTATGGTAATTATTATTTTTAAATAACATATAATGATAAAAATTATATTTAAATAAAAAGAGAGGAAAGATATAATTATATGATGTCAAAATAAAATAACATTATTTTTTTGTTAAATTAATATGTAGGTCGTTGAACTATTCGACAATTTTTAATTAGGTCTTTGAACTATTTTTTTTTAATTGGATCTTGAACTCTTATTTATTTTTAATTAGGTCTCTACAGTTAACTACTGTTGGCTCCATAAATGGCAGATACCTAATTAAAAAATAAATAGAAGTTCAGGGACCTAATTGAAAAAAAATTTTAGGACCTAATTAAAAAATAAATAGAAGTTCAGGGACCTAATTGAAAATTTTTTTTAGGACCTAATTAAATTTTTTTAAATAGTTCAAGGACCTACTGAGTAATTCTTAAACTCTACCTAGGTTATCACACTATACTTCTCAAGCATATGTAGACTACTTCTAAATTCAATATTGTCTATTCTATGGATCTGCACTGAGTATTCTTAACTCTCCAGGTCAATATTCTCACCTCTCGAGTCCAATATTCTAACCTTTGCGGATTCTAAACTCAATATTCTCAACATATCTTCAACAAGTATTTTCAAAACATTTTGTTACATAATTTTTACATGCCTTTTTTTAACGATAAAAAATACACAGTTTAATACTTTCTATTCGAAACAACTGAAAGACTTCAAGCTGAATGTTAGAATAAGAAATTAAATGACAATGATATGATTCAACCTTGGAATGGATAACAAAAAAAGTATAGAAAAGAGTCGAGTCCAATAAAATAATAATATTTTTTAACATTTCTAAATATAATAAATATGTATAATTATAAATTGTCTTTAATTTTTAAGTTAGATATGGATTTATATTATTAATAATATTCTTTTTTGCCTATAAAGAAGTTATAATTCAAAAAATGAATAAAATATATAAAAAATAAAAAATAATCAAGAAACAAATAAGATGATGAGTCTTTTCAAATGTCTAGAGATGTGAATACCTATTAAATAAACCTAATAAATCAACAATAAATTAAATAAAAAGTCATAAGTGTTAGAACAAATTACATTTTCACTCTGAGAGATTTTTTTTAGTTACACATAATATGACTCTTTTTACTATTTTATATTAATCTCTTAATATTTGAAAACATTACATCGACACTCCCTTATATATTATAATAACTTTCTTTAATGTTTGAAAACGTTCCAGTGATGATTCTCCCTTATATAATTATATTGTCACTCTTTTGTTATAAACATTAAACAATAAGTGATATTGTATGTAATTCAAAAAAAATCCTAAGGATATTAATATAATTTGCTCTAAATGTTAAAATTCTTCACAAAGAAACAAAAAATAAAAAAAAACAATAAATTACATAAAAGGAATGAATTGATATTACATAATTTATTGAGAGGAAAAAAAAAACATATTTTAATATTTGGGAAAGCGAGACTCAAGTGAGAAAGCGAAAGCATATGCAAAGCTTAGACAGCTAATGCGTAAATAGGCTAAGCGTACACTGCACTAAAGCGCATATGCAAAGTGCAAACCAACAGGCACAACACAGTAGTGAAATCACAGTGACCACACAACCATTGGTAATGATGCACTGCCTCTTTCATTTCCTTGACTACTGGCGGATTAAGTCCATGTTTATATTAAAATTTATAAATATATGTTTGAATCAAAAGTATATTATAAATTTAAATTTGATTTAAAAGTAGATTGATAAAATAAAATATATTTGATTAATATTAATGAAAAATATTTTTATTTCATATTTTTATTATAAATATATAAATTAGAAGTATTTTTATGTTAAAAATATTAAATTTTTTATTTTCGATTCAAATTTGGGTTTGACCCAAACTTAAATTGTAGAATTAATTTTTGAAACTTTCAAACATGATATTAAAATAAGTTTAGAACTTCAAAAGTACGTTTAAATACCCAAATGAGTATCCAAACATATGCTAATAACGATAAGGGTAAACTACCTTTTTAGTACCTGAAAGTGTAATCCACTGTCACTTAAGTGTCCCTGAAAGTATGAAACTGTCACTTTAGTTCCTGAAAGTGTAATTTGTCTGTCACTTTAGTCTTTTTGATAAAAAAGTTTCTTTAAAATTAACGTTTGTGCTTACGTGATATGCTATTTACCTATGTGACATGTTATTCATGTAGTTAGATAACGTGTAATGTAGGCACAAACGTTAATTTTAAAGAATTTTTTTTTATCAAAAGGACTAAAGTGACAAACAAATTGCACTTTCAGGGACTAAAGTGACATTTTTATACTTTCAGGAACTTAAGTGACAGTGAATTACACTTTCGGGGACCAAAGTGACACTTCACCCTAAAAAATGTGGGAAAAAAAAGTAGGTACAGAAAAAGCAGCAAACTTCAAGCGCGCGAACCTCTTCATTTTTAGTAATAGAGTTTATCTTTAAATTTGACATTTTCTTTTCTTTTCTTACTAATATACTAATTTTCTAATTCATATAATTATATATATTAAATTAGAGTGAATATATTTTAGGAAAATATATATTATATTATCATATAAATTAATGATAATTTGTGCAGGATTAATAAAAAATATTAATTATAATATCTTTAAATCTTCTATATTGATAATAATAAACAAGTAGAAATATTAGTTGGAGCTAGAATAATAAATGTGAGAAATTTTTTTTCAAATTAATAAATAATATGGCATAATATTTTGAATATAATTGAACTTTCCATGGTTTTTTTTAGATTAAATTTATTTGAGTTACTTTATGTAATATTATTTATAATTTAAAAGCATGAAATCAGTTATTCACATAAATACATCATCTAATTTTATATGTTAAAATTATTATTTATTCCCTCTGAATTTAAATATAGGCAAAATTACCTACTTTTACTCTAATTAAGGATATTAGTTAAACTCATTTAATTTTCTTGATTTCATACAAAAAATTACATTTTCTAAACTACCCATAATCATATTTAACGGAAGGCTTAATTATGTTTAGTACCTCAAATTAGGATGTCTGCTCTTTTTTTTTTTTTTTTTTGTCTCCTAAATAAAAATTTGCATTATTTTAGTTTCTCAAATTTGAAAAATGCTATTTTAGTCTCCCCCTCTAATAAAAATTTTGCATTTTTTTAATTCTTAATTTTTGACAAAGGGATTAAAAAGAGTATTTTACAAATTTGAGGGACACAAAATGCAAATTTTTTATTTGGAGTACTAAAAAAAATAAACCTCCTAATTTGAGGAATTAAAAATATAATTAAGCCTTTTTGAAATAATGACATTAGATAGGGTTTAATTATATAAAATTTGTTTATATTTCAGTCAACTATATTTGGGCATTCTTTTTTTCTTACATTTGAATCCAATATCTAGAGTAGTATTGTCTTAAAGACGAATAATATAAACATTCTCTTTAACACCTTTTTTTTAATTTTTTACTTAATTTTGGTGAGTCTCATAATCTTATTCTTAGAGAGACTCATTAAATGAGAAGTGACACCTATCAAAATTTATGATTTTAAATAAATTTTAGTCTATAATACAAAGTATTAAAAAAAAGTGCTAAAGAGAATGTTATTAGCATTTTTCATGTCTAAAAACATAATTTGGTAACTTTTTATATAAATTTGACAACTATGTTAATATAAACTAGATATTAATGCCATTCGTGTAATTATACTGGTCAACGGACTTCAAAAACATAATTTAGTGACTTTTTTTTATATAATTTTAGCAACTATTTTAATATAAAAGTAGATATCAACGTGTTACACGGGGCAACAGACTAGTTTCTTCAATAATGATATGCTGGGTGTGAAAGAAAGCTCATAGACTAGATCTGTTTGCTTTGCAGTCATGGCAAATCATGGTGCAGCCTCTGAAACCAAGTATACTTTTGCCGTTTTCCTTAATTTTAGGGGTGAAGATACCCGAAACACCTTTACTTGTCATCTCTATCATGCTTTGGATCGCAGGGGAATTAAGACCTTCATGGATAATGAGGAAATGAAGATTGGAGATCAACTTGGTCCTACGCTTCTTAAAGCTATTGAAGAATCGAGGATTTCAATTGTTGTTTTCTCAGAAAATTATGCAGATTCTTCGTGGTGCCTTGATGAACTTGTCGAGATCCACAAGTGTATGAAGTCGGAAAAACAGCTCGTTTGGTCCATCTTCTACAAAGTGGATCCCTCAGTTGTGAGGTATCAGAATGAAAGTTATGGTGAGGCCATGACTAAGCATGAAACAAGGTTTGGGAAAGACTCGGAGAAGGTGCAAAAATGGAGGTCAGCCTTGAAAGACATAGCCAACTTGAAAGGAGAACACTTGAAAGTGGAACAAGGGTAAGTAAATAAATATATGTATGCTATTTAATTTCTCTATTTGCTCTTGACTTCACGTTATGAAATATTTGCTACTTGTTCATATTGCATAATTTGCATTTGTGGCGTGTCTTTGGCTCTATATACACTTTTCCTTACCATCTTTTCTATGAACAATAGCGACAACAAATTGGGGTTACTTTTCTTCACCATCTTAAGACAAATAAATGTGAAACAAGGAATGGAGGCTTTTAATATATAATTTGTGCAATATTAGTAAATTACATATTTCTTTTGTTGAGCTTTCACAACTATTAACTTCAGTATACTTCTGAATCTCGTGATAGCAATCTGATAATATATATTGCTGCAGGTTAGTAAAATTTTTTTTCTCCTTTCTATTTTATTTTTTCTTATGGGTATCCCTGTCTATGATTAATTAGATTATTATAGGCCCACAAATTTTATTTCTATTTTTTTTAGATTTCTATTTATTGAACATCGTATACATTTATCTTTATTTCTCCGTGAATTTTTACCTTTGTGGTACGGATACACAAATCTCAAAAGTACTTCAAAAAATCAAATGCACGACTAATGTTATCCTAAAATTGTGGTACAAAAACCTTGGTTTATTCCCCAAGTTGCATAAGTTCAGGATAATTAATTTGCCAATTATTTTTGACAAAAGAAATCCTGATTAATAAAAACAAATTTTAATTTGGCAAATTGAACTTGATGCTTAATTTAAAGAGCATTGTTTTTCAGGATGGACGAATCCAAGTTTATTGATGATCTTGCTTGGCAGATTTTCATTAAAGTATCTCCTAAAGATTTATCTAGTAATGAGCATATAGTTGGACGGGAGTATCTAGTTGAAGAATTGAAATCACTTCTAGAACTTGAGTCTCATAATATCACTTGCCTGTTAGGGATTCATGGAACAGGTGGAATTGGCAAAACCACACTTGCCAAAGCTTTGTATGACTCCATTTACAAGCAGTTTCAAGGTTCATGTTTTCTCTCCAACATTAGAGAAACTTCAAATCAAATCCAGGGCATAAAAGAACTGCAAGAAGGGCTTCTATCAGGGATACTTGAGGACAACATCCAGTTGAAAAGTATTGAAGAAGGAATCAGAATAATAAAAAGTAGACTTGGTTCCAAAAGAGTTCTGTTAGTTCTTGATGATGTTGATGACATTGAACAGTTGAAAAAGTTGGCACAGGAACGTGATTGGTTTGGTCCTGGGAGCAGGATCATCATAACGACGAGAGATAAACATTTGCTAGCTGTTGGTCAGGTTGAAAAAAGATATGAAGTGAAAGTGCTAAACGACCAAGAGTCTCTGGAGCTCTTTTGTCAGAGTGCCTTTAGAAAGAGCTATCCTGAAACAAACTATGAAGACCTTTCCAATCGTGCAATGAGATGTTGCAAAGGCCTTCCGTTGGCCTTAAAAGTACTAGGCTCTCACATGGTGGAAAAAGATTTGGGTGGATGGAATGATGCATTGGATAGATATGAAAAGAGTCCACATCCAGAAGTTCAAAAAGTTCTTAGAATAAGCTATGATAGCTTGCCCTTCAATGAGAAGAACATTTTTCTCGACATTGCATGCTTCTTCAAAGGGCAAAAATTGGAATATGTAAAAAGAGTACTAGATGCATGTGACTTCAGCTCAGGAGATGGTATTACAACATTAGTTAATAAATCTCTTTTAACTGTTGACAACCATCGCTTGGGGATGCATGACCTAATACAAGACATGGGTAGAGAGATTGTTAAGGAGGAAGCGGGTAATATAGTTGGTGAACGTAGCAGATTATGGCATCATAAAGATGTTCTTCAAGTACTAGATGCTAATAATGTAAGAATGTTGTCAACTTTGTTTCTTCATTTTTGTCATCTTTAAACATTTTAGTTAGTGTTCAAATTATGAATACTTAATTGATGTCACTTATAATTGTGTTAAAGGGAAGTAGCAAAATTGAAGGAATAATGCTTCATCCCCCTCAAACAGCAGAAATTAACTGTACTGGTACTATATTTGAGAACATGAAGAATCTTAGAATTCTCATTGTCGGTAATACAAGCTTTACACATGAGCCACGTTATCTCCCAAATAACTTAAGGCTACTTGAATGGACGGGCTACCCTTCACAGTCTTTCCCATCAGGTTTTTATCCCAGGAATATTGTGAGCTTCAATTTATCTGATAGTCCTCTACTCGTACTGGAAAAGCCATTTCAGGTAGAATTGCTTATTGTTTTTCATATTTTATAAAAATGTTTAGATTGCTTTATCTTATCACGTAACTGATCTTAATTTTTTTCACCTCAATTTGTATGCTATGTTACACTTTTCCTGTATCATTAATTAGTGTTAATTATCTTATCAATCATTCAAGCCAATTGTAAATAAAAAGTTTATATTGCGCTAATTACCTTCATCTGAAAACAATTTGCATAATTTGGATGAACTGTTGTTAATTAATTTCTTTATGTATGTTTTGCAGATATTTGACCATTTGACTTACATCAATATCTCTCGTTGTTGTATGGTTACTGAATTTCCTGATGTGTCTGGGGCCAAGAATTTGAGAGAATTGAGACTTGATTCATGCCTGGGACTGGTTAGCATTCATAAATCAGTTGGACTTCTAGCTAACCTTGTTTTCCTAAGTGCTTCAGAATGCATTAGTCTCCAAAGTTTTGTGCCAACAATCTATTTGCCATCTCTCAAATACCTTTCCTTTAATGATTGCTCAAGTCTTGCACACTTCCCACAGATCAAGGAAACCATGGAAAAGCCATTAAAGATTAAAATGTCAAAAACAGCTATCAAGGAGCTTCCAGAATCCATTGAGAAACTGATTGGGCTTAACCATCTTGAGATGGAAGGTTGTAAGGAACTGATGGCAACACACATTAAAGAATCTACTAAGTTGACAACTCTGGATGTGAGCTATTGTGCGAAGCTTCGAGAAATTCCACAACTGCCGTCAAGTGTTCAGATAGTAGATGCAAGTGAATGCAATTCCTTAACTCCCGAGTCATCAGACATCTTATGGTCTCAGGTTTGTTAGCACTACTTTTGCTGATATATATATATATATATATATATATAAAACGAACAAATATTCTTTAATTAAATAAAAGATAAAATTAGTATGTTAGTCATTAAGAAATGTTTCTGGTGTAGTTCCACATTTTCATTTCCATTCCTTCCTCCCATATTTTAACACAAAAGTATCTATAGTAGTAGAACATAGACATAGTTTACAATGGATCATTAAAATTTTGTTTCACAGGTGCTTAAAGAGAGTAAGGGATTAGAAGTCATAATGCCGAAAAGGGAGATTCCAAAATGGTTCGACTATGTTAAGAAGGGAGGGTTTCCAGTTTTCAAGATGTACAATTTTCCAAACTTGAAATACTTAAATGTATCCTGCAACGATTTTGTGTTTCTCCCAGCACAAATTAAAGAAGCTACTAAGTTGACAACTCTGGTTATGAGCTATTGTGAGAAGCTTCGAGAAATTCCACGACTGCCGTCAAGTGTTCAGGTAGTAGATGCAAGTGAATGCGATTCCTTAACTCCCGAGACATCAAACATCTTATTGTCTGAGGTTTACAAGCACTACTTTTGTTGATATATATATATATATATATATATATATATATATAGTAATAGAACATAAACATAATTTACAATGGATCATTATAATTTTGTTTCACAGGTGTGTGAAGAGTATAAGAGATTAAGAGTCATGATGAAGGAAGGGGAGATTCCAGAAACGTTCGACTATGTTAACATGGAAGGGTTTCAGGTTTTCAAGGCTCGTGGGAAGTTCCCAATGGTTGCTTTAGCATTTGTGTTCGGGGAAGTGAAAACCGAGGATTATGGATCATCTGAAGTAGTTTGCATGCACTTGTTCATTGAGGGTGAACACAGAGGGAAGCATGATTTCTTTGTGAAGAAGAATCATGTCTTCTTGTGTGACCTACGAGTTTTTTTTGGTTTGGAGGAGTGGGAGGATGTAGGTAATGATTGGAAGACCATACAGATTTACTGTGAAACAAACTTGACTGTATGTTCATGGGGAGTTTATCTGTACAAGCTCGAGACTAATGTGGAGGATATCCAGATCACGAGTCAAGATCGTGATTTCTCTTTGCTTCGGAGTCTTCATGCACTAAATATAGAAGAGCAGAAAGTACGAAATAAGAATCTAAGTTTGAATTTGCCAGACATGTATAGGGACGCTCATATGCTGAGTAGTTTGTTGGAAGAAGAGGGGTATTTTAAAGGTATGCCACCTGAACACTTGGAAATCATCCAAAGGTTGCTGCGAGTCTTCGAGAAAGGATCAAGGTGTGCTATGGCTCAGAAAAAGGGGGAAGGTAGTTCAGGGTTAGCAAAGATGACAATTAAATGGAGCCATGAAAGCCTTTCCAGGTAGAGTTGGTATTTTGCTAATACTTGCATGAATATGAAAAATGACAATTTAGATATTCAGTTAATAGTTGGTTTCTGTTTTGTAATGATTTGAGCATTTGACTTACTTGACTAATGACTATATCCCATTGCTCTGTCACTAAATTTCTTAATGTGTCTGGAGCCAAAAAAACTGAGAGATTGAGACTTGAGAGATTTAAATTTATCGGCTTACAATTTTATATCCCATCCCTGTACACATTAGAATATCTGTTTACTTAAGTCTTGATGTGAGTTGTTTCAGGGAGTTTTCACATCTATTTATATCATGAATTTGATAAATAGAAATTTATGAAAAATAGCAACAATGAACTTGGGTTACTTTTTTCATCATCTTAAGACAAATAAATGTGAAACATGGAATGGAGGCTTTTAATATATAATTTGTGCAATATTTGTAAATTATATATTTCTTTTGTTGAGCTTTCACAACTTTTAACTTCAGTATATACTTCTATATCTTGTGATAGCAGTCTGATAATATATATTTCTGCAGGTTAGTAAATTTTTTTCTTGTTTATATTTTATTTTTTATTATGGGTATCCTTGTCTATGATTAATTCGGTTATTATAGGCCCACAAATTTTATTTCTACATCTTTTTTTAGATTTCTATTTATTTAATATCGTATACATTTATCTATATTTCTCCATTAATTTGTATCTTTATGGTATGGATACACAAATCTCAAAAGTACTTCAAAAAATCAAATGCACAACAAATGTTTCCTAAAATTGTGGTACAAAAACCTTGGCTTATTCCCCAAGTTGCATCAGTCCAAGATAATTAATTTGGCAATTACTTTTTACGAAAGAAACCTGATTAATAAAAACAAAATATAATTTGGCAAAATTAACTTGATGCTTAATTTAAAGAGCATTGTTTTTTCAGGTGGGACAAATACAATTTTATTGATGATCTTGCTAGCCAAATTTCCATTAAAGTATCTCCTAAAGGTTTATTGAATTCACTTATGGAAAAGTCATTTCAGGTACAATTGCTTATTGTTTTTCATATTTTATAAAAAATGTTTAGATTGCTTGATCTTATCACATAACTGATCTTAATATTTTTCACCTTAATTTGTATGCTATGTTACACTTTTCCTGTCTCATTAATTAGTGTTAATTATTTTAGCGATAATTCGAGCCAACTATATATAAAAAGTTTATATTGTGCTAATTACCTTCACCTGAAAACAATTTACATAATTTGGATGTACGGTTGTTAATTAATTTCTTTATGTATGTTTTGCAGAGCTTTGACCATTTGACTTACATGGATATCTCTTATTGTTATTCAGTTACTGAATTTCCTGATGTGTCTAGGGCTGTGAATTTAAGAGAACTGAGACTTGATTCATGCCGGAAACTGGTTAGCATTCATAAATCAGTTGGACTTCTCGCTAACCTTGTTTTCCTAAGTGCTTCAAAATGCACTAATCTTGAAAGTTTTGTGCCAACAATCTATTTGCCATCTCTCGAACACCTTTCCTTTAAATATTGCTTAAGACTTGCACACTTCCCAAAGATCGAGGGAACCATGAATAAGCCATTAATGATTGATATGTCAAAAACGGCTATCAAGGAGCTTCCAGAATCCATTGAGAAACTGACTGGGCTTTACCATCTTGAGATGGGACGTTGTATGAAACTCCAACATTTACCAAGTAGCTTATTTATGTTGCCAAATTTTGTCAAATTACATATTGGATACTGTAATCAACTTCGAAAGTCATTTAGAAGGTTTGAAAGAAATCAGTCAGCGTGCCCAAAACTTGAGACATTACATTTCGAGAATGCTGATCTATCAGATGAAGATGTTCAAGCGATTATTTACAATTTTCCAAACTTGAAAGACTTAAATGTATCGTGGAACTGTTTTGTGTCTCTCCCAGCACACATTAAAGAATCTACTAAGTTGACAACTCTGAATGTGAGCTATTGTGCGAAGCTTCGAGAAATTCCACAACTGCCGTCAAGTGTTGAGAAAGTAAATGCAAGTGAATGCCATTCCTTAACTACCGAGACATCAAACATCTTATGGTCTCAGGTTTGCTAGCACTACGTTTGCTTATATATTTACATAATGAATAAATATTCTTTAATTGAAAAAAGATAAAATTAATATTAGTCATTAAGAAATGTTTTCTTGTGTAGTTCCACATTTCCATTTCCATTTCCATTCCTTCCTCCCATATTTTATTTCTTTCTTAAGAAAATAACAAAGTATATATATATAGTAATAGAACATAAAGGTAGTTAATTTACAATGGATCATTATAATTTTGTTTCTTGTTTGTGGGAGTTTATGTGTACAAGCATGAGACTAACATTGAGGATATCCAGTTCCTGAGTCAACATCCCACTTCCTCTTTGGTTCGGAGTCTTCATGCACTTAGTGAAGTTTAGTTAGCAAAGATGACAAGTGATGATGGGGAAAAGACTCAAGAAGCCAGTCCTTCAAGCCAAGAACGATATGATGAAGGACTTGTGGAGGAAGATTCAAGCTCACCACACAGATCTGGGAAAAAGCTCAGAAGATGTTGAGGATGCTTATGATTTAAATCATAACATTCTTCAACCTGACACTCACACTGTTGACCCCACCTTAGAAATATTGTCAATCTTAAAAGATATTTCTCTGCCTCTTCTACTTTTTCTTTCTTTTTGTTAACTAGTATAATAATCCATGCAATGTATGAAAATATATTTAAATTAGAAATATATAATAAATTTTAAAAATTTATTATATAAAAAATTAACGATGTCTGTATTTTTTAAATTTAAATCATATTACAAATATATATTATATCTTAATGTGTAATGTTTATTTAATTTTAAATTGTTTTGTCAAATAGTCAAAATTAGTAATTTAACTTATAATATAAATAAAGGGTAAAATATGTTTTTGGTCCCTCATTTTTTCATGATTTCTGTTTTTAGTCCCTCATAATTTTTTTTTTCTGTTTTTAGTCCCTAAAAAATTGTTTCATTTTGTTTTTAGTTCCTGACATTAATTTTAACTGTTAAGTGATGTCATAGTGAGCAGAATTTACGCCTGAAAAATTTCTATCTAAGGTTCTAGCAGTTTTTAACTACTGAAAATTTTTGGCAGACTAAAACTGCCAAAAATATTAAAAAAATTAAAAAAAAATTAAAATCTCGAACACCAAATTTTCTGAAATTATAAGAAAATATTACAAAAGTAAACATTTTTTACAGCCAAAAAATTTGTAGTTATTAAAAGTCACTAAAAACTTAATCAGGAAATTTTCAGACACACAGTTTATGTCCGCTATGTTATCACTTAACCGTTGAAATTAACATTAGGGACTAAAAACATAACAAAACAATTTATGAGGGACTAAAAACAAAATAGAACAATTTATGGAGGACTAAAAACAGAGAAAAAATTTATGAGGGACTAAAAACAGAAATCATGGAAAAATGAGGGACCAAAAACATATTTTACCCATAAATAAATAGTAATATTATACCTGATATATATTTTAAATTATAAACATTATACTATAAAAATTATATTAATATATAATTTTTATAAAAAAATATCATCAAAATTTTAACATTAATTTTACTTCACATATAATATTCAATCCTTGTGTCTGCCTATTATTAAGATTTTAATACCGTTATTTAAAATGATGACAATTACTATATTAATTATTACACGATCAATCAATTATTATCTTAAAATACAAAATCAGTGATTAATGCGCGTCAAATATAATATATGAAAAAAGTAATTTAATAAATACATATAAAAATGATAAAATATATGCAATCAATCATTGAAGAATATAATTTATATTTAATTATTTATGATAACAAAAATTCTATTAAATATAAATTATAAATTATTATTATAAATTTTAATTTGAAATGTGGTGCGTCATTAAGGCATACATAGTCATAACTACTATAAGATTTTAATTTAATGCAACCTAAAAATCAAAATGCAAAATAATATATTCTGAATTTTTTAATTGGTTATGTTGTCAAAGATTTTTGTTTTTTTAGATAATTAATACTCAAAATTTTATAATTAACATGAAATATAGAGATATATATTCAAATCATAATTAATTCTTGCATCAATTAAAATTTATTTTTAAACATTATAATTTTTTTGAATAATAAATTTTATTAGAAATCATGAATAATAAACTTTATAAATCAAAAGTTTATAAATGACTGCATATTTTATATATCAATTTATATTTTCATTATCAATAAACTAAAATTTTAAATATATATTTTTATATTTTATATGTATTTTTATATACTTGAAAATATACTAATATAAACTTTTAAGCATCGCTTACTTATTTCGATAGTCATAATAATTAATTAGAAAATTACATATCAGATTTCTTGTGCAATTTATTGCAGACTACCTTCTCTTATTTTTAATATTCTTAATTGATTATCTAAATAAAAGATTGGCTAAAACATGATTTTGGTTCCTTAAGTTTAAAAAGATTGACTAAATAGAAATATATATTAAAATAAAATTAATTTTTAAAACTTTGTACATTAAGTGCTTGAATGACTGCATAATTTATATATTAATTTATATTATCAATATAAATGAACTAAAATTTTAAATGCTTTTTAACTTAAATATTTTCATATTTTTATGTATTTTCAAGAACATGTAAATACATAAAATTTCAACTAATTTAAATTATTAAACATTGTTTATTCATTCCGTAAAAAAAAAAAACATTGTTTATTCGTAGTTGTACTCAAAATAATTAATTAGCATATTACATATAATTAATGGACATTCAATAATTTTTTTTTTTTTGAGAAGGAATTAATGGACATTCAATTACTAATTAATCATTATTTTGTTTAATTAAACTTGTTAATTGCACATATTACTATATTTTGAAATAATATGTTTACCTTAATTGAAAAAATATTTGAAAAATATATGTCATAATTACCCCAATTAATTCAAATTAGAATATATACCATTTGTTACTTTAATTATTATAATTATGAATTTTTATGTATTAAAGAATAAAACACAAAAATAGCTAATACAAAGGTGATTTGAACTCATCCAAATATTCAAATTTAAATATTTCTTAAAGTTTTAATAATAATTTCCACTGGTACGTATAGTTATTACTATTAGATATTTAAATCATTAAATATACTATATGTAATAGACAATTTATATTTCACTCTATTAACTCATCAAAAAAAAATTTCACTCTATTAATTCTTCAAGATATTTTACATTAATTTTATAATAATATTGGCTATTAACTATGTTTATTATCATTCATCTTTGAGAGGTGATTATGTTTTTTCTAGTACTAAATGGTTAAAATTATCTCATTTATTTACAAAATAATTAATACACAACTTATATCTAAATCAAATTAATAATAAATTTAAATTAAAAATGTAAATATAAAAAATTATATTGAATTATCATTACAATAAATTAAAAAAACTATTAATAGCACTAAATTTGAAGTCAAAATTTAATTTACATGAAAAAAATAGAAACAAACAAATTAGAGAATGGTACAAAAGTTGATTTATTAATTCAAATGTTATCTTAAGTTCTTAACATATATCTTTTTTTTTTTTGGTTACAAATGTATCCATAAAATTCAAATGTTTGACTTTGTTATATCTTTAAGTTCCATTTGATGAACTTCTTAGTTGATAATCTCCAACTTGATCTTGTAGTTTCACAATATTTTGAGTTATAATTAACTTCTTCAACAAATGGTTGCTTTCTTCGAATAGGATTCATAAGCAATATTTGTTTCATTGACAACTTACCTGAAATTTGCAATAATAAGTGATAAAAAAACTATTTCTTAAGCAACTATACCAATACAATAACATATGATATATGTACATAATGGAAAGAAAATTAATACGGTAGAATCATTTTTCGCATATTAAGAAGTTGTTGTTCTCTAATAAATACCAACCTTAACTTATCATTACGTGAAACAGTGTTTGTAAAATGAGAGAAAATTTGAAATTAAGAATTGTAAAATATAAAACAAATCTCAATAAAATGTAGAGTAAATATTGACCTTCATTCTCAAAGAGCTTACTATGCAAACTCAAATCATGACTGCAAAAAAAAATTGTAAATATTAATGATTTTCAATGAAAGAAAGGCAAACAAAGTAGGGGGAAAAAATCATTTTTCAATGAAAGAAAGGTAGAAGAAATACAGCAAGTAAATTTGTATTGATTTTCAAAAAGAAAAAAAGAAAAATATTGTATAAATAATATTTACCATCAGAAAATAATACCTTTGCTTACACATAGGGAAGGGATTCTCAAATCATATGCTCTACATTTCTATATTCTCACGATATTCTCATTCTTTCAGAAAGAATCTAGAATGAAGGATGAAGGAAAAACAACATTCAATTTCATAATTTATAGCGAAGCAACAAAAAAGGAATTTTTCTAAAAAATATCATATTAATATATTGTACAGATTTTTTTCTTAAAATTAACAAATTGTGGTCTTCTAAACAATTACAGTATATACGTATTTTATAAAATGTACGCAGATTAAGTTAATTACGAGATCTTATATTTGATTTGGTTAATTGGTTAATTAAAACTAAATTCAAATTTTATTCAATTTAACTTAATTACAAATCACAGTACTAATTATATTGGAAACCATAAAATTGAATACCGCTCATTAAATTATTATTATTATTCTCCCTTAAATTAAATTAATTTCAAATAATTTCTTATTTAAGTCATTTTTAGAAATAAATGTCATATTATATTATTTTCATTACGTAAATAAATTATTTTCAGAAATAATTTCCTATTTAATTAAAAAATATTATATATTTAATACTATATTTAACTGCATTCTGATCATTCTCATTTTTAAATTGAATTATTTATTAAAATATATTTCATATAAAAACATTTTTTAAATGATTGTATCCTTAAAAAATTAAGTCTAATCAATTGATTTAATTATAGTTAACAAAAATTAAGGATGATTAATTGATATACTTATAATTTTGTAAATCTATAATATTGATGATTCCATTTTTAATTTCGAAAATTAAATATCAATTGAAATCAGATAGTTTTATTTTAATTAAAAACAATTTTGAATTAATTTTTGTTCCTAATAAATTAATAAGACTTAAATGTATTTGAATTTGAATTTGATTTGTAACCGAACCCAATAATTCCGACGCATGAAATGATGCCACATGTCATCCAATGCATGAGAAGCAACAACCTTGTTTTACCATGTGTTTTCCAGAGCTGTTTTTGGATTCAAAAATTTTATATAATAGTATAATAACCCGTGCCATGCACGGGTGTTAATTTATAAGTACCAAAATAAATATAATTTATTACCAAAAACATAAAAAAATAAATTTTTATGTTATTATAATTTTAATGTACATTTTAATTTTAGAAATACATATATGTATATAAATATTTAAAATATATATGTGAAAATAATTATGAATATTAAAATATATTTAAATAATTTTATATTTATAATCATAAACGTGTTATATTATTTTCATTTTTTTGACAGATTATATTATTTTCATTTATATAAACATGTTTTTTTTTAAGAAAGTGTTATCTTTATAAATATATTTATATTTATATTTTTTAAGATTTTTTGAATAGATTCCCCAAATAAAATATTTTAATTTGTTGCATACAATAAATCATAATGCAAAATAATATGTTAAGATTTTTTAATTGATTATCTAGTCAAAGATTTTTTTTAAAAAAATTGTTTTAACTAATACTCAATTTCTTAATTAACATCATATATAAAGATAATATTCAAATCATAATTAATTCATTTATCAATGAAAATTAATATTTAAACTTTGTAAATTAAAAGTTTTAAATGATTTTTATATATTAATTTATATTTTGATTATCAATAAACTAAAATTTTAAATATGTTTTAAATATACATATTTTTCTCACATTTTTTATGTATTTCCAAATACTTGTAAATATATAAAATTTATATATATATATATATATATTATTAAACATCATTTATTCATATCGATACTCAAAATAATTAATTAGAAAATTACATATGAAAATTAAGTATTCAAATACATTTGTTTAATTAAACTGATTAATTACACTTAATTGATTAAAAGTTAAATCACCCCATTGTCCTTAATTTGGGCCAAAAAGTTTATTGCAGACTATCTTTCTCCTATTTAATAAATTTAAGTTATTTTTTAAACTTCACAAAGAATGGCTGCATATTTTTAAACTAAAATTTCAAATACTTTTAAATATATGTGTTTTTTCATATTTTATGTGTTTGAAAATATTTGCAAATATATTAAAATATATTTGCAAATATATAAAATTTTCACTAATACATATTATTAATCATTGTTTAGTTTGGTACTCAGAATAACTAATTTGAAAAGTACATATATTATTAGAATTAACAATTATTGATAATTCAATTATTGATTAGGCTAAATACGTTTAATTATTTTGCTTAATTGGACTTAATTGCCTCAATTACATAAAGTTAAATAACCACATTACCCATAATTTGGACCTGTGTAATTTTATTAAAAAGGGTAAATTTTGGGATCGGACACAATCTTTTAATGACCACTGTGAAACTCAAATTAGTTCTTGTAAGTGCTTTTTAGCACTAAAATCACCACAGGAAACAAACATTTATCTAATAGCACTGGAATCACCATTTTTTTATTCTTGCCCACCTTCGGTTTCACCTTTAGTTTCTTGCCCTCCTTCTGTAATTTCCTATACATAGAAAAAAAAATACTATCAATTAACCACAACACACATCAAACACAACATCCTTAACAACAAACATACGAATTCTAAAATCAACAATAAAATACAACTACATCAAAACAAAATCCTTTAATCTAAATGAATTTTCAATCTTTCTTGATCTTGATTTTTTTCTTCAACACTTTAAGTGGCACATTAAGGTCTGATTGGCTCTTTGAGTTCTAGACTTTCTTTGAATCCATTGTCAGGTGAAACCCTTCCTTCTATTTAGTTGTACAGCCACTTTCAAGAGGAGTTAGTTTGTCTGAATCCTTAGAGAGATCAACTCCTACTCTTGGCTGAGTTAAATCCACTGACAATAGGTTAAATTAGCTAAACCCTTGGAGATATGAATTCCTTCCATTGGTTCATCTGCAAAATATATTTTCAGAGGAGTCAAGTCCTCATATCATTAGATAGATCAAATATTTCCTTTTCATCACACTCAAGAACTTTGGCATTAGGTCCTGTTACCAATAATGATTCTTTCAATTAGCACAAATACTTGATAATAAATTCTAATAAAAAGCAGTAAAACAATATTTGTACAAACCTGTGCGACAATAATGGATGAATCTGCAGTATTTTTTTCCTTTCCATCAACCATAGAAACATATGAGTATCATGAAAAAAAGAAATGAAGAGAAAAAATACATCATAAAAAGTGTAATAGTAATTTATTATTTGTTATTAAAATAAAATAATATAAGTCAAAAGATATATACCATTTCGGAATCGATGGAGATTATACAATACGTGTGCACCACTTACCGAATATTCAAAGCATTATCTTTTGCCATTTGATTGGCCAAGACCAAATCAAAACACCTTTCCCTGAATGAGTAAATTCAAAAGAATTTCAAACTATGTTTTGAGATGACAAATAGGATTCATTGTTCAAATGACTATTGCATGCTGAGCTAGCTAGTGCAATTGTAGGAGGTTCACCGAATATACCAACCATTATTATAGTTTGTGCCAAAAAACAGAAAAGCATTTACCTCTAGCAGAACAAAGCAAAGAAAGACATTACTTGGTCAAGTTTTTGAATAGCATTTTCATAGCCATGGCTAGATGAAGAGTCATACATCCTGTCTGATTGAGGACATGCAGCAAAAATTCTCCGAAAGTATTTTAAGCAAGTCATGTTATTGCTTTTTACTCAACAGCTACAAGAAAAAGAAAAATTAATAAAAGCATTTTTATGAAGTTTCAAAACTATTGGCTTCCATGTAACAGGGATAACGTTCTCACGTTTCTAATTGTTCCTTTTTCTTTTCCGTTCCTTCGTTTCTTCATTTTATATTCTTCGTTTCTCCTTTACCTTATTTATCTTAATGTGAATATGTTGTTATTTGAACCAAAATGTTAGGATATATCATTAATACTAATGTTATCAATTACTTTGAATCAAAATATTATTTGTCATATATACTTATTATTATAAATTACAAATGCCTTTTGTTATAAAAGGGAATGCATCAGAATATATAATCGAGTAAGAGGAATGACATCTACCCACAGTGGCAAAGACCTTATCTTATAATAGATTTCATTTTAAATTGAATTTCGTAAATAAATGTCATAAGAAATTATTCTCATGAATAAATTTCGGTCCATCAAACTCCCATTAAATTATTTTCGTTTTTAATTATATTATGATTCAATTTATTTTTATTCAAATTAATTTGAATTGATTGACATTTTGATTATTTCCATATTAAATTAGTTTCAAAATTTATTTCCATTATGATAATGCTGATTGATTGTTATATTTATTATACTATTAATGACGAAATCGTGTAGAAAATTAATATGATATGATATATGATATAATATAATATGATATGATATTGATTTTAATTTCAGATATTAATTAAAAATGATTTTGAATTAATTTTTTTTCCTGATAAATTAATGAGACTTAAATGTATTTGAATTTGAATTTGGTTTGTATCCGAACCAAACAATTCCAAAGCATGAAATGATGACATGTGTCATCTAATGCTTGAGAAGTAACCTTGTTTCGCCACAAGTTTTCCAAAGCTGTTTTTGGATTCGTAAATTTTATATATATTGATATTGATTAGTAAGCTCCCTCTCTAAGATTTGGTTTATGTTATCTTCTTCGCACCTATTAAGTTATCACATCATTTATTACTTTAGCGAAAATATAAACCTATAGATGTCACCAATCAACTTACTTTAATTTCTTGATTTTTTTCTCATAACATTTTTAGTCCATGTTAAAATTGAAAATATTCAACTGATGTCATATATACTTGCCTTAAAGGGAAGTAGCAGAATTGATGAAATAATGCTAGACCCCCGTGAAGTAAAAACACGATTTTGGATTGATCATACTGCCAATCAATTTAAGCTGCTTGAATGGAGCTGTTGCTTTATGTTTTAAAAAAGTTTCATTTTGGTCCTTTCTTCTGTTTTCTGTTAAAAATGTTAGTATTTCATTAACTTTAAAATTTTAAAATAATTAATTTAACATAGTGGCGGCTAAAAGCCGCCACTTTTTGTTATTAAAATTTTTAAAAATATAAGCCCCAATATATCTCCGTCTACGCACAATGCCACAATCAACCATGGAATATTAAAAGAGAAAATGCAATGTTTATCAACCATGGAATATAAAAAGAATTGAGACTGAGATTTGGCCGTTGAGTCTAATGCACCCCTAATTCACTTTCACACTCCAATTTGTTTTGCTAAACCACATTCTCCTCACCGAGACCAAACTTTCTTCGAAGGTAAACATGCTGAGACTTATGCCTCTTATCCTCTTCGATTCTTGCCAGCAACATTGCCTTCTCACTCTTGCAACTCTCCAGCTTCTGAAATGCAGCATTTCGCTTCTCTTCTGTGTCTCAGAATGCATACTCCTTGGACTGCAGCAACTCCTCGAGCTGCTTGATGAGACGTCGTTTGGATGCGACATCAAATTTGAAGTGAGGGTAGAGCTGGGAGCAGAAGACGTACTTGATATGCGAGATGAGGTCTTTGGCTTCTTGAATCGAAGCGACGAGGATGGTGTTAAGGCTTGTGAGGAGCTTTGCGTCACCGACGGTGGGGAGGGTAAACCCTAGCTTCGGAGAGTGTGGGTGGGACCGAACTCGCCGCCGGCGAGAAGCCATTGTGGCCTCTTTAACGAAGAGGTGGAGGAATGGAACCCGAACATGAAGAGGTTATTGAGGGGAGTAGCGGAGGCTAAATAATACGAAGATGTTGTGACATTGTATGGAAAAGGAGAACGGAATGGTCCAAAGGAAATGAAGGAGGAGGAGAGAAAGTGGGCGTGTTAATCTTATGGTTTATAATTTTTAAAATTTTAATAACAAAAAAGTGTATTAAATTAATTAATTTAAAATTTTAAAGTTAACGGAGCACTAACGTTGTTAACGGAAAATGGAAAAAAGGACCAAAATGAAACTTTCAAAAATAAAGGACAAAAATGAGACTTTTAAAACTTAATGTACCAAAACGAAAAAACGCTAAAACATAAAGGACCAAAAGTAACATTTAGCCGAATGAAAATAATATAGACTTATGCTTTTATTTTCTATGTGCCCATAAATATAAACATATTACCCTAATTTTTTAAGGGACAGGAATAGGGACGTGTATCTAACTATCTGCTCCGTACCCATACCCATACTCGTCCCATTACATTTTTTTTACAATTAAGATTTTATTGTTATACTTTTATTTTACAATTTTTAAAAATATAAGTTAATTAGTTTAATAGTTAAATAATTTGTTTTTTGAATGCAACCATTTCACTAAGGTTTGGATGGTTTGTTTATGTGGGTTGGATTGCAATCAACTCTTCATAATAAACACTTTCTTCAGTTTGTAGGATTTTTACCTCATTGTAACACACGAGTAGCAGGCGCCATGGAAAGTTCTATGGTTTTCAATCATATGGTCCATTTGGTTCCCTTCAAAAAACATCTTCACCAATCAAACTTTTGAGGAAGTGATGTTCAAATGCAAGGATGGAGGGATATTCTCATACCTTTTTTCCTCATGCTGGATGTTTGGGTTTTCCAGTTTATATATATAGGTGTCAAGAGAAGGGGTTGACGGAAGCAGAGTTTTATGAAGGATTATGCAGAAAAGGGATTAGGAAGTCTCTAATTTTGGGGGTTTAAAGTATAGTTCCAACTCTCAAGGGTATTAATTTTGGTGTTCTTACTTTTTATGGTGTACATGGCATCTGGCATATTTGGTTGGGCTCTTGTAATGACTTTGCACATATCTAGCCTTGGGTACCACTTGCGCTCAGGTTTAGATTTGTATTATGTTAATAAAATCCATTTGCTTTACAAAAAAAACCTTGTTCAACAGTGTTCCTAACAATATACATAAGTCATTATTACCATTTGTATCACAGATTGTTAATTAACCAATTCTTTCAATTCTCACTCTCAATACAATTTGTCTTTCTCATATAAGTGAATCGTTATTCATTATTTAGGCTTACTAATGCGTCTCTATGGACTGGCAGTCTGGCACAAAGAAGTGATTTAGTTCTTTACCTTTTAGTTTTCACCCTTTTGCTATTGTTTTTGCACCGAGGGATGAAACAGAAAGGATTTGAATTTCGTTATTCTATCACTAATCATACACCTTTAATAAGTGATTAAATATGTTAACAAGTTATTATCTTATAAAATTTTATATCAAAATAAGTTAAAATTATTTCCTTTTTTAATTATTAGTTAATCAATAAAAAATTGTAATTAAAATAGAATTCATGGAATCAAATAATTTGTGTAAAAGTATTATAATTTGCATGCTTAAATATGTTTTTGGTCCCTGAAAAATTTTCAAATTTACATTTGGTCCCTGAAAAATGTTCAATTTTGCATTTGGTCCCTAATAATTTTTTAGGAGTTCTAGCAACACACTCTCTAATACATTCCTCCCAACACACACTCTCTAACACACTCCTCCCAACACACATTCTATCATTTGTTGGAATTTATTGAAAACTATCAAATAAGGAGAGAGAGTCATTAAATAATAAGTGGGACCCATAAAAATTTGTGATTTCCAATAAATTTTAACCAATTATGGAGAGTGTGTTCAAAAGAGTGTGATAGAGAATGTGTTAGTAGCATTTCTCATAATATTTTTCTTGACTTTTGGTCCTTGAAAAACAAATATTTTGAAATTCGTCTCTATCGTTACATTGACTTTGTTAATTTGAAATATCATCATCTAATGGTAAACATACCGGCGATTGTAATAAAAATAATTTCAGGGACCAAAAGAAAACTCCAAAAATATTTCAAGGATCACCTAACAAAGTCAATGTAATGACATACGAAATACAAAATAAAAAATTTGTCAATGACCAAAAGTCAACAAAAAATTTATTAGAAACCAAATACAAAATCTAATTTTTTTTTTCAAGATTAAAAACATATTTAAGCCTAATTTGTAACAACACATAATACAACTGAAAATAGGAAATATTAAGCAATTGTTCAAATAAGAAAAAGTTGAGTAAGAACAAACATGGTGCTATGCTTGTAAAAGACCTAGAAAAACAAACAATTAATAATAATGTACTTCTAAACATTTTTGGTGTATAAATAAGATTTGAATCTACGACTTTGTACAAATTATTCAAATCTTCACTCTTCAGCACTAGACCAACTCACTCTAGTGGGTTAACATCTTGTCAATTACCTTCCTATCTTTTGATATGCAAGAGCAAAACATACCTTGTAGCTTACTGAATAACGAAATATCCACACCATGACAACATCGTTAGTTTGCAATTCATGAACTTGGAAGAATTTTTTCCACTCACCGTAGAGCACATAAAACCTATGTGTCCACTTCTTGAACATTAGAGTGTAGCTATTGCCATGCATGTCATAGGCACAAACTCCTTCTTCAATATTTTCATCATCCCTCAATAACAGTAAGAATTTTTTTTCCACGCGCTCTATTTTGAGGAAAATCCTGTTTTGATTCACATTCAAATCACTGTTTGTCAAGTCCTTCTTGAGGGGCTCACCGCACTCTAAAATATAGCCTCTAAGGTTCTCGTGTGGTGGCAAATTACGTTGTTTTTCTTGGTATGAAGTTACCAAAGAAACAAATGTTTCAGCAACTTTTTCAATATCTTCATCCATTGTTGGTATTGATGATGATGATGACCCTTCAACAAATTCTTGGGACTGATTGCATAATTATTTGCTAGCAAAAAAATTTCATGCAACATATTGTACGAATCTTTTTCTAGTGTCATATTCTCAAGAAGTTGAAGTGTTGTTTTTTCATCCGAATTCTTCAATAACTACTTTTCCTTCCACCTTAGACCTATCTGGCTTATGTTTTCTATTCTTTATACTTTCCATGGCTGAAGGCTTGCGTCTACACATAACAACCCACAGATTGAATGTAATTTATTTGTTGGCATAAATATGTTTTTAATTTCTTAAACTTGAGACACTTTTAGTTTTGATCTTCTAATTAAAAAAATTGCTCTTTTTAGTTCTTTAAATTTGTAAAATGTTATTTTTAGTGCTTAACTTTATTTTGAGGGACTAAAAAGAGTAGATTTCTACTCTTTTTAGTCCCTCAAATTTACTTTGGGAGACTAAAAATAACATTTTGTAAATTTGAGAATTAAAAAAAATAGATTTTTAATTGGGGGATCAAAACTAAAAATGTTTCAATTTTAAATAATTAAAAACATATTTAAGCGTTATTTGTTTAAAGAATGCGAAAAAACTGAAATCAAATAAGTAACACGGAGCAACTTAAAATCAAAGAAGAAAAAGAGAGCAAATTAAGAAACCTGTTGTTGAAGGGTGAGAATCAAAAATCAAGAACAGGAAAAACGAGGCTAGACTTTTCTCCCGCGTACAAGCGGGAACTATTAACAATAATAAAAGCGCCAAAGCGGTGTAGGTTTTAATAACGATAATAAATAATAAAAGATTAGATAAGATTTTTCTTTTATTTTTAAAAAATAAAAGTGATATTAAAGATGGTTATATCTAATATCTAATATATGACATTCAAAAAAATATATATAATATATGATAAAACACGATAATATATATATATAAGTAAAGTTCACTTGAAGCTTTGAGAGCTGTCGGATCGAAACTTTAACTTCACAATAGTCGTTGATTTGATTCAATTATGTAACCTTCACTTCAACATTTTAGAGTCGTCAGATCGAAACTTTAATCTCACACTAGTTGTTGATATGATTCAATGTGATCTAAAATTAATGGAGAATTATTAATATATAAAACAATAATTTACTATTATTGTAATTATTATCTTTTATATATTTATTAAATAGAAATAGAGAAAACAAATAAAATAAAAGAAAATGTAGTATTAATAAAAGTTCAAATAATTTACATTTATTTAAAATAATAATTATTTACTTTTAAAATAAGTATTTACTTTTAAAAAATAATAATTTAACAATAATTTACTATTATTATAATTATTATCCTTTATATATTTATTAAATAGAAATAGAGAAAACTAATAAAATAAAAGAAAATGTAGTATTAATAAAAGTTCAAATAATTTACATTTATTTAAAATAATAATTATTTACTTTTAAAATAAGTATTTACTTTTAAAAAATAATAATTTAACAATAATTTACTATTATTATAATTATTATCTTTTATATATTTATTAAATAGAAATAGAGAAAACCAATAAAATAAAAGAAAATGTAGTATTAATAAAAGTTCAAATAATTTACATTTATTTAAAATAATAATTATTTACTTTTAAAATAAGTATTTACTTTTAAAAAATAATAATTTAATAATTATTGAATATATTAAATTTAATATTTTGAAAAGAAACTTAAGAAAAGGGTTTGAATTTTATTTTATAAAATATTTTAAATCTATGCATAAATTATTAATATACCTTTATTTAAAAATTCTTATAAAAAATAAGAGATAATGTAGTATTAATTTAAAAATTAAAAAATTTATTTAAAAACACATTTACTAAATGGACGTCGAAACTTTTTTTTTTTTTTCTAAATTGGACGTCGAAACTTTAATGATAATGATTTTGAAAAAGTAATAAATAGGTGTATTAGAAAAGGAATTTGAAATATTATAAGTTAATAGGAATTATATATTTTTTAAGATTTTACTATTTTTATAATTATTATCTTTTATTTTTTATTAAATAAAAATAAAGAAACTAACAATTAAGAAAAAAAATGTAGTATTAATTTAAAATTAAAAGTTATATTTTAAGTTAATTTATTTTTACTTTTTTATGATTGATTTTTAAAATAATCATATATATGTATATATAAAGTTCACGTTTTGGTTTCATATTAATAACTTTGATGACTATTAATAAGTGTAGTTAAGGCAAAAATGTTATGAGCAATTTATAAGGCCCATGAAGCGTTAGTGGTAAAGGTTGAAAATTGGGAACGAATAATTTTTTCTTTTTCCTAAGGAACAATAAACTTTCTCTTCCGTTTTTTTCTTTTCTCTTTTGTATTTTTTCATTCTTTTAAAAAATGTCCATTAACATAAATATACCTTATTAATTGGTTTCTTCACGTTCATTCTTTTGTATTTTTTTAATAGAAATTAATATATCATAACATTCAAATAATCATAATCATAACACTTAAATAATTATTCTTCACTATTGCTTGAACTTTATAAATACCACAAAAAAACAATGGTTATTGCAAACAGTAAGCAAGACACAATGGCTACTTCCAACAACGAAAAATGTTTTACTTTCGCAAGATAGAATTCGACTTCCTTCAAATGTAAACATAATAACTAAAACATTCAAATGCAAATGAAATTTAAAATTTAAAATCAAAATACATTTCTTTTCTAGGAAATCAAAATACAAATTAAACTTCGCTGTAAAGATAAAAACCAAAAAGGGAGAAGCTAAAAATTACTCCCTTTTGGTTTCTCCATAAAGATAATGCTGCGAGTAATTTTATTTTATCTTCATTATAAAGACTTTTTTTTTACAGAATCTTCCCTATAAAGATAAAAACAAAAAGGAGAAACTAAAAATTAAACTTCCCTTCCTTCAAAATAAATAAATAAACTCCCCTATAAAGATAAAAACCAAAAGGGAGTAATTTTTAGAGAAGCTAATGCTGCGAGTTAATTTTTACAAATTAATTTACCCATTAACTAATTTGAATTTATAAAAAAACTTATTTTATTATTTTTTCTCGATTACGAAAAAGTTTATACTATATGCTAAAAGCAGTGTTTTAAGAATCGGACCGGACCGGCCGGTCCGACCGGTTCGGCCGGAACCCAGTGGCTTAACCGGTTCGGTTCGATAAAAGGATCGGATATGCATCTGACCCGGTACGACCCGGGTTGAACCGGGTTGAACCGGCCGATTTTTGAAAAAAAAAAACCGATGACCCGGGTTGAACCAGGTTGTGATGTGATTTTTTTTTTGAAAAAAAAGTGCTGAAATGACGTGTTTTAATTTATTTTTTTATTTTTTTTGTGTATGAAACTTATTTATGGACTTGTATTGTCATGATTATTGGTTGTTATTTCTTATTTGGAATATTAGGTACTTTATAATGACAATAATTTAAAATTTGAAGTATTAAATGATTAAATTATGTTAGCTATATTATATTTTTTTAATTTTTTAATATATATCGAGTCAAATCGGTCCGACCAGTGACCCACCGGTCCGACCAATGACCCATTAATCCAGTATCTCGGCCGGTTCGATGACCGGTCCGATTCTTAAAACACTGGCTAAAAGTTAAGAAGAATCAGGCTTAGCATTAGCAACATTGGGTTTTTCGAAGAGTTGGATTTAATAAAAAAGAAGGCAGTGCCCATTGAACACCACAAAGCAACACAAGTCTGTTTGATGAAAAGGACAAGAATCTATTATCAAATCAAACTTAAGTCAAAAAAAGCCTTGTTAGCATAACATAACTCGTTGGTTGTGTCACACTAACACACACAGGATGTTTGTATTGGGTGCTTCTTCCGCCGCTGCCACCGCCACCTCCTCCACTTACCTTCTCTTTGGAACCCTTCACTCTCCTTATTCCCTCTCAACCACCCATAACTTCTCTTCCCATCTCTTTCCCACAACTTCGGTATTCTTCTTCTTTTATCACTCTCTTGTTTATTGTTACTGCTTTCTTTTTCTTATTATTATTGTTTATATGGTTATACCTGACTTTGTTGTTCTTCAATGGTATTGGTTTTCAAATGGGTATGTTCAGGTGCGGTCATCTTCACTGCACTTCAGGTGTGTTCCCATCAAAGCCATGGCTGAGATTGATACTATAGCAGTGTCAAAAACCGCTTCTTCTTCCTCTGCTCCTGGTACTTTTCATTCGCACCACCTCTTTTCTTTTTGTGTTTTCAATTGTTTTGTTTAGGGGTTTTTTTAGATTGCTTTTTTACCCCAAAGGGTAATAAAAAGAATCTTTTTTTATCTAATGGGGTGATTTACACAACGCCATATCTGTGGCCTCAAATGGGGTAGATTAAATTAGTGTCTTTGTTATCTAATCTCAAAGGGTGGTTATATATATTTCTCTATTAATGATGCTTTTGTTTTTTATGGCTTGAGCTTTTGTTATTATTCCTCTCTGATTTCTACGGTGTTGTAAGGCTTCCTAATATGTCCTTTTTCTTTCACAAATAAGCTATTCATTATTCCCTGTTGTAGTATGCTGTTGATTAATTTCTAACACTCCACTTGCCATAAGCACTTCAACTTATTAAAGCCATATTGCTCGATTGTACTTAGTGCCGTCATTTCTCTATTGACTGACTCAAAGAAGTGATTCAGTTCTTTATCTGTTAGTTTTCTCCCTTTTGCTATTGTTTTGACCCAAGTGATGATGAGACAGAAGGATGTGAATTCCCAATTCCATTATTCTCCCATAATCATACAACCTTCAATATGACTGATATGCCAACTATGTATTTTATCTAACATACCAAAGCATCAAACTATGCTCACGTTTAGTGTTAAGAGTTGATTGGTAATGCATTAGCAAGAATTTGTTTTTCAAGTTTTGTTTGTCTATTCAAATTTGAATGACCAGAGCTATGCTGAAATGTCTTCCAATATGGAATATTGAGGTGTCAAATATAACCATGTTCTACCCTTTTGATGATGTTTTCTATGTTTTAAGAATAACTGTTTCTGGCATATTGTGTACTTTGCTGTGAAACAGGCAGCAAGCAAGCCTTGATATCATTGTCAAACAAGAAGGATCTTGCATTTGTTGGGAATGGGCTCCAGGAATTAGGGTAGGTTATTACAATTAATGAGTGCCTTTTTTTAACATGTTAGAATACTGTTGTTTCTCATATTCATGCTTTATTTTTAAACAAAAATTTGTTCATACTTGTTTTTTTGACGTGGTTTATGGCATTATAAGCAGCTTCAGTTGCTATAGTGAAGTAATGACAGTAACTCTATTAAATTGCAGATACACTATTGTTTCAACTGGAGGAACAGCTTATGCATTGGAGAGTGCTGGAGTAGCTGTTACTAAAGTTGAACAGCTTACTAAGTTCCCTGAAATGGTATGTGGTTGTAGCTTGAGTTCTCCTTTCCAAAATCTCATACAATTCTTGTGTTGGAACTTCTGATGATATGCCTATGAATTATTATGGGTTTAGGCCCTATTTGGATAAACTTTCCCATAAGCGCTTTTAAGAAAAGAAAATAAGAAGGTAAAATGAATTAAGTTTCTTCCATAAGTTAAAATCAACTTATGCACTTTAACTTTTATAGAACCTCTCTCATCTAACTTCTCCAAAAGCTAATGTGCATAAGTTGATTTTAACTTATGGGAGAAACTTGATCAATTTTACCTTGTTATTTTCATCTCCTAAAAGTGTTTATGTAGAAGTTTACTTAGACAGGGCCATGATCATGTTTTTTAATTGCTTTGTTATGCTGCTTTTGATGTTTTTGTTGGATTTTAAGACTTTGGTTTTCTATTGATATTTTCCAGTTGAACTAGCTGTTATAGTGTTTCTTTTGCTGTAACTATAATGTTTTCCATTTGAATATTGGTAGCCACATCTGTAATTAAGTCCAAAAGTTTTAGCCTGTATTAACATCATGACTTCTCATCTCTTGGTTGCTTATATATCTAACTTTAAGCAAACATTTCCAATATGGAATATTGGGTTGTCAAGGTTGTGAACTTTAGAGTTTATATTGATGGCTAATCTGCTTGCTTTGGTAATCTTTTGACACCCTCAGAACAGAATGATTATGTTATACATTTAGGGACAGTAAGCTGTGCATCTTGAGGTCAAACCTAGGTGCAAATCCAGACTTACTGATTTTGTGGCAGAATGTTCACTAATTCCTTTGAAGTTTGCTTAAACTTGTGCAAGCTTATAACAACAATGTTTTGGCCTTTTTCACAGCTTGATGGTCGTGTCAAAACTTTGCACCCTAACATACATGCGGGTATCCTTGCTCGAAGGGACCAAAAACATCATATTGAAGCCCTCAGTACTCATGGGATTGGTAAGTTATGTTATTAACTGTTATTACAAGTACATGGTGCTAGATATTTTTTGTGTTAAATTAAATTAGAGTTGTGTTCATTTGGTTTGTGGGATTGTATTTTTTTGCTTCTGCTTAAAGTTTTCCTTTCCAGGTACTTTTGATGTTGTGGTGGTGAACCTGTACCCATTTTACGATACAGTCACATCAGCTTAATTTTTGATAATGTTACTTCTTTAATAACTTAATATATAACAAATTTCAACAATACAAAGTTCTCATTATTGGTAGTGGAATTTGAATTCACACTCTTGTGCAATATGAATTTGATTCTTACCAATTGGACCAACCTTTGTTGACTAATTATAGATTATATTCATGCTTTACAATGAGACTCATTAATCTTAAGACTAATGTAATTTGTACCTGTAATGTTAAAAATTTAAACTGAATTTTGTAGAGAAACATGTGTCTATTGCCAATTTTTTTTCCAAAATTTAATTTAGGTGTTTATTAAATATTATTAATTAATGAGTTTAATGGTAATACATTGACAATGTAAAACTATTTTACACAGTCATCCAATCATAAATCTCCGTTGATATTACTTTTAAGGTAATTTCTTAAAAGTCAACAAACTTACTGATGGGTTGTGATTCGACACTTGAGTTTTTTACATTGCATAGTTTTTTTTCTCTTAATTAATTAAGATGAATGCTAGGTGGACTAACTAGTCAAATAAGTGGTTCGACACTTGAGTTGCTTAACCAAGATATGTATTTTTAACTTGTATTTTTTTAATTGAATTGACGTTAAACACCTTCTTTGACAAACTGCAGCAACATCTCCGCCACAAACCGTTGGTCTCCGGTCTAACACTGCCACAACAACGGCGTTTGAGACTCGATTTGGACCATCCGATGACCTTAGAAACTTTAGAAGGGTAAAATCAACTTTCATTTTTTTTTCTTTTCTCCGCTCTAGAATTCTCTCTAAGGTTGTCACATGTTTAGGATAAATAATAATAGTAAATTAAATTATCATTTATTAACGTTTAGGTAGTTAATGTGATAACAAAAAAAAGATATATTATATTTAAAATATATATTTAAAGATAGCTTTAAATTCGAAAAAGTGTTTTTTTTAATTTTAAAATTAATATCGGCATTTTTAATTAGGGAATTTGATTTATATATAAATTGATGAAATTAATGAAACATCTTTCATTTAAGTAATTGAGTTAATATTATTTTGAAATTAGTCTATTCAAATAAGATTATCTTTCAATTGAATTATTTAATACTATAAAATTAAATTATTTTTTATTTGTATGATAATATATATATATATATATATATATATATATATATATATATATCTGTGTGTGTGTGTGTGTGTGTGTGTGTGTGTGTGTGTGTGTGGATTTATTTTTGAATAATTACATTTTAATTATGACATATTTCTTTGTGTAATATTTATAATATTCTCTTTTATTTTTAGAACTAAATTAATTTCTAATTTATTAACCAGCACATCTTCAAGGAAGATCATTTTTTTGTTATAAATACTAGTGCGTTGTCCCGTGCGATGCATGGGATAGATATTTTAGTGAGAGGCGGAGTAAATTTTTTAATTTATATGTAAGAGCATATAAATAATTATATATCTAGAAAAATTAGGAAAAAAACTATCAAATAAAATCACTTCAATAACATAAATAATTGTCACAGTGATATATAGGGAGGATTAATGTAAATATAATTAAGCTACATGAATCACCTAGAGTAAATGACAACAATGTATATTACAAAATAATCTAAATGATTGTAACGTAAATTTTTCTTGAATTTATTTTAATATTTTTCAAAATGAATGATGTTTCCTTCTTTGAGTTCTTTACACTTTTTTGTCATTTAAAACTATATGGCCATCTCTCATTGATTTCATCCTACCTGAAGGTGAGATAATCTACTCTTGCTTTCAAATTGCTGTAATGTTAGAAAAGAAAATAGTAATTTTAACTCAATATTTAAATTTTAATTAAAAAATTGTTATATATGTTAATAAATAATCAACTATAACATGATTTGTAAATCTAGTTCATATAAATATATAAAATTAGTGATTTAATCTTTTATCGATATAATCGACTTTCCCTTCTGAATAGAGATGTTATAAAAAAGTATTTTTTATTCAATAGTTAATTTTTATATTAAATAAAAATTGATTCAAATTCTGTAAAAAAAATTGATTCAAATCAAATATTTATTAATTGTACATAAATGGTAATTGAAAATATATTTATTACTTTCCTTTTAAGTTGATTTTGAAAATTCGTAACTGTTTACATGCATTTGAAATTTAAAAAATGACCCTTAAATTTTAGGCAATTCTTTTTTGGGAGAATTTTTTTTCCAAAAATCAACCTCTCCGAATTTTAGAAAATGTGTACTCCCTTCTCCAAATTCATTTTTAATATTTCACCTAAAGCATCTACTTATCTCTCTTACTAATACGTTTCTATCTCTCGATCATTAATAACCCCACGTGCTATTTCTCTCATCATCTATAAGGAATGGACTTATTGGTCATTTATTGGTCATCTAAATTTACCAAAGGCATTGAATTTATTCCTTCCAAAATTAGTATGTGTATATGTGATTACTAAAAGGATTATATATGAGAACCAAACACATTTTGGTGCATGGCCTGTTTTTGTCTGATCCTTTTCTTTGATTGTCATCACCTTTAATTCTATATGAAAGCTGACAACTGTACCTAGGAGCAACTCATTTGCACATTAATGACAACTGTTAAAAATGTGAATTACAAGAAAGTTTCTTTATAATTAAAAAATAGTTTGGATGAGCATGGTGTAAATTTTTCATTTTTGAGATTTATACAAAAAATAAAGAGAAACCAAAAGATCGCATAAAAACCACTATCTTTGAACTCTTCTTGGCGCTCCCAACATCATGCAAGCCTCAACAAATAAAAGTTTACAGCAGAAGCCAAGAGTCATGTAAAATATCAAAGCTGTCAAAAAGCCCCAAAATGTATTTATAAATTGAATCTTAATGTTACTAAGCAGAAATTAAGAGCAGCTGTATTGCCATTAGTGACTCAATTACACATTCATTATATCAAGTGAAAAATAAGAATGGCCTCTCCAATTGAAAAATTATTTTGCCTCATACTAAAAATATAAAATATAAGAATCTAATAACTATAGATAGGTGAAAAAACATACCTTTCATGATTCTCGCATTCTACTTCGCATTCCCCAATTTGGGCGGAAGCTTTTGAGGAAAAAGTCTCCAATATATTTGCTAATTAATACATAAAAAATATTTGAAATTTAAATTTAATTAGTTGTCTAAAATATTTTTATTACTTTAATTATAAAATTTCTAAATTCACTGATTTACTCTTGATTGGGCAGTTTTTTCTTGGAAGAAATATTTCCCAACATAATAAAGGAAGAATTTGCCTTAAAAAAAATTAAAGGAAGAATTTTCAATTAACTAATAATGTCTAGTAGAGAGAAACAAAAGAATGTCATCTCTATATTTTGTGGTATGTCCCCACCCCCCACCCAGAGAGAAACGAAAGATGGAAAGATAAAAAGCAATCATCGAGTCTACGCAATCTGAACACGCATGTACAACTATTGAAAGCTAATATAATTTTAATTTAATTTTATTTTATTTAATTAAATAGGGTAATATTTCTAAATTTAGAAATATTACCCTATTTTTGGTATTAGGAGGGAAAAATTTTCCATTATTTCTTACTTTATATATTATATATTTTAAATAATACCATACATAATAAATGTGTTGTGGAATATTTTTAGTATTATAATATAAAATTCTCAAATTGATTGATTGATTGTTATGTTATCATATAATTCAAATTGATTATTACTATTTTAATGCTATTTACGGTGATAAAGTAATTTAAAATAAATCATGATTCAAATTTAAATAACATACTATTTGTGACAATAGAATTCAAATTTAAAGCTGTAAAAAAATTCAACTTTAAAAATTTTCATTACATTTATTTGATTTTAATTTTAATGCTGTGACTTTTTTAGGATGTGAAATTACTTTATCATCCCTAAAATTTTTGGGGGAAAAATTTTTCTGCTAGATGTATATTCCTTTAAGTAATAAAGGATTTGTTTTGATTCGATCAAGTCTTTATTTATTCAGTTTATTAATTAAATTAATCATGTACTTTATATGGATGATATAAATATTTACATTATAAAAATTTTATATTAAGACAAAAAATATAATACCAACATTGGTTGGCATAAGTGGTAGCGACTTGTGTCCCTTAACCAAGTGATCCAGGGTTCGAATCCTGGTGATGCCATTTTGGATATGGAATAAACCATGTTGGGAAGGGAATACCTACCTTGGTGTGCACTTACGGTCCCTGACAGAGTTTAGTCATTGTTTCCGGCAATGAATAATCCATACCAATACCATGATCAGCAAAAAAAATTATAATTTGTCAAATTATCTAACTAAAATATGCACCAAATATAATTTGTATAAAAAAATAAAAATAAATTAATGTCATAAATTGAAAGCATGAGTAAAAATATTGCTTTGTTTTGATGATTTTTTTTTACTCTTTATATAGTACTCCCTCCAGACTAAGATATAAGAAAAAAAAATGAATCACAATAATTAAGAAAATATGTTAACATCATTTAATTTTGAGAGTCTCAATAAAAAAATAATTTATTTCTTAAAATATCTTTTACATTTAATTACATAGGATAAAAAAGAGAAGATTGATAGAAAAAAAATTCTAATTAAATAATGGATATATTGGAGATAATATTATTAAATAGGAGGAAATTAATTAAAATTTTCCTTTATTATAGTTTATTACACATAGATTATATATATATATATATATATATATATATATATATATATATATATATATATATATATATTTCAGTTCAGAAGGAGTCTACATTATAAAATAATTAATTTATTACTATAAAAGTTTAGTAATTTTCAAATGCTTAAATAGTTAAATGATTTTGAGAAATTTTTATGTTACATAATAGTAAAGAAGAAAGTGACAACCCGTGCATTATGCACAGTTAACATACTGGTGAGAAGAAATATGAGAATGAGAAGAGGGTTTGAAGAAAACATAGAAGATGAGAAGAAAGTTACAATCCAATCCAAGTACGTACACTGGGTGTTTTTTTTTTACTTAAAAGTAGTTTTTTTTTAATGAGCTGTCAAATTTTCAGTGGTTCTGACCAAAGCTGACAGTTAGGTGTGTGTGAATACAAGACTTTACTCTGTGAAAGGAAACTACCGAGAAGCATAGTCAACATTTAAAACATACTGCATTGAACTAGTAGTCAAGTATACAAAAGTACTTGCCTTCTAAGAAAGCGCGTTAAAATCAATGACTAGACTTCACGCAACTTCTTAGAAACATAGACACCACCCACATACTTGAATATTTAAATCTGCTGGAAGTTTAATTCTTCTTTCACACTTGACAAAGAGTTTAACCATCTTTGATTGAATATATCGTTGTCTAGTAATTCTCTAATGTACCCAAGAAGTTCTTGTCTTAAAGCGCATATGCAAAGTGCAAACCAACAGGCACAACACAGTAGTGAAATCACAGTGACCGCACAACCATTGGCAATGATGCACTGCCTCTTTCATTTCCTTGACCACCAGCGGATTAAGTGCATCTTTAGATTAAAATTTATAAACATGTGTTTGAATTAAAAGTATGTTATAAATTTAAATTTGATAAAAATGAATTTATTATAACATGATTTATATTCGAATATTTTTTTGTTCAAAAGTAAATTGATAAAATGAAATATATTTGGTTAATATTAATGAAAAATACTTTTACTTCATATTTGTATTGTAAATATATAAATTAAAAGTACTTTTATTTTAAAAACATCAAATTTGTTGTTTCTGATCCAAACTTAGATTTGATCCAAACATAAGTTATAAAATTAATTTTCAGAACTTTCAAATATGATACCAAATTAAGTTTGGAACTTCAAAAGTATGTTTGAGGTACTCAAACGAGTATACAAACATACCCTAATAATGATAATGATGTTAAATAAATAGGGCCTCCAACGGTGACTTCTTTTTCTATTCTATTTACTTTATAATAAAAAAAATTATTTTAGCTGAACACGTGTCACGTTTTCATACGTTGATTTTCCAATTTTCTCGCGCAACTTCTACCTCTTGCACGCTTTACATGTTTACTTTTCCCGTCATCTCTGTGCCACTTGCCTTTCATGCTTGAAGTTTGCTGCTTTTTCTGTACCTACTTTTTTTTCCCACGTTTTTTGTTGTCTCCACGTAAATGATGCGGTACCTCTTCATCTTTAGTAATAAAGTTTACCTTTAAATTTGACATTTTCTTTTCTTTTCTTACTAATACACTAATTTTCTAATTCATATAATTATATATATTAAATTAGAGTGAATATATTTTAGGAAAATATATATTATATTATCATATAAATTAATGATAATTTGTACAGGATTAATAAAAAATATTAATTATAATATCTTTAAATCTTTTATGTTGATAATAATAAACAAGCAGAAATATTAGTTGTAGCTAGAATAACAAATGTAAGAAATTTTTTTCAAATTAATAAATAATATGGCATAATGTTTTGAATATAATTGAACTTTCCTTGGTTTTTTTTAGATTAAATTTATTTGTGTTACTTTATGTAATAGTATTTATAATTTAAAAGCATGAAATCAGTTATTCACATAAATACATCATCTAATTTTATATGTTAAAATTATTATTTATTCCCTTTGAATTTAAATATAGGCAAAATTACCTACTTTTACTCTAATTAAGGATATTAGTTAAGCTCATTTAATTTTCTTGATTTCATACAAAAAATTACATTTTCTAAACTACCCTTAATTATGTTTAGTACCTCAAATTAGGATGTCTGCTTCCTTTTTTTTTTTTGTCTCCTAAAAAAAAATTTGCATTATTTTAGTTTCTCAAATTTGAAAAATGCTATTTTAGTCTCCCCCTCTAATAAAAATTTTGCATTTTTTTAATTCTTAATTTTTGACAAAGGGATTAAAAAGAATATTTTACAACTTTGAGGGACACAAAATGCAAATTTTTTATTTGGAGTACTAAAAAAAATAAACCTCCTAATTTGAGGAATTAAAAATATAATTAAGCCTTTTTGAAATAATGACATTAGATAGGGTTTAATTATTAAAAATTTGTTTATATTTCAATCCATTATATTTGGGCATTCTTTTTTTTCTTATATTTGAATCCAATATCCAAAGTAGTATTGCCTTAAAGATGAATACTAGAAACATTCTCTTTAACACTTTTTTTTTTACTTAATTTGGGTGAGTCTCATAATCTCATTATTAGAGAGACTCGTTAAATGAGAAGTAATACTCATCAAAATTTATGATTTTAAATAAATTTTAGTCTACAGTACAAAGTATTAAAAAAAAGTGCTAAAGATAATGTTATTAGCATTTTTCTTGTCTAAAAACATAATTTGTAACTTTTTATATAAATTTCACAACTATTTTAATATAAACTAGATATTTATGCGATTCGTGTAATTATACGGGTCAACGGACTTCAAAAACATAATTTAGTGACTTTTTTTTATATAATTTTAGCAACTATTTTAATATAAAAGTAGATATCAACGTGTTACACAGGGCAACAAACTAGTTTCTTCAATAATGATATGCTGGGTGTGAAAGAAAGCTCATAGATAGTCTCAATACTCGATCTGTTTGCTTTGCAGTCATGGCAAATCATGGTGCAGCGTCTGAAACCAAGTATACTTATGACGTTTTCCTTAGTTTTAGGGGTGAAGATACCCGAAACACCTTTACTTGTCATCTCTATCATGCTTTGGATCGCAGGGGAATTAAGACCTTCATGGATAATGAGGAAATGAAGATTGGAGATCAACTTGGTCCTACGCTTCTTAAAGCTATTGAAGAATCGAGGATTTCAATTGTTGTTTTCTCAGAAAATTATGCAGATTCTTCGTGGTGCCTTGATGAACTTGTCGAGATCCACAAGTGTATGAAGTCGGAAAAACAGCTCGTTTGGCCCATCTTCTACAAAGTGGATCCCTCAGTTGTGAGGTATCAGAATGAAAGTTATGGTGAGGCCATGACTAAGCATGAAACAAGGTTTGGGAAAGACTCGGAGAAGGTGCAAAAATGGAGGTCAGCCTTGAAAGACATAGCCAACTTGAAAGGAGAACACTTGAAATTGGAACAAGGGTAAGTAAATAAATATATGTATGCTATTTAATTTCTCTATTTGCTCTTGACTTCACGTTATGAAATATTTGCTACTTGTTCATCTTGCATAATTTGCATTTGTGGCTTGTCTTTTGCTCCATATACACTTTTCCTCACCATCTTTTCTATGAACAATAGCGACAACAAATTGGAGTTACTTTTCTTCACCATCTTAAGACAAATAAATGTGAAACAAGGAATGGAGGCTTTTAATATATAATTTGTGCCATATTAGTAAATTACATATTTCTTTTGTTGAGCTTTCACAACTGTTAACTTCAGTATACTTCAGAATCTCGTGATAGCAGTCTGATAAGATATATTGCTGCAGGTTAGTAAAAAAAAATTTCTCCTTTCTATTTTATTTTTTCTTATGGGTATCCCTGTCTATGATTAATTAGATTATTATAGGCCCACAAATTTTATTTCTATTTTTTTTAGATTTTTATTTATTGAACATAGTATACATTTATCTTTATTTCTCCGTGAATTTTTACCTTTGTGGTACGGATACACAAATCTCAAAAGTACTTCAAAAATTCAAACGCATGACTAATCTTATCCTAAAATTGTGGTACAAAAACCTTCGTTTATTCCCCAAGTTGCATAAGTTCAGGATAATTAATTTGCCAATTATTTTTGACGAAAGAAATCCTGATTAATAGAAACAAATTTTAATTTGACAAATTGAACTTGATGCTTAATTTAAAGAGCATTGTTTTTCAGGATGGACGAATCCAAGTTTATTGATGATCTTGCTAGGTGGATTTTCAATAAAGTATCTCCTAAAGACTTATCTAGTAATGAGCATATAGTTGGACGAGAGTATCTAGTAGAAGAATTGAAGTCACTTCTAAAACTTGAGTCTCATAATATCACTTGCCTGTTAGGGATTCATGGAACAGGTGGAATTGGCAAAACCACACTTGCCAAAGCTTTGTATGACTCCATTTACAAGCAGTTTCAAGGTTCATGCTTTCTCTTCAACGTTAGAGAAACTTCAAATAAAACCCAGGGCATCAAAGATCTGCAACAACAGCTTCTAAAACAGATACTTGAGGACAAAAATATCCAGTTGAATAGTATTGAAGAAGGAATCGGAACAATAGAAAGTAGACTTGGTTTGAAAAGAGTTCTTCTAGTTCTTGATGATGTTGATGACATTGAACAGTTGAAAATGTTGGCACAGAAACGTGATTGGTTTGGTCCTGGGAGCACGATCATCATAACAACGAGAGATAAACATTTGCTAGATGTTGGTCAGGTTGAAAAAAGATATGAAGTGAAACTGCTAAATGACCAAGAGTCTCTGGAGCTCTTTTGTCAGAGTGCCTTTAGAAAGAGCTGTCCTGAAATAAATTATGAAGACCTTTCCAATCGTGCAATGAGATGTTGCAAAGGCCTTCCACTGGCCTTAAGATTACTAGGCTCTCATATGGTGGAAAAAGATTTGGATGGATGGAAGAAGGCATTGAATGGATATGAAAAGAGTCCACATCCAGGAGTTCAAAAAGTTCTTAGAATAAGCTATGATAGCCTGTCCTTGGATGAGCAGAACATTTTTCTCGACATTGCATGCTTCTTCAAAGGGTGGCATTTGGAAGATGTAGAAAGAGTACTAGATGCATGTTACTTCAGCTCAGGAGATGGTATTACAACATTAGTTAATAAATCTCTTTTAACTGTTGACAACCATCGCTTGGGGATGCATGACCTAATACAAGACATGGGTAGAGAGATTGTTAAGGAGGAAGCAGGTAATAAAGTTGGTGAACGTAGCAGACTATGGCATCATGAAGATGTTCTTCAAGTACTAGCTGATAATAATGTAAGAATGTTGTCAACTTTGTTTCTTGATTTTTATCATCATTAAACATTTTAGTTTGTGTTGAAATTAAGAATACTTAATTGATGTCACTTATAATTGCTTTAAAGGGAAGTAGCGCAATTCAAGGAATAATGCTTCGTCCCCCTCAAAGAGAAGAAATTAATTGTACTGGTACTGTATTTGAGAAGATGAAGAATCTTAGAATTCTCATTGTTGATAACACAAGCTTTTCACATGAGCCAAGTTATCTCCCAAATAACTTAAGGGTACTTGAATGGATGGACTACCCTTCACAGTCTTTCCCATCAGGTTTTTATCCCAGGAAAATTGTGAGCTTAAATTTATCTGATAGTCCTCTACTCGTACTGGAAAAGCCATTTCAGGTACAATTGCTTATTGATTTTCATGTTTTATAAAAATGTTTAGATTGCTTGATCTTATCACGTAACTGATCTTAATTTTTTTCACCTCAATTTGTATGCTATGTTACACTTTTCCTGTATCATTAATTAGTGTTAATTATCTTATCAATCATTCGAGCCAATTATATATAAAAAGTTTATATTGTGCTAATTACCTTCATCTGAAAACAATTTACATAATTTGGTTGAACTGTTGTTAATTAATTTCTTTATGTATGTTTTGCAGAGATTTGACCATTTGACTTACATCAATATCTCTTGTTGTCATATAATTACTAAATTTCCTGATGTGTCTGGGGCCAAGAATTTAAGAGATTTGAGACTTGATTCATGCTCAGGACTGGTTAGCATTCATGAATCAGTTGGACTTCTAGCTAACCTTGTTTTCCTAAGTGCTTCAGAATGCATTAATCTTGAAAGTTTTGTGCCAACAATCTATTTGCCATCTCTCGAATACCTTTCCTTTGAATATTGCTCAAGACTTGCACACTTCCCAGAGATCAAGGGAACCATGGATAAGCCATTAAAGATTAAAATGTCAAAAACAGCTATCAAGGAGCTTCCAAAATCCATTGAGAAACTGATTGGGCTTAACCACCTTGAGATGGAAGGTTGTAAGGAACTTCGACATTTACCAAGTAGCTTATTTGTGTTGCCAAATTTTGTCACATTAAATATTGGAGATTGTCGTGAACTTCGAGAGTCATTTAGAAGGTTCAAAGGAAGCCATTCAGTGTCCCCAAAACTAGAGACATTATATTTCGAGAAGGCTGATCTATCAGATGAAGATGTTCAAGCGATTATTTACAATTTTCCAAACTTGAAATACTTAAATGTATCCTGGAACAATTTTGTGTCTCTCCCAGCACACATTAAAGAATCTACTAAGTTGTCAACTCTGGATGTGAGCTATTGTGCAAAGCTTCAAGAAATTCCACAACTGCCGTCAAGTGTTCAGAGAGTAGATGCAAGTGAATGCAATTCCTTAACTCCCGAGACATCAGACATCTTATGGTCTCAGGTTTACTTGCACTACTTTTGCTGATATATATATATATATATATATATATATATATATATATATATATATATATATATATATATAACGAACAAATATTCTTTAATTAAAAAAAAGATAAAATTAGTATGTTAGTCATTAAGAAATGTTTCTGGTGTAGTTCCACATTTTCATTTCCTTTCCTTCCTCCCATATTTTAACACAAAAGTATCTATAGTAATAGAACACAAACATAGTTTACAATGGATCATTAAAATTTTGTTTCACAGGTGCGTGAAGAGAGTAAGGAATTGGAAGTCATAATGCCGAAAAGGGAGATTCCAAAATGGTTCGACTATGTTAAGAAGGGAGGGTTTCCAGTTTTCAAGATGTACAATTTTCCAAACTTGAAATACTTAAATGTATCCTGGAACAATTTTGTGTTTCTCCCAGCACAAATTAAAGAATCTACTAAGTTGTCAACTCTGGTTATGAGCTATTGTGAGAAGCTTCGAGAAATTCCACAACTGCCGTCAAGTGTTCAGGTAGTAGATGCAAGTGAATGCGGTTCCTTAACTCCCGAGACATCAAACATCTTATTGTCTCAGGTTTACTAGCACTACTTTTGCTGATATATATATATATATATATATATATATATATATATATATATATATGGGTAAAATATGTTTTTGGTCTCTCATTTTTCCATGATTTCTGTTTTTAGTCCCTCATAAATTTTTTCTCTGTTTTTAGTCCCTCAAAAATTGTTCTGTTTTGTTTTTAATCCTTCATAAATTGTTTTGTTATGTTTTTAGTCCCTAACGTTAATTTCAATGGTTAAGTGATGACATGGCGGACATAAACTGTGTGTTTGAAAATTTCCTGATTAAGTTTCTAGTGACTTTTAACAGCTACAAATTTTTTTGCTATAAAAAATGTTTACTTTTGTAATATTTTCTTGTAATTTCAGAAAATTTGGTGTTCGAGGTTTTAATTTTTTTTATTATTTTTTTAACATTTTTGACGGTTTTAGTCTGTCAAAAAATTTCAGCAGTTAAAAACTGCTAGAAACTTAGATAGAAATTTATGAGGGACTAAAAACAGAAATCATGAAAAAATGAGGGACCAAAAACATATTTTACCCTATATATATATATATATAACATAAACATAGTTTACAATGGATCATTATAATTTTGTTTCACAGGTGCATGAAGAGTATAAGAGATTAAGACTCATGATGAAGGAAAGGAAGATTCCAGAAACGTTCGACTATGTTAACATGAGAGGGTTTCAGGTTTTCAAGGCTCATGGAAAGTTCCCAATGGTTGCTATAGCGTTTGTGTTTGGGGAAGTGAAAACCAAGGATTATGGATATTCTGAAGTTTGCATGCACTTGTTCATTGAGGGTGAACACAGAGGGAAGCGTGATTTCTTTGTGAGGAAGAATCATGTCTTCTTATGCGACCTACGATTTTTTTTTGGTTTGGAGGAGTGGGAGGATGTAGGTAATGATTGGAAGACCATACAGATTTACTGTGAAACAGACTTGACTGTATGTTCATGGGGAGTTTATCTGTACAAGCTTGAGACTAATGTGGAGGATATCCAGATCACGAGTCAAGATCCTCTTTTGTCTTTGCTTCGGAGTCTTCATGCACTAAATATAGAAGAGCAGAAAGTACGAAATAACAAACTAAGTTTGAATTTGCCAGAGATGTATAGGGACGCTCGTATGCTGAGTAGTTTGTTGGATGAAGAGGGGTATTTTAAAGATAAGCCACCTGAACACTTGGAAATCATCCAAAGGTTGCTGCGAATCTTCGAGAAAGGATCAAGGTGTGCTGTGGCTCAGAGAAAGGTGGCAGGTAGTTCAGGGTTAGCAATGACAATTGAATGGAGCCACGAACGCTATTCCAGGCAGAGTTGGTATTTTGCTAATACTTGCATGAATATGAAAAATGACAATTTAGATATTCAGTTAATAGTTGGTTTCTGTTTAGTAATGATTTGAACATTTGACTTACTTGACTAATGACTATATCCCATTGCTCTGTCACTAAATTTCTTAATGTGTCTGGAGCCAAAAAAACTGAGAAATTGAGACTTGAAAGATTTAAATTTATCGGCTTACAATTTTATATCCCATCCCTGTACACATTAGAATATCTGTTTACTTAAGTCTTGATGTGAGTTGTTTCAGGGAGCAATTAAGATCTTTGTTACACTTTTCACATCTATTTATATCATGAATTTGATAAATAGAAATTTCTGAAAAATAGCCACAATGAACTTGGGTTACTTTTTTCATCATCTTATGACAAATAAATGTGAAACATGTAATGGAGGCTTTTAATATATAATTTGTGCAATATTTGTAAATTATATATTTCTTTTGTTGAGCTTTCACAACTTTTAACTTCAGTATATACATCTAAATCTCGTGATAGCAGTCTGATAATATATATTTCTGCAGGTTAGTAAATTTTTTTTCTCGTTTATATTTTAATTTTTATTATGGGTATCCTTGTCTATGATTAATTGGGTTATTATAGGCCCACAAATTTTATTTCTACATCTTCTTTTAGATTTCTATTTATTTAATATCGTATACATTTATCTATATTTCTCCATTAATTTTTATCTTTATGGTATGGATACACAAATCTCAAAAGTACTTCAAAAAATCAAATGCACAACAAATGTTTCCTAAAATTGTGGTTCAAAAACCTTGGCTTATTCCCCAAGTTGCATCAGTCCAGGATAATTAATTTGCCAATTATTTTTGATGAAAGAAACCTGATTAATAAAAACAAAATATAATTTGGCAAAATTAACTTGATGCTTAATTTAAAGAACATTGTTTTTTCAGGAGGGACGAATCCAAGTTTATTGATGATCTTGCTAGCCAAATTTTCGTTAAAGTATCTCCTGTAGATTTATGGAAATCACTTATGGAAAAGTCATTTCAGGTACAATTGCTTATTGTTTTTCATATTTTATAAAAATGTTTAGATTGCTTGATCTTATCACGTAACTGATCTTAATTTTTTTCACCTTAATTTGTATGCTATTTTACACTTTTCCTGTCTCATTAATTAGTGTTAATTATTTTATCGATCATTCGAGCCAACTGTATATAAAAAGTTTATATTGTGCTAATTACCTTCACTTGAAAACAATTTACATAATTTGGATGTATTATTGTTAATTAATTTCTTTATGGATGTTTTGCAGAGATTTGACCATTTGATTTACATGGATATCTCGCATTGTTATATGGTTACTGAATTTCCTGATGTGTCTGGGGCAATGAATTTAAGAGAACTGAGACTTGATTCATGCCGGAGACTCCAACATTTACCAAGTAGTTTATTTATGTTGCCAAATTTTGTCGAATTACATATTGGATACTGTCGTCAACTTCGAAAGTCATTTAGAAGGTTTGAAAGAAATCATTCAGCGTGCCCAAAACTAGAGACATTATATTTCAATAATGCTTATCTATCAGATGAAGATGTTCAAGCGATTATTTACAATTTTCCAAACTTGAAAGACTTAAATGTATCGTGGAACAATTTTGTGTCTCTCCCAGCACACATTAAAGAATCTACTAAGTTGACAACTCTGAATGTGAGCTATTGTGCGAAGCTTCGAGAAATTCCACAACTGCCGTCAAGTGTTGAGAAAGTAAATGCAAGTAAATGCCATTCCTTAACTCCCGAGGCATCAAACATCTTATGGTCTCAGGTTTGCTAGCACTACGTTTGCTTATATATTTACATAATGAATAAATATTCTTTAATTGAAAAAAGATAAAATTAATATTAGTCATTAAGAAATGTTTTCTTGTGTAGTTCCACATTTCCATTTCCATTTCCATTCCTTCCTCCCATATTTTATTTCTTTCTCAAGAAAATAACAAAGTATATATCTATAGTAATAGAACATAAAGGTAGTTAATTTACAATGGATCATTATAATTTTGTTTCTTGTTTGTGGGATGTGTCACAGGTGCGTATAAAAGAGATTAAGAAATTAGAAGTGAAGATGCCGAGAATAAGGGACATTCCAGAATGGTTCGACTATGTTAAAGAGGGAGGGTTTCCTGTTTTCAAGGCTCGTGGGAAGTTCCCAGTGGTTGCTTTAGCGATTGTGTTTGGGGATGTGATTGAAACCAAGTATTGTGAACCACATGTAGGAGGTTACATGTACTTGTTCATTGAGGGTGAACACAGAGGGAACAGTTATTTCTTTATGGAGAAGAATCATGTATTGTTGTTTGACCTACGACTTTTTTTCAGTTTAGAGGAGTGGGAGGATGTAGGTAATGATTGGAAGACCATAAAGGTTTACTGTGAAACAGACTTGACTGTATGTTCATGGGGAGTTTATGTGTACAAGGATGAGACTAACATTGAGGATATCCAGTTGCTGAGTCAACATCCCACTTCCTCTTTGGTTAGTGAAGTGGGGGAAGGTAGTTCAGGGTTAGCAAAGATGACAAGTGATGATGGGGAAAAGACTCAAGAAGCCAGTCCTTCAAGCCAAGAACGATATGATGAAGGACTTGTGGAGGAAGATTCAAGCTCACCACACAGATCTGGGAAAAAGCTCAGAAGATGTTGAGGATGCTTATGATTTAAATCATAACATTCCTCAACCTGACACTCACACTGTTGACCCCACCTTCTTCGAAATATTGTCAATCTTAAAAGATATTTCTCTGCCTCTTCTACTTTTTCTTTCTTTTTGTTAACTAGTATAATAATCCATGCAATGTATGGAAATATATTTAAATTAGAAATATATAATAAATTTTAAAAATTTATTATATAAAAAATTAACGATGTCTGTATTTTTTAAATTTAAATCATATTACAAATATATATTATATCTTAATGTGTAATGTTTATTTAATTTTAAATTGTTTTGTCAAATAGTCAAAATTAGTAATTTAACTTATAATATAAATAAATAGTAATATTATACCTGATATATATTTTAAATTATAAACATTATACTACAAAAATTATATTAATATATAATTTTTATAAAAAAATATCATCAAAATTTTAACATTAATTTTACTTCACATATAATATTCAATCCTTGTGTCTGCCTATTATTAAGATTTTAATACCGTTATTTAAAATGATGACAATTACTATATTAATTATTACACGATCAATCAATTATTATCTTAAAATACAAAATCAGTGATTAATGCGCATCAAATATAATATATGAAAAAAGTAATTTAATACATACATATAAAAATGATAAAATATATGCAATCAATCATTGAAGAATATAATTTATATTTAATTATTTATGATAACAAAAATTCTATTAAATATAAATTATAAATTATTACTATAAATTTTAATTTGAAATGTGGTGCGTCATTAAGGCATACATAGTCATAACTACTATAAGATTTTAATTTAATGCAACCTATAAATCAAAATGCAAAATTATATATTCTAATTTTTTTAATTGGTTATGTTGTCAAAGATTTTTATTTTTTTAGATAATCAATACTCAAAATTTTATAATTAACATGAAATATAGAGATATATATTCAAATCATAATTAATTCTTTCATCAATTAAAATTTATTTTTAAACATTATAATTTTTTTGAATAATAAATTTTATTAGAAATCATGAATAATAAACTTTATAAATCAAAAGTTTATAAATGATTACATATTTTATATATCAATTTATATTTTCATTATCAATAAACTAAAATTTTAAATATTTTTTTTATATTTTATATATATTTTCATATACTTGAAAATATACTAATATAAACTTTTAAGCATTGCTTACTTATTTCGATAGTCATAATAATTAATTAGAAAATTACATATCATATTTCTTGTGCAATTTATTGCAGACTACCTTCTCTTATTTTTAATATTCTTAATTGATTATCTAAATGAAAGATTGGCTAAAACATGATTTTGGTTCCTTAAGTTTAAAAAATTGACTAAATAGAAATATATATTCAAATAAAATTAATTTTTAAAACTCTGTACATTAAGTGCTTGAATGACTGCATAATTTATATATTAATTTATATTATCAATATAAATGAACTAAAATTTTAAATGCTTTTTAAATTAAATATTTTCATATTTTTATGTATTTTCAAGAACATGTAAATACATAAAATTTCAACTAATTTAAATTATTAAACATTGTTTATTTGTTCTGTAAAAAAAAAACATTGTTTATTCGTAGTTGTACTCAAAATAATTAATTAGCATATTACATATAATTAATGGACATTCAATATTTTTTTTTGAGAAGGAATTAATGGACATTCAATTACTAATTAATCATTATTTTGTTTAATTAAACTTGTTAATTGCACATATTACTATATTTTGAAATAATATGTTTACCTTAATTGAACAAATATTTGAAAATATATATGCCATAATTACCCCAATTAATTCAAATTAGAATATATACCTTTTTTACTTTAATTATTATAATTATGAATTTTTATGTATTAAAAAATAAAACACAAGAATAGCTAATACAAAGGTGATTTGAACTCTTCCAAATATTCAAATTTAAATATTTCTTAAAGTTTTAATAATAATTTCCACTGGTACGTATAGTTATTACTATTAGATATTAAAATTGTTAAATATACTATATGTAATAGACAATTTATATTTCACTCTATTAACTCATAAAAAAAAAATATTTCACTCTATTAATTCTTCAAGATATTTTACATTAATTTTATAATAATATTGGCTATTAACTATGTTTATTATCATTCATCTTTGAGAGGTGATTATGTTTTTTCTAGTACTAAATGGTTAAAATTATCTCATTTATTTACAAAATAATTAATACACAACTTATATCTAAATCAAATTAATAATAAATTTAAATTGGAAATGTAAATATAAAAAATTATATTGAATTATAGTTACAATAAATTAAAAAAAACTATTAATAGCACTAAATTTGAAGTCAAAATTTAATTTACATGAAAAAAATAGAAACAAACAAATTAGAGAATGGTACAAAAGTTGATTTATTAATTCAAATGTTATCTTAAGTTCTTAACATATATCTTTTTTTTTTGTTACAAATGTATCCATAAAACTCAAATGTTTGACTTTGTTATATCTTTAAGTTCCATTTGATGAACTTCTTGGTTGATAATCTCCAACTTGATCTTGTAGTTTCAGAATATTTTGAGTTATAATTAACTTCTTCAACAATGGTTGCTTTTTTCGAATAGGATTCATAAGCAATATTCGTTTCATTGACAACTTACCTGAAATTTGCAATAATAAGTGATAAAAAAATTATTTCTTAAGCAAATATACCAATACAATAACATATGATATATGCACATAATGGAAAGAAAATTAATACGGTAGAATCATTTTTCGCATATTAAGAAGTTGTTGTTCTCTAATAAATACCAACCTTAACTTATCATTACGTGAAACAGTGTTTGTAAAATGAGAGAAAATTTGACATTAAGAATTGTAAAATATAGAACAAATCTCAATAAAAAGTAGAGCAAATATTGACCTTCATTCTCAAAGAGCTTACTATGCAAACTCAAATCATGACTGCAAAAAAAAATTGTAAATATTAATGATTTTCAATGAAAGAAAGGAAAACAAAGTAGTGAAAAAAAATCATTTTTCAATGAAAGAAAGGTAGAAGAAATACAACAAGTAAATTTGTATTGATTTTCAAAAAGAAAAAAAGAAAAATATTGTATAAATAATATTTATCATCAGAAAATAATACCTTTGCTTACTCATAGGGAAGGGATTCTCAAATCACATGCTCTACATTTCTATATTCTCACGATGTTCTCATTCTTTCATAAAGAATCTAGAATGAAGGTTGAAGGAAAAACAACATTCAATTTCATAATTTATAGAGAAGCAACAAAAAAGGAATTTTTCTAAAAAATATCATATTAATATATTGTACAGATTTTTTTCTTAAAATTAACAAATTGTGGTCTTCTAAACAATTACAGTATATACGTATTTTATAAAATGTACGCAGATTAAGTTAATTACGAGATCTTATATTTGATTTGGTTAATTGGTTAATTAAAACTAAATTCGAATTTTATTCAATTTAACTTAATTACAAATCACAGTGCTAATTATATTGGAAACCATAAAATTGAATACCGCTCATTAAATTATTATTATTATTCTCCATTAAATTAAATTAATTTCAAATAATTTCTTATTTAAGTTATTTTCAGAAATAAATGTCATATTATATTATTTTCATTACGTAAATAAATTATTTTTCAGAAATAATTTCTTATTTAATTAAAAAATATTATATATTTAATACTATATTTAACTGCATTCTGATCATTCTCATTTTTAAATTGAATTATTTATTAAAATATATTTCATATAGAAACATTTTTTAAATGATTGTATCCTTAAAAAATTAATTCTAATTAATTGATTTACTTATAGTTAACTAAAATTAAGGATGATTAATTGATATACTTATAATTTTATAAATCTATAATATTGATGATTCCATTTTTAATTTCAAAAATTAAATATCAATTGAAATCAGATAGTTTTATTTTAATTAAAAACAATTTTGAATTAATTTTTGTTTCTAATAAATTAATAAGACTTAAATGTATTTGAATTTGGTTCGTAACCTAAGCAAATAATTCCGACGCATGAAATGATGTCACGTATCATCCAATGCTTGAGAAGCAACAACCTTGTTTCACCATGTGTTTTCCAGAGCTGTTTTTGGATTCGTAAATTTTATATACTAGTATAATAACCCGTGCCATGCACGGGTGAAAATTTATAAGTATCAAAATAAATATAATTTATTACCAAAAAACATGAAAAAAATATATTTTTATGTTATTATAATTTTAATGTACATTTTAATTTTAGAAATACATATATGTATATAAATATTTAAAATATATATGTGAAAATAATTATGAATATTAAAATATATTTAAATAATTTTATATTTATAATCATAAACGTGTTATATTATTTTCATTTTTTAGGACAGATTATATTATTTTCATTTATATAAACATGTCTTTTTAAGAAAGTGTTATCTTTATAAATATATTTTTTTAAGCTTTTTTTAATAGATTCCCCAAATAAAATATTTTAATTTGTTGCATACAATAAATCATAATGCAAAATAATATGTTAAGATTTTTTAATTGATTATCTAGTCAAAGATTTTTTTTAAAAAAATTGTTTTAACTAATACTCAATTTCTTAATTAACATCATATATAAAGATAATATTCAAATCATAATTAATTCATTTATCAATGAAAATTAATTTTTAAACTTTGTAAATTAAAAGTTTTGAATGATTTTTATATATTAATTTATATTTTCATTATCAATAAACTAAAATTTTAAATATGTTTTAAATATACATATTTTTCTCACATTTTATATGTATTTGCAAATACTTGTAAATATATAAATTTTTTAGATATATATATATATATTATTAAACATCATTTATTCATATCGATACTCAGAATAATTAATTAGAAAATTACATATAAAAATTAAGTATTCAAATACATTTGTTTAATTAAACTTATTAATTACACTTAATTGATTAAAAGTTAAATCACCCCATTGTCCTTAATTTGGGCCAAAAAGTTTATTGCAGACTATCTTTCACCGATTTAATAAATTTAAATTATTTTTTAAACTTCACAAAGAATGGCTGCATATTTTTAAACTAAAATTTCAAATACTTTTAAATATATGTTTTTTTTCATATTTTATGTGTTTGAAAATATTTGCAAATATATTAAAATATATTTGCAAATATATAAAATTTTCACTAATACATATTATTAATCATTGTTTAGTTTGGTACTCAGAATAACTAATTTGAAAAGTACATATATTATTAGAATTAACAATTATTGATAATTCAATTATTGAGTAGGCTAAATACGTTTAATTATTTTGCTTAATTGGACTTAATTGCCTCAATTACATAAAGTTAAATAACCACATTACCCATAATTTGGGCCTGTGTAATTTTATTAAAAAGGGTAAATTTTGGGATCGGACACAATCTTTTAATGACCATTGTGAAACTCAAATCAGTTCTTGTAAGTGCTTTTTAGCACTAAAATCACCACTGGAAACAAACATTTATCTAATAGCACTGGAATCACCATTTTTTTTATTCTTGCCCACCTTCGGTTTCACCTTTAGTTTCTTGCCCTCCTTCTGTAATTTCCTATACATAGAAAAAAAAATACTATCAATTAATCACAACACACATCAAACACAACATCCTTAACAACAAACATATGAATTCTAAAATCAACAATAAAATACAACTACATCAAAACAAAATCCTTTAATCTAAATGAAATTTCAATCCTTAATCTAAATGAATTTTCTTTTTTTTCTTTTTTTCATGAATCCTTAGAGAGATCAACTCCTACCCTTGGCTGAGTTAAATTAGCTAAACCCTTGGAGATATGAATTCCTTCCATTGGTTCATCTGCAAAATATATTTTCAGAGGAGTCAAGTCCTCATATCATTAGATAGATCAAATATTTCCTTTTCATCACACTCGAGAACTTTGGCATTAGGTCCTGTTACCAATAATGATTCTTTCAATTAGCACAAATACTTGATAATAAATTCTAATAAAAAGCAGTAAAACAATATTTGTACAAACCTGTGCGACAATATTGGATGAATCTGCAGTATTTGTTTCCTTTCCATCAGCCATAGAAACATATAAGTATCATGAAAAAAAGAAATGAAGAGAAAAAATACATCATAAAAAGTGTAATAGTAATTTATTATTTGTTATTAAAATAAAATAATATAAGTCAAAAGATATATACCATTTCGGAATTGATGGAGATTATACAATACGTGTGCACCACTTACCGAATATTCAAAGCATTATCTTTTGCCATTTGATTGGCCAAGACCAAATCAAAACACCTTTCCCTGAATGAGTAAATTCAAAAGAATTTCAAACTATGTTTTGAGATGACAAATAGGATTCATTGTTCAAATGACTATTGCATGCTGAGCTAGCTAGTGCAATTGTAGGAGGTTCACCGAATATACCAACCATTATTATAGTTTGTGCCAAAAAACAGAAAAGCATTTACCTCTAGCAGAACAAAGCAAAGAAAGACATTACTTGGTCAAGTTTTTGAATAGCATTTTCATAGCCATGGCTAGATGAAGAGTCATACATCCTCTCTGATTGAGGACATGCAGCAAAAATTCTCCGAAAGTATTTTAAGCAAGTCATGTTATTGCTTTTTACTCAACAGCTACAAGAAAAAGAAAAATTAATAAAAGCATTTTTATGAAGTTTCAAAACTATTGGCTTCCATGTAACAGGGATAACGTTCTCACGTTTCTAATTGTTCCTTTTTCTTTTCCGTTTCTTCGTTTCTTCATTTTATATTCTTCGTTTCTCCTTTACCTTATTTATCTTAATGTGAATATGTTGTTATTTGAACCAAAATGTTAGGATATATCATTAATACTAATGTTATCAATTGCTTTGAATCAAAATATTATTTGTCATATATACATATTATTATAAATTACAAATGCCTTTTGTTATAAAAGGGAATGCATCAGAATATATAATCGAGTAAGAGGAATGACATCTGCCCACAGTGGCAAAGACCTTATTTTATAATAGATTTCATTTTAAATTGATTTTCGTAAATAAATGTCATAAGAAATTATTCTCATGAATAAATTTTGGTCCATCAAACTCCCATTAAATTATTTTCGTTTTTAATTATATTATGATCAATTTATTTTTATTCAAATTAATTTGAATTGATAATTGACATTTTGATTATTTCCATATTAAATTAGTTTCGAAATTTATTTCCATTATGATAATGCTGATTGATTGTTATATTTATTATACTATTAATGACGAAATAGTGTAGAAAATTAATATGATATAATATACGATATAATATGATATGATATTGATTTTAATTTCAGATATTAATTAAAAATGATTTTGAATTAATTTTTGTTCTAAATAAATTAATGAGACTTAAATGTATTTGAATTTGAATTTGGTTCGTATCCCAACCAAACAATTCCAAAGTATGAAATGATGACATGTGTCATCTAATGCTTGAGAAGTAACCTTGTTTCGTCACATATTTTTCGAAACTATTTTTGGATTCATAAATTTTATATATATTGATATTGATTAGTAAGCTCCCTCTCTAAGATTTGGTTTATGCTATCTTGTTCGCACCTATTAAGTTATCACATCATTTATTACTTTAGTGAAAATATAAACCATAGATGTCACCAATCAACTTACTTTAATTTCTTGATTTTTTTCTCATAACAATTTAGTCCATGTTAAAATTGAAAATATTCAACTGATGTCATATATACTTGTCTTAAAGGGAAGTAGTAGAATTGAAGAAATAATGCTAGACCCCCCTGAAGTAAAAACACTATTTTGGATTGATCATACTGCCAATCAATTTAGGCTGCTTGAATGGAGCTGTTGCCCTTCACAAGTCAATGTGATTTACGCGGAACTCCTCTCACATAGTGAAAGCCATTCTAGGTAGAATTGGTATTTTGCTAATACTTGCATGAATATGAAAAATGAGAATTTAGATATTCAGTTAATAGTTGGTTTCAGTTTTGTAAAGATTTGAGCATTTGACTTACTTGACTATATGCCATTGCGCTGTCACTAAATTTCCTAATGTGTCTGCAGCCAAAAAAATTATGGTCCCAGCCAGGCATGCTACTTACTCTCATTTACACGGTGCAGTATAGGTGGTCAGCATCATGAGCTGGAAACTTTATCAAATGACAGAAAGAAAAAATTTGAAATGTCTTATAGACTCGGACTGATGAATTTGTGTTATGCTGGTGTTCACATTTAGCACAGACAAGGCCTGCTATATCAGGTTAACAGATACTTATTGGAGAGGGTTTATGACTTCTTGGTGGACTATATTCAGTTTAAAATCTTTCTATCTCAAAATGTATACTTGCAAGAGTGCTCGAATGTGTTAGCATTGCAAGCATGCTTGAGAGCAACCTAAAACTTGCTTGATTGAGTGGATAAGAATGAAAAGGCTAAATGTTACTTTTGGTCCTTTATGTTTTAGTGTTTTTTCGTTTTGGTACATTAAGTTTTAAAAGTCTCATCCTGATCCTTTATGTTTTAAAAAAGTTTCGTTTTGGTCCTTTCTTCTGTTTTCCGTTAAACACGTTAGTATTTCGTTAACTTTAAAATTTTAAAGTAATTAATTTAACATAGTGGCCGCTAAAAGCCGCCACTTTTTGTTATTAAAATTTTAAAAAATATAAGCCCCAATATATCTCCGTTGACGCACAATGCCACAATCAACCATGGAATATTAAAAGAGAAAATGCAACGTTTATCAACCATGGAATATAAAAAGAACTGAGACTGAGATTTGACCGTTGAGTCTAATGCACCCCCAATTCACTTTCACACTCCAATTTGTTTTGCTGAACCACATTCTCCTCACCGAGACCAAACTTTCTTCGAAGGTAAACATGCTGAGACTTAAGCCTCTTATCCTCTTCGATTCTTGCCAGTAGCATTGCCTTCTCGCTCTCGCAACTCTCCAGCTTCGAAGATGCAGTGTTTCGTTTCTCTTCAGTGTCTCAGAATGCAGACTCCTTAGACTGCAGCAACTCCTCGAGCTGCTTGATGCGACGTCGTTTGGATACGGCATCAGATTTGAAGTAAGGGTAGAGCCGGGAGCAAAAGATGTACTTGATCTGTGAGATGCGGTCTTTGGCTTCTTAAATCGAAGCGATGAGGATGGTGCTGAGGCTTGTGAGGAGCTTTGCGTCATCGACAGTGGGGAGGGTAAACCTTAGCTTCGGAGAGAGTGGGTGGGGCCGAACTCACCATCAGCGAGAAGCCATTGTGGCCTCTTTAACGGAGAGGTGGAGGAATGGAACCCGAATCTGAAGAGGTTATTGAGGGGAGTAGCGGAGGCTGAAAATATGAAGATGTTGTGACATTGCAGGGAAAAGGAGAATAGAATGGTCCAAAGGAAGTGAAGGGGGAGGAGAGAAAGTGTGCGTGTTAATCTTATGGTTTATAATTTTTAAAATTCTAAAAACAAAAAAGTAGCGGCTAAAAGCCGCCAGAATATTAAATTAATTATTTTAAAATTTTAAAGTTAACGGAGCACTAACATTGTTAACGGAAAATGGAAAAAAGGACCAAAAAGAAACTTTCAAAAACATAAAGGACCAAAATGAGACTTTTAAAACTTAATGTACCAAAACGAAAAAATGCTAAAACATAAAGGACCAAAAGTAACATTTAGCCGAATGAAAATAATATAGACTTATGCTTTTATGTTCTATGCGCCCATAAATATAAACATATTACCCTATTTTTTTAAGGGACAGGAATAGGGACGTGTATCTAACTATCTGCTCCGTACGCATACCTATATTCGTCCCATTACATTTTTTTTACAATTAAGATTTTATTGTTATACTTTTATTTTATAATTTTTAAAAATGTAAGTTAATTAGTTTAATAGTTAAATAATTTGTTTTTTGAATGCAACCATTTCACTAAGGTTGGGAAGGTTTGTTTAAGTGGGTCGGATTGCAATCAACTCTTCATAGTAAACACTTTCTTCAGTTTGTAGGATTTTTACCTCATTGTAACACACGAGTAGCAGGCGTCATGGAAAGTTCTATGGTTTTTAACCATATGGTCCATTTGGTTCCCTTCAAAAAACATCTCCACCAATCAAACTTTTGAGGAAGTGATGTTCAAATGCAAGGATGGAGGGATTCTCATACCATTTTTCCTCATGCTGGATGTTTGGGTTTTCCAGTTTATATATATAGGTGTCAAGAGAAAGGGTTGATGGAAGCTGAGTTTTATGAAGGATTATGTAGAAAAGGTATTAGAAAGTCTCTAATTTTGGGGGTTTAAAGTATAGTTCCAACTCCCAAGGTATTAATTTTGGTGTTCTTACTTTTTATGGTGTACATGGCATCTGGCATATTTGGTTGGGCTCTTGTAATGACTTTGCACATATCTAGCCTTGGGTACCACTTGTGCTCAGGTTTAGATTTGTATTATGTTAATAAAATCCATTTGCTTTACAAAAAAAAAAAAAACCTTGTTCAACAGTGTTCCTAACAATATACATAAGTCATTATTACCATTTGTATCACAGACTATTAATTAACCAATTCTTTCTATCCTCACTCTCAATACAATTTCTCTTTCTCATATAAGCGAATTGTTATTCATTATTTAGGCTTACTAATGTGTCTCTATGGATTGGCAGTCTGGCACAAAGAAGTGATTCAGTTCTTTACCTTTTAGTTTTCACCCTTTTGCTATTGTTTTTGCACCAAGGGATGGAACAAAAAGGATTTGAATTTCGTTATTCTATCACTAATCATACACCTTCAATAAGTGATTAAATATGTTAACAAGTTATTATCTTATAAAATTTTATATCAAAATAAGTTAAAATTATTTCCTTTTTAATTATTAGTTAATCAATAAAAAATTGTAATTAAAATAGAATTCATGGAATCAAATAATTTGTGTAAAAGTATTATAATTTACATGCTTAAATATGTTTTTGTCCCTGAAAAATTTTCAATTTTACATTTGGTCCCTAATAATTTTTTAGGAGTGCTAGCAACACACTCTTTAACACACTCCTCCCAACACACACTCTTTAACACACTCCTCCCAACACACACTCTATCATTTGTTGGAATTTATTGAAAACTATCAAATCAGGAGAGAGAGTCATTAAATAACAAGTGGGACCCATAAAAATTTGTGATTTCCAATAAATTCTAACCAATCATGGAGAGTGTGTTCAAAAGAGTGTGATAGAGAATGTGTTAGTAGCATTTCTCATAATTTTTTTCTTGACTTTTGGTCCTTGAAAAAAAAAATATTTTGAAATTCGTCTCTATGGTTACATTGACTTTGTTAACTTGAAATATCATCATCTAATGGTAAACATACCGGCGGTTGTAATAAAATTAATTTTAGGGACCAAAAGAAAAATCCAAAAATATTTCAAGGATCACCTAACAAAATCAATGTAATGACATACGAAATACAAAATAAAAAATTTGTCAATGACCAAAAGTCAACAAAAAATTTATTAGAAACCAAATACAAAATCTGAAAAAAAATTTCAAGATTAAAAGCATATTTAAGCCTAATTTGTAACAACACATAATACAACTGAAAATAGGAAATATTAAGCAATTATTCAAATAAGAAAAAGTTGAGTGACAACAAACATGGTGCTATGCTTGTAAAAGACCTAGAAAAACAAAAACAATTAATAATAATGTACTTCTAAACTTTTTTGGTGTATAAATAAGGTTTGGATCTACAACTTTGTACAAATTATTCAAATCTTCATTCTTTAGCACTAGACCAACTCACTCTAGTGGGTTAACATCTTGTCAATTACCTTCCTATCTTTTGATATGCAAGAGTGAAACATACCTTGTAGCTTACTGAATGACAAAATATCCACACCATGACAACATCGTTAGTTTGCAATTCATGAACTTGGAAGAATTTTTTTCACTCACCGTAGAGCACATAAAACCTGTGTGTCCACTTCTTGAACATTAGAGTGTAGCTATTGCCATGCATGTCATAGGCACAAACTCGTATTCCTTCTTCAATATTTTCATCATCCCTCAATAATGGTAAGAATTTTTTTTCCACGTGCTCTTTTTTGAGAAAAATCCTGTTTTGATTCACATTCAAATCACTATTTGTCAAGTCCTTCTTGAGAGGCTCACCGCACTCTAAAATATAGCCTCTGAGGTTCTCGTGTGGTAGCAAATTATGTTGTTTTTCCTGGAATGAAGTTACCAAAGAAACAAATGTTTCAGCAGCTTTTTCAATATCTTCATCCATTGTTGGTATTGATGATGATGATGATGATGATGATGATGACCCTCAACAAATTCTTGGGACTAATTGCATAATTTTTTGCTAGCAAAAAGATTTTCATGCAACATATTATACGAATCTTTTTCTTGTGTCATATTCTCAAGAAGTTGAAGTGTTGTTTCTTCATCCTCAGGGAATTCTTCAATAACTACTTTTCCTTCCACCTTAGACCTATCTGGCTTATGTTTTCTATTCTTTATACTTTCCATGGCTGAAGGCTTGTGTCTACACAAAACAACCCACAGATTAATTTAGAATGTAATTTATTTGTTGGCATAAATATGTTTTTAATTTCTTAAACTTGAGACACTTTTAGTTTTGATCTTCCAATTAAAAATGTTGCTATTTTTAGTTCTTTAAATTTGTAAAATGTTATTTTTAGTGCTAAACTTTATTTTGAGGGACTAAAAAGAGTAGATTTCTGCTGCTTTTAGTCCCTCAAATTTATTTTGGGAGACTAAAAATAACATTTTGTCAATTTGAGAATTAAAAACACCATGCCAAAAATTTCCATAGACAGCGCTTATTTTTCAAATAGATAGCGCTTTAGAAGCGCTATGTATGTAGCCGCTATCTAGTAGAAGATAGCGCTTATACAAAAGCGCTATCTATTATAAGACTATAAATAGCGCTTGTTTAAAGAAGCGCTATCTATTGTCGATTTTTCTGATTTAATTCACGTACGTTCAGGGCATTCTAGGCAGCGCTGTTTCTGTGTCTTTTCCTTGCCAGAGCTACATGAAGAGCGTCCTCCAACCACCTAAAACTATGGAAGTTAGAATACAATAAAGAATCTACTATTTAACAAAATGCAATGCAAGGAACATGGTTGAAATAATTATAAAGGCTAAGGAACATGGTTGATTATCAAAGGGAACATAGCATAAATACAATGCAAGGAAGTAGGAAGCTGTCAATACACAGAACAGTCAGAAATAAAAGATAATTATAAAAGAGATGGCAAGCCTTGGGCATAAGGTATCTGAGTCATATTATATATTGCTGATATAAAAGATTCAAGTCTATAGAAAAGAGGACTGATATTATATTATAAAAAGAAGGCAAGTAACATTTACCTGGAGTCCAGACAAGAGGGGTATCATAATTATAACTCTAAAATCTTTTTATTCTATGTGGGCTTGCAAAGTATTGGTTGGATGTTCTTAGCTGACAAATGCAAAATATGCATGTATAGTGCTTCCAAAATACGGTTCTGTATTAAGTCATCCCCTACTAGACCTGATATGAAAAATTGGTTTTGAATGGAAAACAAAATCAGAAAGACAAAAGAGAAGAATGGGGTAATGTAGTATATTGATATTGATATTGAAAACACTAAACTTTTAGCATGCATGCTGATAAATGTCTCAGGAGGATATTTTTGGCTTCAAAACATATCTGTCAAAACAATTTTTAACTAGCAAACCCTCAATTACAAAACACCAGTTAGTCAATTAGTCTACCCAAATAGAAAAATACTAAAAGTTTCATAAAACAAAAGAAAACGATAAATAAGAAAGCATAAGCAAGTATGATGACAAAAAATACAATGTTGATAATGCAATTATAAGGAAATTACATATTATATTACACTTGTTTTATAAACAATTTTATGTATTTAGCTTTTATATATAATATATAATATATAAAAGTTAATTGTAATAAATTGTACATATGCTTTAGCTTTGATAGCTAATAAGATAAGCTAATAACCATATGGAAATTCACATGTTAATGGTTGGTCTTCAATTGACGTGCAGTGAATTCATGAGTTAATAATAAAAAATACGTACTATTTAATCTTTTAGCTTTAACAAGAAAATGAAAGGAAAAAAAAGAAGACAAATAACTACCAAATAAATAACCCCTCTATATTAATGTCTCACTGTCTCTTTTGGACCCAAATAGATTGTAGACCTGGGATAAAAAGCCAAAATGCTAAATGGATAAAAAAGACACACGAAGCTGAACACACCATAAGTATAATGCAGACAAGGCAAACCAACCAGTAAGTAACATTTCCAAATGAAGAACATCACACCAATGAATCAATATTTCAATAATTAAACCAAAGTAAGGTTTTACCTTGTACCCACACCAGTTTGAAATGGCATCCATAAGCTCAGGATCATTTCCCATTGCCTCCAAAATCTCATAAGGAAGGCACACTTGAATGTCAATGGAGCCTTTTTCAACACTAACAAACAAAATAATCTTTCTATTACCTTTATCCTGCAAATGTCAAGTTGTATCATAAGGAGAAACAAACAAAAAATTGACAATGATATAGGAAACCTTAAAGAATCTTTTGAGAAAATGAAACTGGTACTGTGTTATTTTTTAATCTCAAAAGTGTAAAAATACTGTTTCAAAGGTAACAAATATGATTGAGGGGCAGCAAGCAATTAATAAAGCAACTAGCTATCATAGATTGACAGTAACTCATTCAAAAAGTAGGCCAACTTGATCAAAGCCATTGAAAAATAATTGTTATACCATAGAGACAAGTTCATTTGTTCTCTTGCACCACACTGTAAATGCAGGGAACAATATAAGATATTCTTGACAAGGATATCCAGTCATCACCCTGTAATTTAGAAATTATATATAATGTAAACAGAGGAGTTCTTCACAATTTAAAAAGAAGGGTAAATATATATAAACAGAGGAGTTCTTTGCAATTTAAAAGAAAGGTAAATAAGTAACATTTTATAAATGAGATACCATTTCCACTCAATGTATGTGCTTGATCACCTAAGCTTGAAATGAAGATCCCCTACACAGAAGGAGAAACAAAAGATTTTGGTTTAAAATTGAACATGATTGCCAAGGAAATGTGTGTCATACAACAAGCAAAGGGAAGACAGAAAGAAAGCAGACAATTGGACACCATTTAATTGCAAGGATCAACTAAACCTCACTTGTTGCCTAACTTGCTGAAGCTCATGCTCTAGTTGGGTCAGCTTCAAATGACTAGACACAATGACACATATCTGAAGTGCATCCCTGAGAAACCTCAGATCAACTAAATTCTAATCAGAGCATAAAATTAAACAAGCAAAAAGGGAATACCTGACAATCAATACCAAAAACATCCCAATACCAAATCGCATAGAGCTACACATGAATACCATTCAATACCAAAACCAAACATTAAAGAAACAAGCAAAAGGAAATCTAATAGTTCAGTGCTATAAAAAAAATACCCACAACAAAAGAAAAAAATAAAAAGGAAAAGAGGGAATTATCACCACAAAACAAAGTCGTCACTGCCATCAGTGTAAAACCCAATTAAACCGCTGTCAAACCACCATCTTCCTCATCTCCGACCACCACTTGCCGTCATCATCAACTTTCCCAAACCTATCAAAGTGTGGTATTCAGAGTATCATACCACATAACCAAATAATCGAAAGCCTTCCCATCCAAACAGCACATTGACGCGTGAACAAAGGGAACCAAATTCATACAATTTCAATTTAATGGCTCAACAATACTATGATATACGATGGTTACTTATTAATAGAATAAGGGTTCACAATCAAATAAAGGATAACAACTACAACTTACAAGTTAGAGAAAAGGGGGAAAGAGTTGCGCCGACACGGTGAGAACGAGGTGACGCACTAGCGTCGTCGCAGAGAGGGCAATGTGGTGTGGCAGAGAGGGTGGCACCGTGGAAGAAAAGGCAGCGCCGTGGCAGAGAGGGCGACAGTAGCGGAGAGGGAAATGAGGGACGTTTGAACAGAGAGGGTTTATCTATACAAGCGCTATCTAAAGGGTACTATCTATCCTATCCTTGATTTTGGCGTAGTGAAATAAAAATAGATTTTTAATTGAGGGATCAAAACTAAAAATGTTTCAATTTTAAATAATTAAAAACATATTTTTAAGCGTTATTTGTTTAAAGAATGCGAAAAACATACTGAAATCAAAGAAGAAACAAGGAGCAACTTAAAATCAAAGAAGAAACAGAGAGCAAATTAAGAAACCTATTGTTGAAGGGTGAGAATCAGAAATCAAGAACAAGAAAAACGAGGCTAGACTTTTCTCCTGCGTACGAGCGGGAACTATTAACGATAATAAAAGAGCCAAAGCGGTGTAGGTTTTAATAACGATAATAAATAATAAAAGATTAGATAAGATTTTTCTTATATTTAAAAAAAAAAGTGATATTAAAGATGGTAATATCTAATATCTAATATATGACATTCAAACTAAAAATATATAATATATGATAAAACACGATAATAAAAGATGAGGTTAGACTTTCTTCCTGAATCCAGTGTACTGAGCGAGTATATTGAAAGGGATCGAAAGTATAATCTAAAATATATTTTTGTTTTGCGAATGATTCTCTCTCGAAATTAAGGAACAGATGTCTCCAAAATTAATCAATTGGTCCTTTTAAAGTGAAGTGATAATATTTTATAATATTATTTTACTATTATTTTTATTTTTCATATTATAATAGTATAAATAGAATCTGTAAATCCTCCACTATTGAAGAAGATCGACCCTTCTTCTGAATCAAATTCTTGAAGTAGTTATTATCAAATGAATTGAGCCTGACCAAGTCTAGTACTGCCATTTTTTTTTTATCATTTTATCAGGCCATTACTTCCTGCACCTCATTTTTTACTTCCTGCACCCCCAATTTTTTGAATATGCCCAGAATACCCTTTTATTATTATATCCTCCTTGTCCTAAATCCTAATTCCTCACACCCCATGTACCCTGTCTCAATCTCCCTACGCCGCTTCCGCCTCTTGCACCCATTTCAGGAAGTTTGGCTCCAGTTGAGGTCATCGGAGAGTGTCGCGACAACAACGTCGGTGGTTTGGTGTTGTGTGCATCCTTGTTGTTGGTAGTTTTGTTGAGAGAGCTTGAAGGAGGAAGTCCCTGTACCACTTCGAGGAGGAAGAAGTTCCTGTAGTAGGTTAGTTTTTGTGAATTTTTTGTTGTGGAAGAAGCATTTTGGGGTAACATTCCGGAACGAGTACTCCGGAACAAGGTTAAATTTCTGCTATTTTGGAATGCACATTCTGGAATAGGTTAAAGTTATCAGAACACCCATTCCAGAATGTAGAATGTTTGTTTCCGGAAGAGCCAATCCGGAAGATAAGTGTCACCATTCCGAAAAGGGTAATCCAGAATTTAACAATGATTCCAGTAGCCCTTTCCAGAATAGTGTTATATTAATTTCTGAGAGACTTTTCCAGAAACAAGTTTTGTACAAAAATGCATTCCGGAACAGTCTATCCGAAATGGAATTTAACTATTCTAGAGTTCCTTTTCCATAATAGTGTTATATTAATTCCGGAGAGACCTTTCCGGAAACAAGTTATGGAAAAAATGCGTTCCGGAATAGTCTATCCTGAATGTATTTTAATTGTTCTGGATTCTCTTTTCCTGAAAGAATTGCATTCCAGACAATCCTTTCCAGAATAGTGTTAATTAGCTTCCGGAATGACTTTTCGGGAAAGAATGGGAAAAAAATGTGTTCCGAAAAAGTGTTTCTGGAAAAGTTTTGTATGGTTTTGAAATGAATTTTCGTTATTTTATTTAAATTTTAGATAACTAATTGTGGATTACTTTACCCTGAATAAGTGTTAGTAGTTTAAGTTTCTAATTGTTCAAGTTAGTTTGTGCGACAACAATGAAGCATACATATTTGACATTGTTTTATTTATGTAAATGAGTTGAATGTTCTTGGTTGGTTTTAAATCTGAATTAGTTTGTATGGACGACGGGTATTTAAGCAAGATGTCAGATGAAGTTGATATGTATGAGGACATTGGCATTGACGTGACAATTGATGAAGAGACAAGGATGCAATTTGGGTTAGTCAGTAAAAAAAATGTGGACTATAGCGATGTATTTACCAATACGAAGGTAATTATGATAAGTTAATTTTATGTAATTTATGTAATACCTAAAAAGGTGAACAAATAATCTTAGTTTGTATGTTGTTTATGTAGGTATTTGGTACTCGCGATGAATTATTGAAATGGGCACGGGCTGTTGCATTTGAGTTGGGTTTTGTCGGGTTTTGTCATTGTCATTTTGAGGTCTGACACAGCTAATGGCCAAGTAGGAAGGAAGACATTTGTTTTGTTGGGTTGTGAGAGAGGTGGCAAATATAGGCAATACAAAAAGAATTTAGTGGGGACGACAACTAGGACCAGAAAATGTGATTGTCCGTTCAGGTTGAGAGGAACACTAGTGAAGGATGGTGAAGGATGGACATTGAAGGTAGTTTGTGGTTCTCATAATCATGATGTTGCTAAAACATTGGTTGGTCATCCATATGCTGGCCGACTAAGTAGTAATGAGAAGACAATGCTTGTTGATATGACAAAGAGCATGGTAAAGCCAAGAAATATTCTTCTGACATTTAAAGAGCACAATGAAAAAAATGTGACTACATAAAACAAGTTTATAATGCCATAAGTGCATATCGGTCATCTGAAAGAAGGTGTAGAACGAAAATGCAACATTTAATGGATTTACTACAATGTGATATGTATATTCATTGGCATAGATTTCATGATACATCGGAAATTGTGCGTGACATTTTTTGGACACACCCTGATGTAGTAAAATTGTTGAATGCAATTAACATAGTGTTGTTGATGGCAAAATTAACAGATATAGATTGCCATTGCTTGAGATTGTTGGTGTCACACCCACTGGGTTAACCTTCTCTACAACTTTTGTATATTTGGCAGTTGAATGACAAAGTAACTTTGTTTGGGCACTTGAGAAATTGAGAGGTCTTTTTTGAAAGTTGATGGATTGCCTCAAGTGTTTGTGACTGACAGAGATATAGCCTTAATGAATGCAGTAAAAATTGTGTTTCCCGAGTCACATAATTTATTGTGCCAATTTCACATTGACAAGAATGTGAAAGCCAAGTGCAAGATGTACGTGAGTCCAAAGGAGGCTTGGGACCAAGTGATGGATGCATGGGTAGTGTTATGGATTGTCCTACACAGTTTGATTATGAAGACCGTTGACAAAGTTTGAAGTTGTTTGCTCACCATGGAATTTATTTGTGGACTATGTCAAAGATACTTGGTTGATCCCTCACAAGGAAAGATTTGCAAAGGCATGGACAGATAAAAGGATGCACTTAACAGTTATTGAACTTACAAGTTACAAAATTGTTTGTAAACAATTATCTTTATTTGTGGACTAATGTCGACTTTGTTCATTGTTAGGGTGGAGTCTACGCATTGGAGCTTGAAGAGGTTGCTCCAGACTAGTATAGGGGACTTGTGTAATTGTTGGGATGCAATGAACAACTTGATCACATTACATCATAATAAAATCAAAGCCTTATTTGAGAAAAGCATTCATGTTGTTGGTCACAGTTTTAATATAACATTGTATAAAGACTACGCAAATTTGTTTCAAGGTACGCATTGAATCATATTGTAGATGAGTTTGAGCGAGTGAGGTTTGTCGGTGTTGGCAGTGGTCGTTGTGGATGCATATTGAGGTCTACACATGGTCTACCTTGTGCATGTGAGCTAGCTAGATATGTCTTAGGTAACATACCACTTGATGTAGTTCATGTTTATTGGACTAGACTAAGCTTCAATGACATGGGGTATGATGACCAGTATCAAGAGTTATCTGTGCAGCAAGAAGTTGATGTTATTATGAAACATTTTAAAGAGGTTGATATAGCTGGCAAAGTTACAATTAAAAGTAAACTTCGTGAAATTGCATACCCTTATATGACTTCAATGTGTCCCCCTGTTGAGAAAGTCAAAACTAAGGGTTCACAAAAGGGTAGTGCAGCTAAGTTAGAAAGGTCAACCAAACGTGATCCTTCTTACTTTGAGCATGTGGATGCATTACACTCAGTGCATGATAGCTCATCCACTTGGAGGGCAACCAGAACATCATCTCAACAATCAACGTGCAAGAGAAAAGTTCCAATGTTAGATCAATTTAATGTAAAACTTCATCCATATATTTTGGACATTGTTGATGTAAAAGCAGATGGACATTGTGGTTATCATGCAATTGCGGGCTTACTGGGTATGGGTGAAGATTCTTGGCCTCTTGTTCGTAACAACTTGCATAAAAAGCTGGGACAATGGCGTGATGAGTATGCCATTATATTTGGTGGTTATGATTGCTTTGATCAAATAAAGCAATCTTTGCTTGTTGATGATGTTTCAATGGTATGATGTTGTTACTTTCATTTTGCTTTTTATTACGTAAGTATGTTGTGTTGACCAACTTCATTTTAAACAGGCATCTATGGATAAATGGATGACTTTACCAGACATGGGATATGTTATTGCTTCTAGGTATAATGTCATACTTGTTTTGTTATCGTTAAAACAAAACATTACCTTCTTCCCTCTTAGAAGTCAACCTCCCCGAGATACCTCAGTTCATCGTATGTTATGCCTAGGCCATGTTAATGGCAATCATTTTGTACAGGTATATTATATGTTATATTTGAAGTCGTGATGAATTACATTGTGTTTATTTTATGTGAAATTATCATGCTGGTTTTTTATTTTGCAGGTCCATTTGCAGGATTGTTGTCCGATACCTGAACCGGATGTGTTATGGTCAAGACATTGCCATCCTCCAGTGAAAGAATCGCTCGCCCCTTACATTGGTCGAATACACCAATTCTCCTAGTTAATTGGGGTTACATGTGATTATGTAAACCTTGCAGACGATTGATTATTTATTTAATAGTTGCCATATGACGTTGTAACGAGTATGATTTTATTGTCTTCCATAAAAACATTGAACTATTGGTGATGCACAATTTGTTATTTTGTAATGAGTACCATTATATTTTCTACCTAAATTTTGGCAGAACCTCCCCTAAAATATGGATATCACAAAAAAAAAACCGAACATCCCTATTTAATCATGACATTATGAAACTATGATCAAATAATGTCAAACAATCCATGGTAATTAAAGAACATATAATAATGTAATAACTATGATCAAATAAAGTCCACATCACTAAATAAGTCAACATCACTGTCCCCTTCCCTGTCTGCCTCGGCCACCCCGACCTCTCCTACCACCTCGTGTAACACCTCGTTACATTAGACACAACCCACACTAACGTTTTATTATTATAAAAACGAGGGTAATTTTTTTCTCGTTTAAATAAAACATTTATTAACCATATTTAGCATACAAAAAATATTTTTTAAAGAATCATGATCTTCTTTTAAATAAACATCAGTTCATTAAATAAATACAGAGAAATTATGTACTAGTTAATCCCAACCCATCCATCAAATAATCCTAGTCAGAGCAGTACACAATTTCTACCCAAAAACAGGAATGAACAAAACTAGCCTTTAAGTTTCTTATCTTCTTGTCAATTTCCACAATCCCCGAAATAACCGTGTCCGCAAAAAAGCTCGATCGTTGGGCATGACCGTCATATTCACATATCCAATATTATCTTAACTTATTACAATTCTATTTGTTTTTGTTAATAATTATTTGACTTAATTTCGTAAAAATAATTAAAAATGTCTTTTCTAAGTTTTCAACCTTTCAGGTTCAACTATGCGGTCAAACTTTTAAAATTCTAACTTGATTCATTAAACAATAATATTAAAAATCATATATTTTACTTAAACAATCATTAGAAAGAAATCGAGGGTGTTACACCCCGCCCTCTCCTATTATAAACATTTCCATCATCAGTTGCTCCATGTGCTAACAATAGTGCCTATTCAATCTCAAAAAATGCATCAGTGCCATCCGTAACCATCCTTAAATCAATCATGCGCTGTAGGTGTGTAGCAATCCTACCACAAATGGCCTATCAAGGTTTCAAAATAAATACAAATTAGAATTGACTTAAAATGTACCTTTCACTACAATAAATATGTGTATACACTTACCACAGCAGGATGAATGTCATGGGTATTGTCTCTGGGCTCATCTACCATAGCATCAGCCTGATGTGCCATCTCCGCCATCACCGGAGGAGGACCCCTATGACTTGGTTCTATAAATGGGTGGGATATCCTGTAGTAGCACTCCATGTACCCTGGAGCACAGTCTGAGGGATCCACCGCTTCAACTGTTGGTTGAATCAAGTGATTTGCAAATTGCAACCACCTCTCATCAATCTGCTACGATGTTGTAGGTTCAATCGTAAAGATAGAAGGGTGTCGAGGAATAGTTTGACAATACCCATATTGATGCAAGACCCTCTCAGGCAAATGGAGGTGCATATATGGGCCCCACCTAACGAATCCAGAAAACAGTGATATAATCTCAAATGGACAAGCTATCATATGCTCCTCATATGGCCTCTAAACCCCTCCATGCATGGTCAGCTCATCAATTTGTCTACAGTATTGAGTTATCGATAAAAGTGTTGCAGGTACCCAATGAGTGGCTCGTGGTAATAACTCAGTGTATCTTGGGGCCGGTTCCCTCACCCCAATATAAGGAAAATGCTCATAGATCAATCTATGTGCCACCCAAGAACAAAGAAAGGCTATGCTACCAACCTTTGCAAATGACTATAAAAGCAAATTTTATTTTAATTACGATTAATTACCTGTAAAAGGCTGACATATCAGGCAAGCTGCTTCGTAGTGGCAAAACTAGCATCAGCCAGATGCTCATACATATGTGTCGATGCAGCTGCGCCCCATGCATAACCCCCACACCCCTCAAGGTCAGGAAAAAGGCCTAGGAATGCCACATCCACATAGGTTGAACTTTTATCAGCAAATATAGTACAACCTACTAGATGCAACAAATACACCCTAGCAGCCTGTGTCCACTGTTGCTTCTGACACCTTTGCTCATACAGTAATCGCAACCAAATTAAACGGATTTGTCCACCTCTAGTGAACTTTGTCTCTGCAATTGCATCCTGCTCTGAAACTCCAAGCAACTCCATCAAGACAGGATTTGCCGCCTCAGCATCCATATGCTCATAACTATAAAGGCCCCTGTAATGGGAATGTGTAATAATGATGACACATCATCCAATGTTATCGTCATCTCTCCCATGAGCAAATGGAAGCTGTTAGTCTCCTTAGGCCACCTATCCATAAAAGCAGATAATAATCCTTTGTCTCTGGTTGCATAGTTGCATATAGTCAATGGGAATAACCCAGCACCCTTGACCACATCCTTTATCTCCTGATGTAGGGCACCAATGGTATCTTTCGCCCCTGTGATACTATCTTCAGGTCACCCTGGTCCTACAAGTATTTACAATACAGGTCAGATAATTAGATTAACCTATAAATACTTGAATAAATATTCACTTAGACTTAGTAGTATACCTGTCCAACCCACAACCATTAAGCTACATTATCAGCATATGATGTTAGCAATGATGTGTCCTCAGGGCCACCGCCAAACACAACAGCTTCAGGTGGTTTTGGCTGTTGCTTCTCCACATGATCATCACTTTCATCTACTATTTCAGTTCTTCGACGCCTACGTGCAGATGCTGTAGGTCTCGCACGTTCGGACCGATGAACACTAGAACCTGAAATATAGAGAAACACATTAGAAGGGGGGTTGAATAGTGTGCTTCAATTTTCTTCAAAATCCTTTATCAAATATGAAGATAGTGTATCTTAAGTTTTACAAGAATCTTGTGAAACAGAAGACTATGCTATCGTCCAGTGGTTCAAGTACAACAATTCAATGAAACTGCATTTTCTCATTTTTCGTTAGAACACACGTAAAATATTTTCGTAAACAAAATGTGTAAAGAAACTCTTTCGTGGTATGTATAGAGATAACTTAAGAGATTTGCAAGTAAGCTAGAAAGCGAAAGAGTAGAACACTTAGTTTTATACTGGTTCACTCAAACTAAGCTACGTCCAGTTCTCCTTCAACAACCTTTGAAGGGTTCTACTAATCAGGATCTGATTACTAACAAGTATTTTAACCCTGCCACTTCTGGCTACAAGTATTCTCTAGGCCACTCCTGGCACACCTTTAATCTCCCCCTGAGATTAAAGCAAACCCAAGTATTCTTTAACACTAAGCCACTCCTGGCTTTCCAAACAGAAATTGTTTGAGTATAAAAGGAATGAATAACTCTCATAGAGAGGATATTACAATAAAAATGCATACACAGAGTCGCTTAGCAAAGCTAAGTAGAAAGCTCTTTTTTTGAGAGATACAATACCATTGCGGCATTGGACGACGTAGATCTTATAACACTCAAACAAGACCATTAGATACTTCAAAATTTATCCTTTATTTGTTATCATCAAAACCGATATTTGAGGGGTTGGACATCGTCCAAAGTCTTAGAACTTAACAATCTGCCCCTTTTTGATGATGACAAACAATGTTAAATGTTGATGTTAACAGGTACATAATCATATATGAATACAGTAAAGCATATTAGAGATGATTATGTTATGCCAGTGTATGTTGACAGGGTTAATATATATATGAAATGAAGTACTCCCCCTGAGTTCAACATTTCTTATGCATATGATAACACTATATAATAAACAGCAAGAATATATCAGATATAACAGATATCAGAGTGTAAAAAACATATCAAGGATATGGATGCGGAATATGTGATATAAACACCTCATGTATTGAAAACGTGTTGATAAAACAGCCAAAGTATTCACAGAGTGAGAGTGTAAGCCATATACTTCTATGACATCAAAATTCCAATTTCTCCCCCTTTGTCATTAACAAAAAATAATGGGTTTGAAAGATGGAAAAATGACTTGACCATCATGGTCACCTATGGCTGTGGAGGTTGTGCTTGTGGTGGTGGTGGTTGTTCTGGTGGTCGTTGGGTAGGTGGTGCTGGTTGAGGAGGTTGTGGTTGGACGCGTGGTGTTATTGTTGGAGCTGTTGTGGTTGGTCGGGTGGAATGGCTTGAGCAACTTGTCCAAGCAGATTGGTTGCAGTATTTTGAATTTGATTTACAAGCGTCTGGGAGAGGCTCATGAACTGTTCAGTGATAGCATTCTGCAGTAGCATACGATGTTTAGCAGCCTCAGCCTGTTGCCTTTGCTGAAAAGCTTGAAGAGCTGCTTTGGTTTCCAACTGGTGTTGCCTCAGAGCCTATTGCACGATTTCGTGAACACGATTTTCTGAGACCCCTTGAGGTTCAGCAAATCGCAAGGGAAGGGTGCCCGTTGGACTTGAAGATCCTGTGGGAACCAGTTGACGTGTACCCGAGTGAGCTTCAGTGGACGCATCAACAATGGGGAAGCTAGTTATATCTTCAGCATGAAGCTTTTCTGCAGTTGATTCTGTGGGCTTGGATGCTTCAATAATAGGCTCTCCACCATCCTTGGACTTTCCAGTTTGGACGGTGGGTTCTTCATGGGAAGCGACAAAGTGTTCCACGTCTACTGGTACAGATGGGTCCAAGTCAAGATGAGCCAGCACCTTTGTTATCTTGTCAGATGCTTCATCCAACTCTGCTTGTGTAGCTTTCAGCTTGGCAACCCGATCTTCCTTTTCTGTGGTTGCAGCCTCAGCTTGCTCAAGAGCCAGCTGCTCTAGACGAGCTTGTTCTGCTGCTCTGGCCTCTTCTGCCTTGTACTCCTCATGCAAAGTTTGGAGTTCCTCCACAAACTTTGTGCGATCTAGTGTCCGAAGATCAAACACTTTGTTGCTTCTTACGATTGGCAAAGTCTTCATTAAATCCAGATAGTCATCTGAATCTGTCAGAAAGCAAGCAAAGGTGTCTGTGAAGTGATGAGTCTTCACTGGATGCAGCACCTTAAGACCATGAAGGGGGTGAACGAAATCATTCTTGGAGCTGCCGGAGGAGGAGGCCTTCTGGGAGTCGTTCCATAAGATCTGGCGCCAAAAGGTCATGGAATCGAAAGTTCCAAGTGGACGTGTAAGCTTACCAGTCTTGTCAAACAGGTGACCCCAGGTATGAGAGGATTGTTGTAGGGCTTCAACTTGCTCTTCCCTGCTTGGCATCTCAATGCCATAGAGCTTGTAACCTTTCTTTCAACCAACATCATATAAGGGTAGTCTAGGACACACCCTGTCTGGTACAAACTTGATTTCTGTGGCGTGGCTGATGTGAAGGTTTGGTTGGTAGGCAATGGCTTGGTTTGGTATATACATCTATTGAAGAAGTTTGCCAAGATCATCATAGTCGCTTGGCTGGAAATTAAGCACTGGAGTCCCAGCAGGTAGAGGCAGGAACTTTGTAATGGGAGTCTAGATGCGAACATCCTTGACCCATTGTACATCTGGACGCTGCTTCGACTTGGAAGGGTCCAAGCTTTCTTTAATGGCCAACTTCAATTCTACGGCCAGTTCAACATCCCTGCTAACAGGGGGCTTCTTGGACGGTGCCTTCTTCTTTCTTGGAGCCTTCCCTTTTTGCTCCGCAATCGTCTTTGTGAATCTAGAAGCAACCCCCACCTCTGGTTCAGGCAGTTCTGCTGCTGCTGGACGCACCCTTTGTTGGGTTCTAGTTGGACAAGAGTAAGGATGAGTCATTCGGATCAAGTGTGGATACACTTCTCTCGTCCAAGTGGGCAAAGGGTTGCTGATTATTGCTCCTTCTAGCATTGCAGCATAGTCAGCTGAAGGATTATGAGCATAATCATACCTCGTCCACTCTGATGCTGAGGCAGTAGTCAGATGCCTCTCTAATGGTTCTTGTAGAGTCCTCCAGATCACATCACGCCTCTTACAGTAATCCTGTTCATTATGTGTAAGGAATGCGATAGGGAAGCGTTCTCTGTCTTCTTCTCCTTTGGTTTTCTGCTTGGGGGTAAGGTCCATGGGGACCAGGCATCCCTCCATGCATCCCTTGGACACACAAACTTGGACAGATCCAAGTGAAGATGTGGATGCTGGGTTGTTGATGTGGATGGAGCACTGGATGGAGCTGGTAGAGGGGCACTGGTGGATATGCTGTCGGTGTCTTGAGAGGAAGGTGGTGGAAGTGCAACTCTTCTTGGCCTCATTACCTGAGTTTTAACTCGTTGAGGCACGTTAGTTGGAAAGGAAGTTGGTTCAGCAGGTTGTACCTTCTGCTTCTTTTACTGAGGGGCTTCCTTCTCCTCTGCTTGCTTCTTGATCTGACCAATTGGGATCTGGTCATCATCATCAGAGTCATCCAGTATTTGAAGCTTCTAAACTTTTGGCTTTTTTGGAACAGGCTTTACTGAAGCTGCCTTTGGACGCTGCTCAGCTTAAGCAGGTCTGGACGCATCAGTCCTTGGACGTTTCTCTGCCTGAGATTGAGCAATGGAGGTGTCAGCATGTCTTTTCTTGGTTCTTCTCTCCTTTTCAACATCTTCCTCATGCTGCTGAGACATGTGACATGTTACCTTTTTGCTCCCCTGTTCCTTCATCAACCTATTGATCTTCTTGCCAATACCAAGAAGATCAATCTCCTCCTCATCATCATTGGAGATAATCTTGCTTTGTTCATGTCATTGCTTGTTGATGCTATCTTCGTCCAAATCCCTTAGGACCTTGGCTGTCAGCTTAATCTTCATAGGCTTTATGCTGGACTCGCCAAATGGTTGTTGTGTTGCCACCATTTGCCCTTTCTTCATGATAGCTTCGTGATTGGCTTCGTCCAGTTCATCAAAGAAACATTGATAGACCTTCTGGTCCCAGAAGATCTTGTTCAGCAGGGCGGCGTAGAAGATGTCATCATTGCCACCGATAGTCTTCATCATTCTCACAATATTGATGTATATGGTGTGAGGAAGGTTGAAGGGGATACCTTCCATAATGTGAAATATCACGAACTTGTGTAAGTCCATGACTGAGTCCTTAGACCCGGCTTTGTGCAGGATACTCTTGTTGCACACCTGCTGCCAGATTTTTGCTTCCTTGCACAGGTTCTTGTACTCAATCTTCATTGAGTCTATGGATTTGGTCTTGCAAAGCACGTTTGTAATGTGATTACCGTACTGCTTGGCCCAGTTTGCTTTAAACTAGTTTTGCTCCCTAATGCATCTAGTTACCTTTGCAATGGACTCAGTGGACAGAGTTACCTCTCGTCCAAGAACAGTGGCCACGAGCTCCCTTGTGCTTTGGAATTTGGTATTCCTCCAAAACATCCTAATCAACTCAGGAAATATCTTCTGGTTTTCGTTGAAGTAGCCTCTGATTCCACACTTCAGAAGGTTCTCGTTCAAGTTCAGGCCCAGCTTCTCCAGCTTTTCAATGTCGAAAAAGTGCTCAATGTGCACTGTAGCAGCACCTTAACACACAACTGTGGTCTCAGGGTAGGTGTGGACGTCGAGTTCAGAGTTGCTTGAGCTTGCAGAGTTCATCATGGTAGAAAAGTTAGGATTTTCAGGTTTTCTGAGAGGGTTTTGGGTTTCTGAGAGAGAGAGAATGCTTAAGGTTGAAGATAGGCTCAAAGAAGATAGGTACGGTTATGATTTTCTGAGATGATTTGGCAGATTATATATATATGGGCTTTGTTTTGAGAATGTGAAACGGTTTTGGGCTTTTATGAATATTTGAAATGAGAGTTATGCCATAAAGCCCGCCATGGTGAGGCGTGCGAAGAATGTGGGTAACTGTGTACGGTTACCAACAGTTAAATGACTCAGCATAGAGCATTAACTCATACTTACTCTGAAATGAATGGTTTTGGCCATTTGAATTATGAGGGAAAGAAAAAAAATAATGGTAAGTTAAAAACATCGTCCAGATGTTAGACTTAAGTGTAACATATGCAATGCACGTGCATGACTTAGTGATCTTTGGACGACATGTCCATAGGACGCTAAGGTTTTATTGGACGCATCATATAGATGTTACTTATTCCTTTACAGAGTCCATGCCAAGTTTGTTCCTTAGAAGGATTAACTTGTCTTCAGTAAGGGATTTAGTAAATATATCAACAAGCTGATTATCTGTGGTTACAAAGTGTAGTTCCACAGTGCCCTTCTGAACATGGTCTCTTATAAAGTGATGTTTAATCTCTATATGTTTAGCCCTTGAATGCAATATGGGATTCTTAGAGAGATCTATGGCAGCTTTACTATCACAGAAGATAGGAATGTTACTCTCATATATGCTGTAGTCCTCAAGTTGATGTTTGATCCATAAGATTTGAGAACAACATTTTGCAGCTGAAATATATTCTGCTTCAGCAGTGGACAGTGCAATGGTTCCTTGCTTCTTGCATATCCAGGAGACTAAGTTTCCACCAATGAAGTGACATCCTCCACTAGTGTTTTTTCTTTCAATTTTGTCTCCAGCATAATCAGCATCACAGAATCCAACTAACCTGAAATCTTTCTGCCTTTTGAAATATAGACCAAGATTAGTGGTTCCAACAAGATATCGAAAGATTCTCTTAATAGCAGTTAAATGAACTTTCCTTGGGTCAGATTGAAATCTGCCACATAAGCATACACTGAACATGGTGTCAGGTCTGGACGCTGTGAGGTATAGGAGTGATCCTATCATTCCTCTGTATAGAGTGTTATCCACCTTCTTTGAGTTGTCGTCCAGTCCAAGTACTGTTGTTGGATGCATAGGAGTTTTCATTGGTTTTGCATCGTCCATCTTGTACTTCTTCAGTAGCTCTTTGACATACTTAGTTTGATGTATGTATATGCCCTTTTCGGTTTGTTCGATTTGAAGTCCAAGGAAGAATTTCAGCTCACCCATCATGCTCATCTCAAATTCTGTTTGCATTAATTTGGCAAATTCTTCACAGAGAGACTCATTAGTGCACCAAATATTATATCATCAACATATATTTGTGCAATGATAAAATCAGAAGAGTAGTCTTTGCGAAACAATGTAGTGTCTACTTTTCCTCTTGAAAAACCATTTTCTGACAGAAATGAATTGAGTTTTTCATACCAAGCTCTAGGTGCTTGTTTCAACCCATATAAAGCTTTGTTAAGTTTGAAAACATGATTTGGAAAAGCATCACTTTCAAATCCTGGGGGTTGTTCCACATAGACTTCTTCCTTTATGAGTCCATTGAGGAATGCACTTTTTACGTCCATTTGATATAGCTTCATATTTCTATGAGCTGCAAATGATAGTAAAATGCAAATTGCCTCTAGACGTGCAACAGGAGCATAAGTTTCAGTATAATCTATACCTTCCCGTTGTGAGTAACCTTTTGCTACCAACCTCGCTTTGTTTCTCACAACATTACCTGCTTCGTCCAGCTTGTTTCTGAACACCCACTTTGCTCCTACAGCTTCTTTGTTGTTGGGGAGTTCTACTAGCTTCCAGACATCATTCTTTTGAAACTGGTCAAGTTCTTCCTGCATTGCTTTGACCCAACTTTCATCTTCTAAGGCATCGTCCACAGTCTTAGGTTCTATTTGCGATATGAGTGTTGTGTGACCTTGCTGTCGTTCAAGTGAAGATCTGGTTTTGACTCTATCTTTTGGATCTCTGATGTTTGCTCCTCTGGATGATGTTTATTCATTTTCCAATTGCGTCCAGTTGGTTCTCTTTGTTCTACTACTGGACCGCCCATTGGTCCATTGGTCCATTGGACTCTTCAACTGAGACATCATGGTTGGATGTTTCTGATGACTTACTTGCATCGTCCAATCTTAGATCTGCAAATGATTTGTCTAGCTTTGATAATTCTTTATTAGGCTTGTTGTCATTGAACTTCACATGGATAGCTTCTTCAACAACTAAGGTTCTAGAGTTATAAAACCTGTATACCTTTGAAGTTTTAGAATATCCAAGCAATATTCCTTCATCACACTTAGAATCAAATTTTCCCAAGTTATCTTTAGTGTTCAGAATGAAACATTGACATCCAAATGGATGGAAGTAGGATATGTTGGGTCTTCTTCCCTTCCACAATTCATATGGAGTCTTTTTCAATATTGGCCTTACATAGATTCTATTTTGTAAGTAATAGGCAGTATTCACTGCTTCAGCCCAGAAGTGTTTAGGGGTTGAATTATCATTCAACATGGTTCTGGCCATATCTTGGAGTGACCTATTTTTCCTCTCAACAACACCATTCTGTTATGGTGTTCTGGGTGTTGAGAAATTGTGAAGGACACCATTATCCTCATAGAACCTTTGAAATCTTTCGTTTTCAAATTCTCCCCCATGATCACTCCAGATAGAAGTAATGCATACTCCTTTTTCATTTTGAACTCTTTTACAGAAGTTATAAAAGGCCTTGAAGGACTCATCTTTATGGGATAGGAACATGACCCGTGTCCATCTAATGTCCATCTAGTATAGTCGTCCACTGTAACCAATCCGTATCTCTTACCACTTACTGAGGTTGTTCTTGTGGGTCCAAATAGATCAATATGTAACAGCTCAAGAGGTCTAGAAGTGGAAACAATGTTTTTACTCTGAAAAGAACTTTTCACTTGTTTCCCTTTCTGACAAGCTTCACAAAGAAGATCATCTTTATATGACATACTTGGTAGTCCTTTTACGAGGTTGTGCCTTTTCAGCTTTGAGATTAACCTCAAGCTTGTATGACCAAGTCTTTTATGCCATAGCCAATGATTTTCTTGTATTGAAACTAGGCATGATACATTTTGACTTGATAGTTCCCCAAGCTTAATCTTATATAGATTACATTGCCTCTTTGCAGTAAAGAGAAGGGATCCATCAGAGTTCCTGACTATACATTCACCTTTGTTAAAGGCAACATCATATCCACTATCACATAATTGGCTTATGCTAAGTAGATTGTGTTTAAGACCTTTAACATAAAGAACTTTATCAATACAAGGATAGGGTGGTATACCAATCTTACCCACGCCAGCTATCATCCCTTTCTGATTCCCTCTGAAAATGACCGTCCCACCAGCTTTGGGTAGGAGGCTTTGGAACATACACCTTTCTCCCATCATGTGATGTGAGCACCCACTATCCAAGTACCATGATTGGAGTTTCTTTCCTGCTGTTAAGCATGTTTGCAACATGGACAATTTTATCCTTAGGTACCCAAATTGACTTGGGTCCTTTTTTGTTAGTTTGAAGGGTATTGGACGCTCCCTTCTTAAGCAGGTGTCTGCATTTGGACGTTATATGTCCAGGTTTCCCACAGAAGTAGCAAACATCTGTTTCCTCGTCATGAATATATTTCTTTCCCTTATATCCATGTCCTAACCTGTCATTTGGTCTCTTACAACCTTCATATTTTAAAAGCATTTTAAGGTTGTCAGATCCCTTAACAAAGTTTGACAAATCCTTCTTTAGGCTGTCAATCTCTTCATGAAGTTTTACAACATCATGTGTTTGACCTCTTAAGGAAGTATCTACTTCAACTTTCAGAAGCTTCTCAACTAGCCTTTTGTTTTCTCCTTTGAGATTTTGAATCTCTATGGAAAGATTCATTTCTCTAGTCCTTGAGTCCTCATAGGATTTATGGGCTCGAGCAGCATCATTCCAGAGAGTTCGCCTCTCCGCATGTGTAATTTCATATTGCTTTGAGAGCTCCGTAAACTTTTGCTGTAAATCCTCCTTTTCACTTTCAAGTTGTTTGAAATTTTTCTCTAAAACTTCTTTTTCTTTTGAAAGTGATTTGGACGATTTCTTTAAAGTTCTGTAGGCCTTTGACAGAATAGAAGAGTTTGAAAGTAATTCATGATAAGCTTCTTGAATTGAATCTAAGTCATTAAGGTCTACCTCATCTTCTTCTTCTGGTTCAGAAGAATCTGTTGAAGTGTCTGCCATCAGGCATATGTGTGCTTCCTCTTCTTCTTCATCGTTCGATGATGAGTCATCGTCCAGGTCTTCCCATGTGGACATCAGAACTTTCTTGTCCTTCCTTTTGCTGAAGAATTTCTTCTTCTTATCCTTGCTCTTGTCGAGATCTAGGCATTCTGATTTGAAGTGTCCTGGATTTTTGCATTCGTAGCATACGATTGGACTCTTCTCCTTCTTTTCTTTAAGGCGTTTTCTGTTTAGGTTTCTCCATCTGGATCCACCTTTCTTCTTCCACATAGCGTGTATCCTCTTGGATATGAAGGATAGCTCATTATTCTCATCTGAGTCATCATCTTCAGATTGTTCGTCTGATGATATTTCAGCTTGCATGGCTTTGGACGATGGTGCTTTCCTTGGTTTCTGGACGCTGAGCACCAGAGACTTGTTTTTCTTACCATCACCATCTTGATGCAGTTCTAGTTCATGCACCTTGAGAATTCCCATGAGTTCTTCTAGGGACATATCATCCAGTCCTTTTGTTGCTCTCAAGGCTGTAACCTGTGGTCTCCATTGTCTAGGCAAACTTCTCATAATTTTGTCAATATGTTCATAGTTATTGTAATCTTTACCATGTCCTCTAAGTTCATTTAGTATGGTTTGAAACCGTCCAAACATACCTTGTATGTCCTCATTTTCTTCCATACTAAACAATTCATATTGATGAGTAAGGAGACTGAGTTTGTTACGTTTTACCTGGGTGGAACCCTCATACGTTAACGCAAGAGTGTCCCACATTTGTTTCGCGCTTTCGAGACTGTGCACCTTGTTGTATTCTTGTTCGCTTAGTGCACATATGATGATGTTTCTAGCTCTGCAGTTGAGATGAAATCTTTGTTTCTGCTCCTTCGTCCATCTAGTCTTTGGGATTTCGATGAGATTCACATCAAGTGGAATGTAGTCGCCCATCTCCACAACGTCCCACATGTCAATATGACTAGATTCAAAGAATGCTATCATTCTTTGTTTCCAGTAATCATATTTGACACCCTTGAAGAGTGGTGGTCTGTTCACAGCTTGTCCCTCGTTTTCCATCTTTCTTAGGATCTTTCCTCTGTACTGCTAAGTACTCAACCCAAGAGGCCGAGCTCTGATGCCAACTGAAATATAGAGAAACACACTAGAAGGGGGTTGAATAGTGTGTTTCAATTTTCTTCGAAATCCTTTCTCAAATATGAAGATAGTGTATCTTAGGTTTTACAAGAATCTTGTGAAACAGAAGACTATGCTATCGTCCAGTGGTTCAAGTATAGCAGTTCAATGAAACTGCGTTTTCTCATTTTTCGTTAGAACACACATAAAATATTTTCATAAACAAAATGTGTAAAGAAACTCTTTCGTGGTATGTGTAGAGATAACTTAAGAGATTTACAAGTAAGCTAGAAAGCGAAAGAGTAGAACACTTAGTTTTATACTGGTTCACTCAAACTGAGCTACGTCTAGTTCTCCTTCAACAACCTTTGAAGGGTTCTACTAATCAGGATCTGATTACTAACAAGTATTTTAACCCTGCCACTTCTGGCTACAAGTATTCTCTAGGCCACTTCTGGCACACCTTTAATCCCCCCCCCCTAAGATTAAAGCAAAGTAGAAAGTTTTTTTTAGCTAAAATGTGGATCGTCCAGTCGTTTTGACAGCGTTTTAGCTTTTAGTAAATCTTAGTTTTTGACAGAGTTTTCGCTCTTAATGAATCTTTGTGTTCACTTTTTTGATGTATGAGCTTGTTCTTCTATTTACAAGCTACTTGGAGTAAAGTATCCATTGTGGGTTGCGACCGTTGCCTCGTGTCGGTTTGGGGGTGGAGAGATAAAGTAGACAATCGTACATGTAGCGCCTCCTCTACTTGTACTATTTATGCAGAGAAATGCTTTTCGATTCCTGTTCAATACTTTTCGAAAATTCAAATAGAATGTCATGTTAGAATGAGAGGGAATTCATTGAACATTCCAGAGAATCATTATCGAAAGCGTATTATTGCATTTTGTGACTTTTGAGATAGAAAACAGAGTGTAAGTCATATAGGCATTGGACGCTTGCTTTATAGAGACATTGGACGTTAGATGTTTTACTTTATAAGACATATTTGGACGCTTTGCTTATAGAAATATAAAGTCTAAGTTTGAGAGATACAATACCATTGCGGCATTGGACGACGTAGATCCTATAACACTCAAACAAGACCATTAGATACTTCAAAATTTATCCTTTATTTGTTGTCATCAAAACCGATATTTGAGGGGTTGGACATCGTTCAAAGTCTTAGAACTTAGCATAACCACCTCTCGTTTTTGGCATCTCTAAAAAAAATTATAATAAAAAACAAATGCAACCAAATGTCAAATACAAACAAAGCATCCCATAAATATAGTAATTATTTAACTAAAAACTATATAACTGATAAATACTAACATACTAAAAAAAACATTACTAATAAAAACTAAAAACTACACTACTCCCATGCCAAAAACAACCATTCATTCCGGAACAGTCATTCCTGAATAATCATTTCGGAATGATGGGTTGATTCCGGAAAGGCCATTCCGAAATGAACACTTGCATTCCAGAACAACGATTCTGGAATGACTTTCCGGAATCAACACATCATTCCAGAATGGCTGTTTCGGAATGGCATATTGGTTCCGAAAATCAATTCCGGAATGCAAATGGTCTTTCCGAAAAGGCCATTCCAAAATGGCTTTTTGGAATCATCACATCATTCTAAAACATCAATTATGGAATGAGCATTTTTAATCCGGAATAGCCATTCTGGAATGCATGGTTTGATTTTGGAAAGCCTTTCTGGAATGGCTGTTCCGAAACGCAAGTGCTCATTCCGGAATGGCCATTCTGTCATCAACCTATCATTCCAGAATGACTATTCCGGAATGCAAAAACTCATTCTAGAATAGCTGTTCCGGAATGATGTGATGATTCCGGAAGGCCATTCCAAAATAGCCTTTCCGGAAAGACCGTTTGCATTCCGGAATAGCCATTCCAGAATTGCTTTCCGAAATCATCGCATCATTCTGGAACAGCTATTTCGGATCCCCATTGCACCTCAACACCCCCTCGCCCAACCCCAAATGAACCCCCAAGCGGCCATTAAAACACCACAAAATAAAAAAAGGAGAAGGGATGAAAGGAACCTTACCTCCAAGGGGCAAAAGCCAATCGCAAACGGGAGGGAGAACGGAAGGAAGGGGTTGTGCCGTGTGAGGAAAGGGAAGGGGCTACGTTGCGTCAGGAAAGGGCTGCGTGAGGAAAGGGATTCGTGAGGGAAGGGAATGGAGGAGGTATTCCGAAGTGTTGAGGAAATGGGGTGCGACGCTGAGGAAAGGGAAAGGGCGAAGGGGTGGGTTAGGGTTAGGGGTGCTGGGATATAAAGAAGGGAATTTTCGGGCATTTATTATTATTTGGGGGTGCAGGAAGTAAAGGCCCTAATTGATGTGTTCTTTCCTGTGGCCATATTCAGGACGATTAAACAAGCGTGGTGCCAACTATCACATTAATCAATCATTCCAGGAAAAGGGCTCAGAAAAGAAATGATCACATTACCATCGACCAACAATTTAGTCTTATTTTATTGAATAAAATATCACCAGCTTGTATACATAATCATATCTCCAACAACCTTTTTTTTTGTTTCGTGTGTGACTGTGTTTTTCCGCCAAAATAATATAAATTAACTTTTGTGCCATTATTAACTACGTAAGCTTATTATAATATAAACGGCAGTATATACTTCTTAATTTCATTTATTTTTATTTAGTGTTTAAGTTTATAGTCGGTAAATTAAAAAAATATTTAATTTTTTTTACTGAAATTATTTATTATTTCTTACTACTGTATATCCTATTTGAATGTGGGTTTTAGGCCTAACTCAACCCTAAAAGTTAGATCACAAAGTGAGAGTTGCCTTTCATTTATATAGTCTATCTTGGCACTACTTCTAGGCTATGTAGAACTTGGATTTTTCTCAATACATCCCCTCATGCCCAACACTTTTTGGATTTGGTGTGTAGATAATATGGTAGGTGATCCTTTTTAATGGATCTAGGGTGGCCCTTTTTGCAACACTCACCCTATGAATTAGCTTCTAGGGTTGAGTTAGGTTCAAACTCACATTTTAAGATATCCTTCATTCTAATTATTTATTATTTTAATATTTATTGTTCCGGCATCGAGTCCGCATCGTTAGGGTCACCATCCGAGGTATTGTCCGTTTAGGTGCTCGGTGGATCGTCACGGTTTTGTCCTTACAAAAGCTGCCTCGGTGGGTTTGAGAGGGAGGAGGGTGTTTATAAGCTACCCTTAGCCTTGACTCCTAAGCAATGTGGGACTTTGTGACTATCGGAAGATTTATTTTTCTACCTTTTTATAGTGAGACTCATGAGAAAGCAAAAGCATATGCAAAGCTTAGACAGCTAGAGCGTAAATATACTAAGCTAGAGTTTAATTAATTTAAGAAGAGAGGTGGGCGGGACCAAATGGGAAAGCGTAGACTTGTAGTGACTTTGAAAAGCACTAATTAGCGCATATGCAAACCACCAGCTTGCACTGCCTCTTTCCTAAGACACTCTCGGCTATATAAATTAATTAACAACTAGCCAATTAATAAAGGAATTGATTGTGTCGCATTATGGGGCATTAATTAAGAATGTTTTATAGTATATAAATGGGGCCTTTCTTTAATTAATAATGATATATATGCTGAGTGTTGTGCGTGGTGGGGAATCACACCTACTCCTAGAAATTAAAGTAAAGGAAGAAGGTCGGTCTAGTCAGAAATTTAATTGAAAAATTAGCCCCGTCAATTACGGGGATCATGGTGCAGTGTCTGAAACCAAGTATAAGTATGTCGTTTTCCTTAGTTTTAGGGGTGAAGATACCCGTCACACCTTTACTTGTCATCTCTATCGTGCTTTGTGTCGTAAGGGAATTATCACCTTCATGGATGATGAGGAAATGAAGCTTGGAGATCAATTTGTTCCTAGGCTTCTTAAAGCTATTGAAGAATCAAGGATTTCCATCGTTGTTTTCTCTGAAAATTATGCATCTTCTTCATGGTGCCTTGATGAACTTGTCCAGATCCACTTGTGTATGAAGTCAAAAAACCAGCTCGTTTGGCCCATCTTCTACAAAGTGGACCCTTCAGATGTGAGGCATCAGAATGGAAGTTATGGTGAGGCAATGACTAAGCATGAAACAAGGTTTGGGAAAGACTCGGAGAAGGTGCAAAAATGGAGGTCAGCCTTGAAAGACATAGCCAACTTGAAAGGAGAACACTTGAAAGTGGAACAAGGGTAAGTAAATAAATATATGTATGCTATTTAATTTCTCTATTTGCTCTTGACTTCACGTTATGAAATATTTGCTACTTGTTCATATTACATAATTTGTATTAGTGGCGTGTCTTTGGCTCCATATACACTTTTCCTCACCATCTTTTTTACGAACAATAGCGACAACAAATTGGGGTTAGTAAATTACATATTAGTAAATTACATATTTCCTTTTTGAGCTTTCACAACTATTAACTTCAATATACTTCTGAGTCTCGTGATAACAGTCTGATAATATATATTACTGCAGGTTAGTAATTTTTTTTGTTTCCTTTCTATTTTATTTTTTCTTATGGGTATCCCTGACTATGATTAATTGGGTTATTATAGGCCCAAAAATTTTATTTCTATTTATTGAACATCGTATATATTTATCTTTATTTCTCCATTAATTTTTACCTTTATGGTGTGGATACACAAATCTCAAAAGTACTTCAAAAAATCAAACGCACGACAAAAGTTACCCTAAAATTGTGGTACAAAAACCATGGCTTAATCCCCAAGTTACATTAGTTCAGGATAATTAATTTGGCAATTATTTTTTACTAAAGAAATCCTGACTTAAAAACAGAATATAATTTGGCAAAATCAACTTGATGCTTAATTTAAAGAGCATTCTATTTTCAGGAGGGACGAATCCAAGTTTATTGATGCTCTTTCTAGTCAGATTTTCATTAAAGTATCTCCTAAAGATTTATCTAGTAATGAGCATATAGTTGGACGCGAGTATCTAGTTGAAGAATTGAAATCACTTCTAGAACTTGAGTCTTGTAATATCACTTGCCTGTTAGGGATTCATGGAACAGGTGGAATTGGCAAAACCACACTTGCCAAAGCTTTGTATGACTCCATTTACAAGCAGTTTCAAGGTTCATGCTTTCTCTCCAACGTTAGAGAAACTTCAAATCAAATCCAGGGCATAAAAGAACTGCAAGAAGGGCTTCTATCAGGGATACTTGAGGACAACTTCCAGTTGAAAAGTATTGAAGAAGGAATCGGAACAATAAAAAGTAGACTTGGTTCCAAAAGAGTTCTTTTAGTTCTTGATGATGTTGATGACATTGAACAGTTGAAAAAGTTGGCACAGGAACGTGATTGGTTTGGTCCTGGGAGCAGGATCATCATAACGACGAGAGATAAACATTTGCTAGCTGTTGGTTAGGTTGAAAAAAGATATGAAGTGAAAGTGCTAAACGACCAAGAGTCTCTGGAGCTCTTTTGTCAGAGTGCCTTTAGAAAGAGCTATCCTGAAACAAACTATGAAGACCTTTCCAATCGCGCAATGAGATGTTGCAAAGGCCTTCCGTTGGCCTTAAAAGTACTAGGCTCTCATATGGTGGAAAAAGATTTGGGTGGATGGAATGATGCATTGGATAGATATAAAAATAGTCCACATCCAAAAGTTCAAGAAGTTCTTAGAATAAGCTATGATAGCTTGTCCTTGGATGAGAAGAACATTTTTCTCGACATTGCATGCTTCTTCAAAGGGCGAAAATTGGAATATGTTAAAAGAGTACTAGATGCATGCGACTTCAAATCGGGAGATGGTATTGCAACATTAGTTAATAAATCTCTTTTAACCAATGATAACCATTGCTTGAGGATGCATGACCTAATACAAGACATGGGTAGAGAGATTGTTAAGGAGCAAGCGGGTAATAAAGTTGGTGAACGCAGCAGATTATGGCATCATGAAGATGTTATTCAAGTACTAGCTGATAATAATGTAAGAATATTGTCAACTTTGTTTCTTGATTTTTATCATCTTTAAACATTTTAGTTCGTGTTATGAATACTTAATTGACGTCAGTTATAATTGCTTTAAAGGGAAGTAGCGAAATTCAAGGAATAATGCTTCGTCCCCCTCAAAGAGAAGAAATTAATTGTACTGATACTGTATTTGAGAAGATGAAGAATCTTAGAATTCTCATAGTTGGTAATACAAGCTTTTCACGTGAGCCACGTTATCTCCCAAATAACTTAAGGCTACTTGAATGGACGGAGTACCCTTCACAGTCTTTCCCATCAGGTTTTTATCCCAGGAAAATTGTGGGCTTCAATTTATCTGATAGTTTTCTACTACTGGAAAAGCCATTTCAGGTACGATTGCTAATTGTTTTTCATGTTTTATAAAAATGTTTAGATTGCTTGATCTTATCACGTAACTGATCTTAATTTTTTCACCTCAATTTGTATGCTGTTACACTTTTCCTGTATCATTAATTAGTGTTAATTATCTTATCAATCATTCAAGCCAATTGTATATAAAAAGTTTATATTGCGCTAATTACCTTCATCTGAAAACAATTTACATAATTTGGATGAACTGTTGTTAATTAATTTCTTTATGTATGTTTTGCAGAGATTTGACCATTTGACTTACATCAATATCTCTTGTTGTTATATAGTTACTGAATTTCCTGATGTGTCTGGGGCCATGAATTTAAGAGAATTGAGACTTGATTCATGCCCGGAACTGGTTAGCATTCATAAATCAGTTGGACTTCTAGCTAACCTTGTTTTCCTAAGTGCTTCAGAATGCATTAATCTTGAAAGTTTTGTGCCAACAATCTATTTGCCATCTCTCGAATACCTTTCCTTTGAATATTGCTCAAGACGTGCACACTTCCCAGAGATCAAGGGAACCATGGATAAGCCATTAAAGATTAAAATGTCAAAAACAGCTATCAAGGAGCTTCCAAAATCCATTGAGAAACTGATTGGGCTTAACCACCTTGAGATGGAAGGTTGTAAGGAACTTCGACATTTACCAAGTAGCTTATTTGTGTTGCCAAATTTTGTCACATTAAATATTGGAGATTGTCGTGAACTTCGAGAGTCATTTAGAAGGTTCAAAGGAAGCCATTCAGCGTCCCCAAAACTAGAGACATTATATTTCGAGAAGGCTGATCTATCAGACGAAGATGTTCAAGTAATTATTTACAATTTTCCAAACTTGAAATACTTAAATGTATCCTGGAACATTTTTGTGTCTCTCCCAGCACACATTAAAGAATCTACTAAGTTGACAACTCTGGATGTGAGCTATTGTACGAAGCTTCGAGAAATTCCACAACTGCCGTCAAGTGTTCAGAGAGTAGATGTAAGTGAATGCAATTCCTTAACTCCCGAGACATCAGACATCTTATGGTCTCAGGTTTACTTGCACTACTTTTGCTGATATATATATATATATATATATATATATATATATATATATATATATATATATATATATATATATAACGAACAAATATTCTTTTAATTAAAAAAAAGGTAAAATTAGTATGTTAGTCATTAAGAAATGTTTCTGGTTTAGTTCCACATTTTCATTTCCATTCCTTCCTCCCATATTTTAACACAAAAGTACCTATAGTAACAGAACATAAACATAGTTTACAATGGATCATTAAAATTTTGTTTCACAGGTGCGTAAAGAGAGTAAGGGATTAGAAGTCATAATGCCGAAAAGGGAGATTCCAAAATGGTTCGACTATGTTAAGAAGGGAGGGTTTCCAGTTTTCAAGATGTACAATTTTCCAAACTTGAAATACTTAAATGTATCCTGCAACGATTTTGTGTTTCTCCCAGCACAAATTAAAGAATCTACTAAGTTGACAACTCTGGTTATGAGCTATTGTGAGAAGCTTCGAGAAATTCCACGACTGCCGTCAAGTGTTCATGTAGTAGATGCAAGTGAATGCGATTCCTTAACTCCCGAGACATCAAGCATCTTATTTTCTGAGGTTTACAAGCACTACTTTTGTTGATATATATATATACATAAAAAATATATATATATATATATATATAGTAATAGAACATAAACATAATTTACAATGGATCATTATAATTTTGTTTCACAGGTGTGTGAAGAGTATAAGAGATTAAGAGTCATGATGAAGGAAAGGGAGATTCCAGAAACGTTCCACTATGTTAACATGGAAGGGTTTAAGGTTTTCAAGGCTCGTGGGAAGTTCCCAATGGTTGCTTTAGCATTTGTGTTCGGGGAAGTGAAAACCGAGGATTATGGATCTTCTGAAGTAGTTTGCATGCACTTGTTCATTGAGGGTGAACACAGAGGGAAGCGTGATTTCTTTGTGAGGAAGAATCATGTCTTCTTATGTGACCTACGAGTTTTTTTTGGTTTGGAGGAGTGGGAGGATGTAGGTAATGATTGGAAGACCATACAGATTTACTGTGAAACAGACTTGACTGTATGTTCATGGGGAGTTTATCTGTACAAGCTTGAGACTAAAGTGGAGGATATCCAGATCACGAGTCAAGATACTCATTTCTCTTTGCTTCGGAGTCTTCATGCACTAAATAAGAAACTAAGTTTGAATTTGCCAGAAATGTATAGGGACGCTGATATGCTGAGTAGTTTGTTGGAAGAAGAGGGGTATTTTAAAGATAAGCCACCTGAAAACATGGAAATCATCCAAAAGTTGCTGCGAATCTTCGAGAAAGGATCAACGTGTGCCATGGCTCAGAGAAAGGTGGCAGGTAGTTCAGGGTCAGCAGTAATGACAATTGAATGGAGCCTTTTTAGCCATTCCATGAATATGAAAATGACAATTTAGATATTCAGTTAATAGTTGGTATCTGTTTTGTAATGATTTGAGCATTTGACTTACTTGAATAATGACTATATCCCATTGCTATGTCACTAAATTTCCTAATGTGTCTGGAGCCCAAAAAATTGAGAGAAATGAAAGATTTAAATTTACCAGCTATCAATTTTATATCCCCTCCCTGTACACATTAGAATATCTGTTTACTTAAGTCTTGATGTGAGTTGTTTCAGGGAGCAATTAAGATCTTTGTTAGACTTTTCACATCTATTTATATTATGAATTTGATAAATAGAAATTTCTGAAAAATAGCGACAATGAACTTGGGTTACTTTTTTCATCATCTTAAGGCAAATAAATGTGAAACATGGAATGGAGGCTTTTAATATATAATTTGTGCAATATTTGTAAATTATATATTTCTTTTGTTGAGCTTTCACAACTTTTAACTTCAATATATACTTCTAAATCTCGTGATAGCAGTATGATAATATATATTTCTGCAGGTTAGTAAATTTTTTTCTCGTTTATATTTTATTTTTTATTATGGGTATCCTTGTCTATGATTAATTGGGTTATTATAGGCCCACATATTTTATTTCTACATCTATTTTTAGATTTCTATTTATTTAATATCGTATACATTTATCTATATTTCTCCATTAATTTTTATCTTTATGGAATGGATACACAAATCTCAAAAGTACTTCAAAAAATCAATGCACAACAAATGTTTCCTAAAATTGTGGTACAAAAACCTTGGCTTATTCCCCAAGTTGCATCAGTCCAGGATAATTAATTTGCCAATTATTTTTGACGAAAGAAACCTGATTAATAAAAACAAAATATAATTTGGCAAAATTAACTTGATGCTTAATTTAAAGAGCATTGTTTTTTCAGGTGGGACGCATCCAATTTTATTGATGATCTTGCTAGCCAAATTTTCATTAAAGTATATCCTGAAGATTTATTGAAATCACTTATGGAAAAGTCATTTCAGGTACAATTGCTTATTGTTTTTCATATTTTATAAAAATGTTTAGATTGCTTGATCTTATCACGTAATTGATCTTAATTTTTTTCACCTTAATTTGTATTCTATGTTACACTTTTCCTGTCTCATTAATTAGTGTTAATTATTTTGGCGATAATTCGAGCCAACTGTATATAAAAAGTTTATATTGTGCTAATTACCTTCACCTGAAAACAATTTACATAATTTGGATGTACGGTTGTTAATTAATTTCTTTATGTATGTTTTGCAGAGCTTTGACCATTTGACTTACATGGATATCTCTGGTTGTGATTCAGTTACTGAATTTCCTGATGTGTCTGGGGCCTTGAATTTAAGAGAACTGAGACTTGATTCATGCCTGGAACTGGTTAGCATTCATAAATCAGTTGGACTTCTCGCTAACCTTGTTTTCCTAAGTGCTTTAGGATGCATTAATCTTGAAAGTTTTGTGCCAACAATCTATTTGCCATCTCTCGAATACCTTTCCTTTAATGATTGCTCAAGTCTTGCACACTTCCCAGAGATCGAGGGAACCATGAATAAGCCATTAATGATTGATATGTCAAAAACGGCTATCAAGGAGCTTCCAGAATCCATTGAGAAACTGACTGGGCTTTACCATCTTGAGATGGGAGGTTGTATGGAACTCCAACATTTACCAAGTAGCTTATTTATGTTGCCAAATTTTGTCAAATTACATATTGGATACTGTTATCAACTTCGAAAGTCATTTAGAAGGTTTGAAAGAAATCATTCAGCGTGCCCAAAATTAGAGACATTATATTTCGATGGTGCAGATCTATCAGACGAAGATGTTCACGCGATTATTTACAATTTTCCAAACCTGGAAGACTTAAATGTATCGTGGAACAATTTTGTGTCTCTCCCAGCACACATTAAAGAATCTACTAAGTTGACAATTCTGAATGTGAACAATTGTGTGGAGCTTCAAGAAATTCCACAACTGCCATCAAGTGTTCAGAAAATATATGCAAGTGAATGCCATTCCTTAACTCCTGAGACATCAAACATCTTATGGTCTCAGGTTTGCTAGCACTACGTTTGCTTATATATTTACATAATGAATAAATATTCTTTAATTGAAAAAAGATAAAATTAATATTAGTCATTAAGAAATGTTTTCTTGTGTAGTTCCACATTTCCATTTCCATTTCCATTCCTTCCTCCCATATTTTATTTCTTTCTCAAGAAAATAACAAAGTATATATCTATAGTAATAGAACATAAAGGTAGTTAATTTACAATGGATCATTATAATTTTGTTTCTGGTTTGTGGGATGTGTCACAGGTGCGTAAAGAGATTAAGAAATTAGAAGTGGAGATGCCGAGAATAAGGGACATTCCAGAATGGTTTGACTATGTCAAAGAGGGAGGGTTTCCGGTTTTCAAGGCTCGTGGGAAGTTCCCAGCGGTTGCTTTAGCGATTGTGTTCAGGGAAACACAGGATTTTGAATCCATTGGACATGTTTGCATGGACTTGTTCATTGAGGATGAACACAGAGGGAACCTTAATGACTTTGTGAACAAGAATCATGTGTTGTTGTGCGACCTACGATGTTTTTTCCATTTGAAGGAGTGGGAGGATGTAGGTAATGATTGGAAGACCATACATCTTTACTGTGATACAGGCTTGATTGAAACATTGAGGATATCCAGTTCCTGAGTCAACATCCCACTTCCTATTTGGTTCGGAGGACTCAAGACTCAAGAAGCCAGTCCTTCAAGCCAAGAACGAAAAGATGAAGGACTTGTGGAGGAAGATTCAAGCTCACCACACAGATCTGGGAAAAAGCTCAGAAGATGTTGAGGATGCTTATGATTTAAATCATAACATTCCTCAACCTGACACTCACACTGTTGACCCCACCTTCTTCGAAATATTGTCAATCTTAAAAGATATTTCTCTGCCTCTTCTACTTTTTCTTTCTTTTTGTTAACTAGTATAATAATCCATGCAATGTATGGAAATATATTTAAATTAGAAATATATAATAAATTTTAAAAATTTATTATATAAAAAATTAACGATGTCTGTATTTTTTAAATTTAAATCATATTACAAATATATATTATATCTTAATGTGTAATGTTTATTTAATTTTAAATTGTTTTGTCAAATAGTCAAAATTAGTAATTTAACTTATAATATAAATAAATAGTAATATTATACCTGATATATATTTTAAATTATAAACATTATACTATAAAAATTATATTAATATATAATTTTTATAAAAAAATATCATCAAAATTTTAACATTAATTTTACTTCATATATAATATTCAATCCTTGTGTCTACCTATTATTAAGATTTTAATACCGTTATTTAAAATGATGACAATTACTATATTAATTATTACACACTCAATCAATTATTCTCTCAAAATGCAAAATCAGTAATTAATGCGCGTCAAATATAACATATGAAAAAAGCAATTTAATACATACATATAAAAATGATAAAATATATGCAATCAATCATTGAAGAATATAATTTATATTTAATTATTTATGATAACAAAAATTCTATTAAATATAAATTATAAATTATTATTATAAATTTTAATTTGAAATGTGGTGCGTCATTAAGGCATAAATAGTCGTAACTACTATAAGATTTTAATTTAATGCAACCTATAAATCAAAATGCAAATAATATATTCTAATTTTTTTAACTGGTTATGTTGTCAAAGATTTTTATTGTTTTAGATAATTAATACTCAAAATTTTATAATTAACATGAAATATAGAGATATATATTCAAATCATAATTAATTCTTTCATCAATTAAAATTTATTTTTAAACATTATAATTTTTTTGAATAATAAATTTTATTAGAAATCATGAATAATAAACTTTATAAATCAAAAGTTTATAAATGATTGCATATTTTATATATCAATTTATATTTTCATTATCAATAAACTAAAATTTTAAATATATTTTTTTATATTTTATATATATTTTCATATACTTGAAAATATACTAATATAAACTTTTAAGCATTGCTTACTTATTTCGATAGTCATAATAATTAATTAGAAAATTACATATCATATTTCTTGTGCAATTTATTGCAAACTACCTTCTCTTATTTTTAATATTCTTAATTGATTATCTAAATGAAAGATTGGCTAAAACATGATTTTGGTTCCTTAAGTTTAAAAAATTGACTAAATAGAAATATATATTCAAATAAAGTTAATTTTTAAAACTCTATACATTAAGTGCTGGAATGACTGCATAATTTATATATTAATTTATATTATCAATATAAATGAACTAAAATTTTAAATTCTTTTTAAATGAAATATTTTCATATTTTTATGTATTTTCAAGAACATGTAAATACATAAAATTTCAACTAATTTAAATTATTAAACATTGTTTATTCGTTCTGTAAAAAAAAATTGTTTATTCATAGTTGTACTCAAAATAATTAATTAGCATATTACATATAATTAATGGACATTCAATATTTTTTTTTTGAGAAGAAATTAATGGATATTCAATTACTAATTAATCATTATTTTGTTTAATTAAACTTGTTAATTGCACATATTACTATATTTTGAAATATTATGTTTACCTTAATTGAACAAATATTTGAAAATATATATGTCATAATTACCCCAATTAATTCAAATTAGAATATATACCATTTTTTACTTTAATTATTATAATTATGAATTTTTATGTATTAAAAAATAAAACACAAAAATAGCTAATACAAAGGTGATTTGAACTCATCCAAATATTCAAATTTAAATATTTCTTAAAGTTTTGATAATAATTTCCACTGGTACGTATAGTTATTACTATTAGATATTAAAATCGTTAAATATACTATATGTAATAGACAATTTATATTTCACTCTATTAACTCATCAAAAAAAAATATTTCACTCTATTAATTCTTCAAGATATTTTACATTAATTTTATAATAATATTGGCTATTAACTATGTTTATTATCATTCATCTTTGAGAGGTGACTATGTTTTTTCTAGCACTAAATGGTTAAAATTATCTCATTTATTTACAAAATAATTAATACACAACTTATATCTAAATCAAATTAATAATAAATTTAAATTGGAAATGTAAATATAAAAAATTAGATTGAATTATCGTTACAATAAGTTAAAAAAACTATTAATAGCACTAAATTTGAAGTCAAAATTTAATTTACATGAAAAAAATAGAAACAAACAAATTAGAGAATGGTACAAAAGTTGATTTATTAATTCAAATGTTATATTAAGTTCTTAACATATATCTTTTTTTTTTTTTGTTACAAATGTATCCATAAAACACAAATGTTTGACTTTGTTATATCTTTAAGTTCCATTTGATTTCTTAGTTGATAATCTCCAACTTGATCTTGTAGTTTCAGAATATTTTGAGTTATAATTAACTTCTTCAACAATGGTTGCTTTCTTCGAATAGGATTCATAAGCAATATTTGTTTCATTGACAACTTACCTGAAATTTGCAATAATAAGTGATAAAAAAAATTATTTCTTAAGCAAATATACCAATACAATAACATATGATATATGCACATAATGGAAAGAAAATTAATACGGTAGAATCATTTTTCACATATTAAGAAGTTGTTGTTCTCTAATAAATACCAACCTTAACTTATCATTACGTGAAACAGTGTTTGTAAAATGAGAGAAAAATTGAAATTAAGAATTGTAAAATATAAAACAAATCTCAATAAAATGTAGAGCAAATATTGACATTCATTCTCAAAGAGCTTACTATGTAAACTCAAATCATGACTGCAAAAAAAATTGTAAATATTAATGATTTTCAATGAAAGAAAGGAAAACAAAGTAGTGAAAAAAAAAATCATTTTTCAATGAAAGAAAGGTAGAAGAAATACAGCAAGTAAATTTGTATTGATTTTCAAAAAGAAAAAAAGAAAAATATTGTATAAATAATATTTATCATCAGAAAATAATACCTTTGCTTACTCATAGGGAAGGGATTCTCAAATCACATGCTCTACATTTCTATATTCTCACGATGTTCTCATTCTTTCATAAAGAATCTAGAATGAAGGTTGAAGGAAAAACAACATTCAATTTCATAATTTATAGAGAAGCAACAAAAAAGGAATTTTTCTAAAAAATATCATATTAATATATTGTACAGATTTTTTTCTTAAAATTAAAAAATGTGGTCTTCTAAACAATTACAGTATATACGTATTTTATAAAATGTACGCAGATTAAGCTAATTACGAGATCTTATATTTGATTTGGTTAATTGGTTAATTAAAACTAAATTCAAATTTTATTCAATTTAACTTAATTACAAATCACAGTGCTAATTATACTGGAAACCATAAAATTGAATACCGCTCATTAAATTATTATTATTATTCTCCATTAAATTAAATTAATTTCAAATAATTTCTTATTTAAGTTATTTTCAGAAATAAATGTCATATTATATTATTTTCATTACGTAAATAAATTATTTTCAGAAATTATTTCCTATTTAATTAAAAAATATTATATATTTAATACTATATTTAACTGCATTCTGATCATTCTCATTTTTAAATTGAATTATTTATTAAAATATATTTCATATAGAAACATTTTTTAAATGATTGTCTCCTTAAAAAATTAAGTCTAATTAATTGATTTACTTATAGTTAACTAAAATTAAGGATGATTAATTGATATACTTATAATTTTGTAAATCTATAATATTGATGATTCCATTTTTAATTTCGAAAATTAAATATCAATTGAAATCAGATATTTTTATTTTAATTAAAAACAATTTTGAATTAATTTTTGTTCCTAATAAGTTAATAAGACTTAAATGTATTTGAATTTGGTTCGTAACCGAAGCAAATAATTCCGATGCATGAAATGATGCCACGTATCATCCAATGCTTGAGAAGCAACAACCTTGTTTCACCATGTGTTTTCCAGAGCTATTTTTGGATTCGTAAATTTTATATACTAGTATAATAACCTGTGCCATGCACGGGTGTTAATTTATAAGTATCAAAATAAATATAATTTATTACCAAAAAACATGAAAAAAATATATTTTTATGTTATTATAATTTTAATGTACATTTTAATTTTAGAAATACATATATGTATATAAATATTTAAAATATATATGTGAAAATAATTATGAATATTAAAATATATTTAAATAATTTTATATTTATAATCATAAACGTGTTATATTATTTTCATTTTTTAGGAAAGATTATATTATTTTCATTTATATAAACATGTTTTTTTAAGAAAGTGTTATCTTTATAAATATATTTATATTTATATTTTTTAAGATTTTTTTAATAGATTCCCCAAATAAAATATTTTAATTTGTAGCATACAATAAATCATAATGCAAAATAATATGTTAAGATTTTTTAATTGATTATCTAGTCAAAGATTTTTTTTTAAAAAAAATTGTTTTAACTAATACTCAATTTCTTAATTAACATCATATATAAAGATAATATTCAAATCATAATTAATTCATTTATCAATGAAAATTAATTTTTAAACTTTGTAAATTAAAAGTTTTGAATGATTTTTATATATTAATTTATATTTTCATTATCAATAAACTAAAATTTTAAATATGTATTAAATATACATATTTTTCTCACATTTTATATGTATTTGCAAATACTTGTAAATATATAAATTATATATATATATATATATATATATATATATATATATATATATTATTAAACATCATTTATTCATATCCATACTCAGAATAATTAATTAGAAAATTACATATAAAAATTAAGTATTCAAATACATTTGTTTAATTAAACTGATTAATTACACTTAATTGATTAAAAGTTAAATCACCCCATTGTCCTTAATTTGGGCCAAAAAGTTTATTGCAGACTATCTTTCTCCGATTTAATAAATTTAAATTATTTTTTAAACTTCACAAAGAATGGCTGCATATTTTTAAACTAAAATTTCAAATACTTTTAAATATATGTGTTTTTTCATATTTTATGTGTTTGAAACTATTTGCAAATATATTAAAATATATTTGCAGATATATAAAATTTTCACTAATACATATTATTAATCATTGTTTAGTTTGGTACTCAGAATAACTATTGAAAAGTACATATATTATTAGAATTAACAATTATTGATAATTCAATTATTGATTAGGCTAAATACGTTTAATTATTTTGCTTAATTGGACTTAATTGCCTCAATTACATAAAGTTAAATAACCACATTACCCATAATTTGTGCCTGTGTAATTTTATTAAAAAGGGTAAATTTTGGGATGGGACACAATCTTTTAATGACCACTGTGAAACTCAAATCAGTTCTTGTAAGTGCTTTTTAGCACTAAAATCACCACTGGAAACAAACATTTATCTAATAGCACTGGAATCACCATTTTTTTATTCTTGCCCACCTTCAGTTTCACCTTTAATTTCTTGCCCTCCTTCTGTAATTTCCTATACATAGAAAAAAAAATACTATCAATTAATCACAACACACATCAAACACAATATCCTTAACAACAAACATAAGAATTCTAAAATCAACAATAAAATACAACTACATCAAAACAAAATCCTTTAATCTAAATGAATTTTCAATCTTTCTTGATCTTGATTTTTTTCTTCAACACTTTAAGTGGCACATTAAGGTCTGATTGGCTCTTTGAGTTCCAGACTTTCTTTGAATCCATTGTCAGGTGAAACCCTTCCTTCTATTTAGTTGTACAGCCACTTTCAAGAGGAGTTAGTTTGTCTGAATCCTTAGAGAGATCAACTCGTACTCTTGGCTGAGTTAAATCCACTGACAATAGGTTAAATTAGCTAAACCCTTGGAGATATGAATTCCTTCCATTGGTTCATCTGCAAAATATATTTTCAGAGGAGTCAAGTCCTCATATCATTAGATAGATCAAATATTTCCTTTTCATCACACTCGAGAACTTTGGCATTAGGTCCTGTTACCAATAATGATTCTTTCAATTAGCACAAATACTTGATAATAAATTCTAATAAAAAGCAGTAAAACAATATTTGTACAAACCTATGCGACAATAATGGATGAATCTGCAGTATTTGTTTCCTTTCCATCAGCCATAGAAACATATGAGTATCATGAAAAAAAGAAATGAAGAGAAAAAATACATCACAAAAAGTGTAATAGTAATTTATTATTTGTTATTAAAATAAAATAATATAAGTCAAAAGATATATACCATTTCGGAATTGATGGAGATTATACAATACGTGTGCACCACTTACCGAATATTCAAAGCATTATCTTTTGCCATTTGATTGGCCAAGACCAAATCAAAACACCTTTCCCTGAATGAGTAAATTCAAAAGAATTTCAAACTATGTTTTGAGATGACAAATAGGATTCATTGTTCAAATGACTATTGCATGCTGAGCTAGCTAGTGCAATTGCAGGAGGTTCACCGAATATACCAACCATTATTATAGTTTGTGCCAAAAAACAGAAAAGCATTTACCTCTAGCAGAACAAAGCAAATAAAGACATTACTTGGTCGAGTTTTTGAATAGCATTTTCATAGCCATGGCTAGATGAAGAGTCATACATCCTCTCTGATTGAGGACATGCAGCAAAAATTCTCTGAAAGCATTTTAAGCAAGTCATGCTATTGCTTTTTACTCAACAGCTGCAAGAAAAAGAAAAATTAATAAAAGCATTTTTATAAAGTTTCAAAACTATTGGCTTCCATGTAACAGGGATAATGTTCTCACGTTTCTAAGTGTTCCTTTTTCTTTTTCGTTTCTTCGTTTCTTCATTTTATATTCTTCGTTTCTTCGTTACCTTATTTATCTTAATGTGAATATGTTGTTATTTGAACCAAAATGTTAGGATATATCATTAATACTAATGTTATCAATTACTTTGAATCAAAATATTATTTGTCATATATACTTATTATCATAAATTAGAAATGCCTTTTGTTATAAAAGGGAATGCATCAGAATATATAATCGAGTAAGAGGAATGACATCTGCCCACAGTGGCAAAGACCTTATTTTATAATAGATTTCATTTTAAATTGATTTTCGTAAATAAATGTCATAAGAAATTATTCTCATGAATAAATTTTGGTCCATCAAACTCCCATTAAATTATTTTCGTTTTTAATTATATTATGATTCAATTTATTTTTATTCAAATTAATTTGAATTGATAATTGACATTTTGATTATTTCCATATTAAATTAGTTTCGAAATTTATTTCCATTATGATAATGCTGATTGATTGTTATATTTATTATACTATTTATGACGAAATAGTGTAGAAAATTAATATGATATAATATACGATATAATATGATATGATATTGATTTTAATTTCAGATATTAATTAAAAATGTTTTTGAATTAATTTTTGTTCTTAATAAATTAATGACACTTAAATGTATTTGAATTTGAATTTGGTTCGTATCCCAACCAAACAATTCCAAAGCATGAAATGATGACATATGTCATCTAATGCTTGAGAAGTAACCTTGTTTCGTCACATATTTTCCGAAACTATTTTTGGATTCATAAATTTTATATATTGATATTGATTAGTAAGCTCCCTCTCTAAGATTTGGTTTATGCTATCTTGTTCGCACCTATTAAGTTATCACATCATTTATTACTTTAGTGAAAATATAAACCTATAGATGTCACCAATCAACTTACTTTAATTTCTTGATTTTTTTCTCATAACAATTTAGTCCATGTTAAAATTGAAAATATTCAACTGATGTCATATATACTTGTCTTAAAGGGAAGTAGTAGAATTGAAGAAATAATGCTAGACCCCCCTGAAGTAAAAACACTATTTTGGATTGATCATACTGCCAATCAATTTAGGCTGCTTGAATGGAGCTGTTGCCCTTCACAAGTCAATGTGATTTATGCGGAACTCCTCTCACATAGTGAAAGCCATTCTAGGTAGAATTGGTATTTTGCTAATACTTGCATGAATATGAAAAATGAGAATTTAGATATTCAGTTAATAGTTGGTTTCAGTTTTGTAAAGATTTGAGCATTTGACTTACTTGACTATATACCATTGCGCTGTCACTAAATTTCCTAATGTGTCTGGAGCCAAAAAAAATTATGGTCCCAGCCAGGCATGCTACTTACTCTCATTTACACGGTGCAGTATAGGTAGATAGCATCATGAGCTGGAAACTTTATCAAATGACAGAAAGAAAAAATTTGAAATGTCTTATAGACTCGAACTGATGAATTTGTGTTATGCTGGTGTTCACATTTAGCACAGACAAGCTAGGCCTGCTATATCAGGTTAACAGATACTTATTGGAGAGGGTTTATGACTTCTTGGTGGACTATATTCAGTTTAAAATCTTTCTATCTCAATGTATACTTGCAAGAGTGCTCAAATGTGTTAGCATTGCAAGCATGTTTGAGAGTAACCTAAAACTTGCTTGATTGAGTGGATAAGAATGAAAAGGCTAAATGTTACTTTTGGTCCTTTATGTTTTAGTGTTTTTTCGTTTTGGTACATTAAGTTTTAAAAGTCTCATCCTGATCCTTTATGTTTTAAAAAAGTTTCGTTTTGGTCCTTTCTTCTGTTTTCCGTTAAAAACGTTAGTATTTCGTTAACTTTAAAATTTTAAAGTAATTAATTTAATATAGTGGCGGCTAAAAGCTACCACTTTTTGTTATTAAAATTTTAAAAAATATAAGCCCCAATATATCTCCGTCGATGCACAATGCCACAATCAACCATGGAATATTAAAAGAGAAAATGCAACGTTTATCAACCATGGAATATAAAAAGAACTGAGACTGAGATTTGACCGTTGAGTCTAATGCACCCCCAATTCACTTTCACACTCCAATTTGTTTTGCTGAACCACATTCTCCTCACCGAGACCAAACTTTCTTCGAAGGTAAACATGCTGAGACTTAAGCCTCTTATCCTCTTCGATTCTTGCCAGCAGCATTGCCTGCTCGCTCTCGCAACTCTCCAGCTTCGAAGATGCAGCGTTTCGCTTCTCTTCAGTGTCTCAGAATGCAGACTCCTTAGAATGCAGCAACTCCTTGAGCTGCTTGATGCGACGTCGTTTGGATGCGGCATCAGATTTGAAGTAAGGGTAAAGCCTGGAGCAAAAGACGTACTTGCTCTGTGAGATGCGGTCTTTGGCTTCTTGAATCGAAGCTACGAGGATGGTGCTAAGGCTTGTGAGGAGCTTTGCGTCACCGACAGTGGGGAGGGTAAACCTTAACTTCGGAGAGTGTGGGTGGGGCCGAACTCACCATCGGTGAGAAGCCATTGTGGCCTCTTTAACGGAGAGGTGGAGGAATGGAACCCGAACCTGAAGAGGTTATTGAGGGGAGTAGCAGAGGTTGAAAATACGAAGATGTTGTGACATTGCAGGGAAAAGGAGAACAGAATGGTCCAAAGGAAGTGAAGGGGGAGGAGAGAAAGTGTGCGTGTTAATCTTATGGTTTATAATTTTTAAAATTCTAAAAACAAAAAAGTAGGGGCTAAAAGCCGCCAGAATATTAAATTAATTATTTTAAAATTTTAAAGTTAACGGAGCACTAACATTGTTAATGGAAAATGGAAAAAAGGACCAAAATGAAACTTTCAAAAACATAAAGGACCAAAATGAGACTTTTAAAACTTAATGTACCAAAACGAAAAAATGTTAAAACATAAAGGACCAAAAGTAACATTTAGCTAAATGAAATTAATATAGACTTATGCTTTTATGTTCTATGCGCCCATAAATATAAACATATTACCCTATTTTTTTAAGGGACAGGAATAGGGACGTGTATCTAACTATCTGCTCCGTACGCATACCCATACTCATCCCATTACATTACAATTAAGATTTTATTGTTATACTTTTATTTTATAATTTTTAAAAATGTAAGTTAATTAGTTTAATACTTAAATAATTTGTTTTTTGAATGCAACCATTTCACTAAGGTTTGGAAGGTTTGTTTAAGTGGGTCAGATTGCAATCAACTCTTCATAGTAAACACTTTCTTCAGTTTGTAGGATTTTTACCTCATTGTAACACACGAGTAGTAGGCGTCATGGAAAGTTCTATGGTTTTTAACCATATGGTCCATTTGGTTCCCTTCAAAAAACATCTCCACCAATCAAACTTTTGAGGAAGTGATGTTCAAATGCAAGGATGGAGGGATTCTCATACCTTTTTTCCTCATGCTGGATGTTTGGGTTTTCCAGTTTATATATATAGGTGTCAAGAGAAGGGGTTGATGGAAGCAGAGTTTTATGAAGGATTATGTAGAAAAGGTATTAGAAAGTCTCTAATTTTGGGGGTTTAAAGTATAGTTCCAACTCCCAAGGTATTAATTTTGGTGTTCTTACTTTTTATGGTGTACATGGCATCTGGCATATTTGGTTGGGCTCTTGTAATGACTTTGCACATATCTAGCCTTGGGTACCACTTGTGCTCAGGTTTAGATTTGTATTATGTTAATAAAATCCATTTGCTTTACAAAAAAAAAAAAAAAAACCTTGTTCAACAGTGTTCCTAACAATATACATAAGTCATTATTACCATTTGTATCACAGACTGTTAATTAACCAATTCTTTCTATCCTCACTCTCAATACAATTTCTCTTTCTCATATAAGCGAATTGTTATTCATTATTTAGGCTTACTAATGTGTCTCTATGGACTGGCAATATGGCACAAAGAAGTGATTCAGTTCTTTCCCTTTTAGTTTTCACCCTTTTGCTATTGTTTTTGCACCGAGGGATGAAACAAAAAGGATTTGAATTTCGTTATTCTATCACTAATCATACACCTTCAATAAGTGATTAAATATGTTAACAAGTTATTATCTTATAAAATTTTATATCAAAATAAGTTAAAATTATTTCCTTTTTAATTATTAGTTAATCAATAAAAAAGTTGTAATTAAAATAGAATTCATGGAATCAAATAATTTGTGTAAAAGTATTATAATTTACATGCTTAAATATGTTTTTGTCCCTGAAAAATTTTCAATTTTACATTTGGTCCCTAATAATTTTTTAGGAGTGCTAGCAACACACTCTCTAACACATTCCTCCCAACACACACTCTTTAACACACTCCTCCCAACACACACTCTATCATTTGTTGGAATTTATTGAAAACTATCAAATCAGGAGAGAGAGTCATTAAATAACAAGTGGGACCCATAAAAATTTGTGGTTTCAAATAAATTTTAACCAATCATGGAGAGTGTGTTCAAAAGAGTGTGATAGAGAATGTGTTAGTAGCATTTCTCATAATTTTTTTCTTGACTTTTGGTCCTTGAAAAAAAAATATTTTGAAATTCGTCTCTATGGTTACATTGACTTTGTTAACTTGAAATATCATCATCTAATGGTAAACATACCGGCGGTTGTAATAAAATTAATTTTAGGGACCAAAAGAAAAATCCAAAAATATTTCAAGGATCACCTAACAAAGTCAATGTAATGACATACGAAATACAAAATAAAAAATTTGTCAATGACCAAAAGTCAACAAATAAGAAAAAGCATATTTAAGCAAATATTTATTAGAAACCAAATACAAAATCTGAAAAAAAATTCAAGATTAAAAGCATATTTAAGCCTAATTTGTAACAACACATAATACAACTGAAAATAGGAAATATTAAGCAATTATTCAAATAAGAAAAAGTTGAGTGACAACAAACATGGTGCTATGCTTGTAAAAGACCTAGAAAAACAAAAACAATTAATAATAATGTACTTCTAAACTTTTTTGGTGTATAAATAAGGTTTGGATCTACAACTTTGTACAAATTATTCAAATCTTCATTCTTTAGCACTAGACCAACTCACTCTAGTGGGTTAACATCTTGTCAATTACCTTCCTATCTTTTGATATGCAAGAGTGAAACATACCTTGTAGCTTACAGAATGACGAAATATCCACACCATGACAACATTGTTAGTTTGCAATTCATGAACTTGGAAGAATTTTTTTCACTCACCGTAGAGCACATAAAACTTGTGTGTCCACTTCTTGAACATTAGAGTGTAGCTATTGCCATGCATGTCATAGGAACAAACTCGTATTCCTTCTTCAATATTTTCATCATCCCTCAATAACGGTAAGAATTTTTTTTCCACGTGCTCTTTTTTGAGAAAAATCCTGTTTTGATTCACATTCAAATCACTATTTGTCAAGTCCTTCTTGAGAGGCTCACCGCACTCTAAAATATAGCCTCTAAGGTTCTTGTGTGGTGGCAAATTATGTTGTTTTTCCTGGAATGAAGTTACCAAAGAAACAAATGTTTCAGCAGCTTTTTCAATATCTTCATCCATTGTTGGTATTGATGATGATGATGATGATGATGATGATGACCCTCAACAAATTCTTGGGACTGATTGCATAATTTTTTGCTGGCAAAAAGATTTTCATGCAACATATTATACGAATCTTTTTCATGTGTCATATTCTCAAGAAGTTGAAGTGTTGTTTCTTCATCCTCAGGGAATTCTTCAATAACTACTTTTCCTTCCACCTTAGACCTATCTGGCTTATGTTTTCTATTCTTTATACTTTCCATGGCCGAAGGCTTGTGTCTACACAAAACAACCCATAGATTAATTTAGAATGTAATTTATTTGTTGGCATAAATATGTTTTTAATTTCTTAAACTTGAGACACTTTTAGTTTTGATGTTCCAATTAAAAATGTTGCTCTTTTTAGTTCTTTAATTTAAATTTGTAAAATGTTATTTTTAGTGCTTAACTTTATTTTGAGGGACTAAAAAGAGTAGATTTCTGCTGTTTTTAGTCCCTCAAATTTACTTTGGGAGACTAAAAATAATATTGTGAATTTGAGAATTAAAAACACCACGCCGAAAATTCTATAGACAGCGCTTATTTTTCAAATACATAGCGTTTTAGAAAGCGCTATGTATGTAGTCTCTATCTAGTAGGAGATAGCGCTTATACAAAAAGCGCTATCTATTATCAAACTATAAATAGCGCTTCTTTGAAAAAGCGATATCTCTATGGATACAATATATATAGCGCTTGTTTAAAGAAGCGCTATCTATTGTCCATTTTTCTGATTTAATTCACGTGCGTTCAGGGCATTCTAGGCAGCGCTGTTTCTGTGTCTTTTCCTTGCCAGAGCTACATGAAGAGCGTCCTCCAACCACCTAAAACTATGGAAGTTAGAATACAATAAAGAATCTACTATTTAACAAAATGCAATGCAAGGAACATGGTTGAAATAATTATAAAGGCTAAGGAACATGGTTGATTATCAAAGGGAACATAGCATAAATACAATGCAAGGAAGTAGGAAGCTGTCAATACACAGAACAGTCAGAAATAAAAGATAATTATAAAAGAGATGGCAAGCCTTGGGCATAAGGTATCTGAGTCATATTATATATTGCTGATATAAAAGATTCAAGTCTATAGAAAAGAGGACTGATATTATATTATAAAAAGAAGGCAAGTAACATTTACCTGGAGTCCAGACAAGAGGGGTATCATAATTATAACTCTAAAATCTTTTTATTCTATGTGGGCTTGCAAAGTATTGGTTGGATGTTCTTAGCTGACAAATGCAAAATATGCATGTATAGTGCTTCCAAAATACGGTTCTGTATTAAGTCATCCCCTACTAGACCTGATATGAAAAATTGATTTTGAATGGAAAACAAAATCAGAAAGACAAAAGAGAAGAATGGGGTAATGTAGTATATTGATATTGATATTGAAAACACTAACCTTTTAGCATGCATGCTGATAAATGTCTCAGGAGGATATTTTGGCTTCAAAACGTATCTGTCAGAACAATTTTTAACTAGCAAACCCTCAATTACAAAACACCAGTTAGTCAATTAGTCTACCCAAATAAGAAAAATGCTAAAAGTTTCATAAAACAAAAGAAAAGGATAAATAAGAAAGCATAAGCAAGTATGATGACAAAAAATACAATGTTGATAATGCAATTCTAAGGAAATTACATATTATATTACACTTGTTTTATAAACAATTTTATGTATTTAGCTTTTATATATAATATATAATATATAAAAGTTACTTGTAATAAATTGTACATATGCTTTAGCTTTGATAGCTAATAAGATAAGCTAATAACCATATGGAAATTCACATGTTAATGGTTGGTCTTCAATTGACGTGCAGTGAATTCATGAGTTAATAATAAAAAATACCTACTATTTAATCTTTTAGCTTTAACAAGAAAATGAAAGGAAAAAAAAGAAGACAAATAACTACCAAATAAATAACCCCTCTATATTAATGTCTCACTGTCTCTTTTGGACCCAAATAGATTGTAGACCTGGGATAAAAAGCCAAAATGCTAAATGGATAAAAAAGACACACGAAGCTGAACACACCATAAGTATAATGCAGACAAGGCAAACCAATCAGTAAGTAACATTTCCAAATGAAGAACATCACACCAATGAATCAATATTTCAATAATTAAACCAAAGTAAGGTTTTACCTTGTACCCACACCAGTTTGAAATGGCATCCATAAGCTCAGGATCATTTCCCATTGCCTCCAAAATCTCATAAGGAAGGCACACTTGAATGTCAATGGAGCCTTTTTCAACACTAACAAACAAAATAATCTTTCTATTACCTTTATCCTGCAAATGTCAAGTTGTATCATAAGGAGAAACAAACAAAAAATTGACAATGATACAGGAAACCTTAAAGAATCTTTTGAGAAAATGAAACTGGTACTGTGTTATTTTTTAATCTCAAAAGTGTAAAAATACTGTTTCAAAGGTAACAAATATGATTGAGGGGCAGCAAGCAATTAATAAAGCAACTAGCTATCATAGATTGACAGTAACTCATTCAAAAAGTAGGCCAACTTGATCAAAGCCATTGAAAAATAATTGTTATACCATAGAGACAAGTTCATTTGTTCTCTTGCACCACACTGTAAATGCAGGGGAACAATATAAGATATTCTTGACAAGGATATCCAGTCATCACCCTGTAATTTAGAAATTATATATAATGTAAACAGAGGAGTTCTTCACAATTTAAAAAGAAGGGTAAATATATATAAACAAAGGAGTTCTTTGCAATTTAAAAGAAAGGTAAATAAGTAACATTTTATAAATGAGATACCATTTCCACTCAATGTATGTGCTTGATCACCTTAGCTTGAAATGAAGATCCCCTACACAGAAGGAGAAACAAAAGATTTTGGTTTAAAATTGAACATGATTGCCAAGGAAATGTGTGTCATACAACAAGCAAAGGGAAGACAGAAAGAAAGCAGACAATTGGACACCATTTAATTGCAAGGATCAACTAAACCTCACTTGTTGCCTAACTTGCTGAAGCTCATGCTCTAGTTGGGTCAGCTTCAAATGACTAGACACAATGACACATATCTGAAGTGCATCCCTGAGAAACCTCAGATCAACTAAATTCTAATCAGAGCATAAAATTAAACAAGCAAAAAGGGAATACCTGACAATCAATACCAAAAACATCTCAATACCAAATCGCATAGAGCTACACATGAATACCATTCAATACCAAAACCAAACATTAAAGAAACAAGCAAAAGGAAATCTAATAGTTCAGTGCTATAAAAAAAATATCCACAACAAAAGAAAAAAATAAAAAGGAAAAGAGGGAATTATCACCACAAAACAAAGTCGTCACTGCCATCAGTGTAAACCCCAATTAAACCGCTGTCAAACCACCATCTTCCTCATCTCCGACCACCACTTGCCGTCATCATCAACTTTCCCAAACCTATCAAAGTGTGGTATTCAGAGTATCATACCACATAACCAAATAATCGAAAGCCTTCCCATCCAAAGGGAACCAAATTCATACAATTTCAATTTAATGGCTCAACAATACTATGATATACGATGGTTACTTATTAATAGAATAAGGGTTCACAATCAAATAAGGGATAACAACTACAACTTACAAGTTAGAGAAAAGGGGTAAAGAGTTGCGCCGACACGGTGAGAACGAGGTGACGCACTAGCGTCGTCGCAGAGAGGGCAATGTGGTGTGGCAGAGAGGGTGGCACCGTGGAAGAAAAGGCAGCGCCGTGGCAGAGAGGGCGACAGTAGCGGAGAGGGAAATGAGGGACGTTTGAACAGAGAGGGTTTATCTATACAAGCGCTATCTAAAGGGTGCTATCTATCCTTGATTTTGGCGTAGTGAAATAAAAATAGATTTTTAATTGAAGGATCAAAACTAAAAATGTTTCAATTTTAAATAATTAAAAACATATTTTTCAGCGTTATTTGTTTAAAGAATGCGAAAAACATACTGAAATCAAAGAAGAAACAAGGAGCAACTTAAAATCAAAGAAGAAACAGAGAGCAAATTAAGAAACCTATTGTTGAAGGGTGAGAATCAGAAATCAAGAACAGGAAAAACGAGGCTAGACTTTTCTCCTGCGTACGAGCGGGAACTATTAACGATAATAAAAGAGCCAAAGCGGTGTAGGTTTTAATAACGATAATAAATAATAAAAGATTAGATAAGATTTTTCTTATATTTTAAAAAAAAAAGTGATATTAAAGATGGTAATATCTAATATCTAATATATGACATTCAAAATAAAAATATATAATATATGATAAAACACGATAATAAAAGATGAGGTTAGACTTTCTTCCTGAATCCAGTGTACTGAGCGAGTATATTGAAAGGGATCGAAAGTATAATCTAAAATATATTTTTGTTTTGCGAATGATTCTCTCTCGAAATTAAGGAACAGATGTCTCCAAAATTCATCAATTGGTCCTTTTAAAGTGAAGTGATAATATTTTATAATATTATTTTACTATTATTTTTATTTTTCATATTATAATAGTATAAATAGAATCTGTAAATCCTCCACTATTGAAGAAGATCGACCCTTCTTCTGAATCAAATTCTTGAAGTAGTTATTATCAAATGAATTGAGCGTGACCAAGTCTAGTACTGCCAATTTTTTTTATCATTTTATCAGGCCATTACTTCCTTCACCTCATTTTTTACTTCCCGCACCCCCAATTTTTTGAATATGCCCAGAATACCCTTTTATTATTATATCCTCCTTGTCCTAAATCCTAATTCCTCACACCCCATGTACCCTGTCTCAATCTCCCTACGCCGCTTCCGCCTCTTGCACCCATTTCAGGAAGTTTGGCTCCAGTTGAGGTCATCGGAGAGTGTCGAGACAACAACGTCGGTGGTTCGGTGTTGTGTGCATCCTTATTGTTGGTAGTTTTGGTGAGAGAGCTTGAAGGAGGAAGTCCCTGTACCACTTCGAGGAGGAAGAAGTTCCTGTAGTAGGTTAGTTTTTGTGAATTTTTTGTTGTGGAAGAAGCATTTTGGGGTAACATTCCGGAACGAGTACCTCGGAACAAGGTTAAATTTATGCTATTTTGGAATGCACATTCTGGAATAGGTTAAAGTTACCGGAACACCCATTCCAGAATGTAGAATGTTTGTTTCCGGAAGAGCCAATCCGGAAGATAAGTGTCACCATTCCGAAAAGGGTAATCCGGAATTTAACAATGATTCCAGATAGCCCTTTCCAGAATAGTGTTATATTAATTTCGGAGAGACTTTTCCAAAAACAAGTTTTGTACAAAAATGCATTCCGGAACAGTCTATCCGGAATGGAATTTAACTATTCCAGAGTTCCTTTTCCATAATAGTGTTATATTAATTCCGGAGAGACCTTTCCGGAAACAGGTTATGGAAAAAATGCGTTCCGGAATAGTCTATCCTGAATGTATTTTAATTGTTCCGGATTCTCTTTTCCTGAAAGAATTGCATTCCAGACAATCCTTTCCGGAATAGTGTTAATTAGCTTCCGGAATGACTTTTCGGGAAAGAATGGGAAAAAATGTGTTCCAAAAAAGTGTTTCTGGAAAAGTTTTGTATGATTTCGAAATGAATTTTTGTTATTTTATTTAAATTTTAGATAACTAATTGTGGATTACTTTACCCTGAATAAGTGTTAGTAGTTTAAGTTTCTAATTGTTCAAGTTAGTTTGTGCGACAACAATGAAGCATACATATTTGACATTGTTTTATTTATGTAAATGAGTTGAATGTTCTTGGTTGGTTTTAAATGTGAATTAGTTTGTATGGACGACGGGTATTCAAGCAAGATGTCAGATGAAGTTGACATGTATGAGGACATTGGCATTGACGTGACAATTGATGAAGAGACAAGGATGCAATTTGGGTTAGTCAGTAAAAAAAATGTGGACTATAGCGATGTATTTACCAATACGAAGGTAATTATGATAAGTTAATTTTATGTAATTTATGTAATACCTAAAGAGGTGAACAAATAATCTTAGTTTGTATGTTGTTTATGTAGGTATTTGGTACTCGCGATGAATTATTGAAATGGGCACGGGCTGTTGCATTTGAGTTGGGTTTTGTCATTGTCATTTTGAGGTCTGACACAGCTAATGGCCAAGTAGGAAGGAAGACATTTGTTTTGTTGGGTTGTGAGAGAGGTGGCAAATATAGGCAATACAAAAAGAATTTAGTGGGGACGACAACTAGGACCAGAAAATGTGATTGTCCGTTCAGGTTGAGAGGAACACTGGTGAAGGATGGACATTAAAGGTAGTTTGTGGTTCTCATAATCATGATGTTGCTAAAACATTGGTTGGTCATCCATATGCTGGCCGACTAAGTAGTAATGAGAAGACAATGCTTGTTGATATGACAAAGAGCATGGTAAAGCCAAGAAATATTCTTCTGACATTTAAAGAGCACATTGAAAAAAATGTGACTACCATAAAACAAGTTTATAATGCCATAAGTGCATATCGGTCATCTGAAAGAAGGTGTAGAACGAAAATGAAACATTTAATGGATTTACTACAATGTGATATGTATATTCATTGGCATAGATTTCATGATACATCGGAAATTGTGCGTGACATTTTTTGGACACACCCTGATGCAGTAAAATTGTTGAATGCATTTAACATAGTGTTGTTGATGGATAGTACATACAAAATTAACAGATATAGATTGCCATTGCTTGAGATTGTTGGTGTCACACCCACTGGGTTAACCTTCTCTGCAACTTTTGTATATTTGGCAGTTGAATGACAAAGTAACTTTGTTTGGGCACTTGAGAAATTGAGAGGTCTTTTTTTGAAAGTTGATGGATTGCCTCAAGTGTTTGTGACTGACAGAGATATAGCCTTAATGAATGCAGTAAAAATTGTGTTTCTCGAGTCACATAATTTATTGTGCCAATTTCACATTGACAAGAATGTGAAAGCCAAGTGCAAGATGTACGTGAGTCCAAAGGAGGCTTGGGACCAAGTGATGGATGCATGGGTAGTGTTATGGATTGTCCTACACAGTTTGATTATGAAGACCGTTTGACAAAGTTTGAAGTTGTTTGCTCACCATGGAATTTATTTGTGGACTATGTCAAAGATACTTGGTTGATCCCTCACAAGGAAAGATTTGCAAAGGCATGGACATATAAAAGGATGCACTTAACAGTTATTGAACTTACAAGTTACAAAATTGTTTGTAAACAATTATCTTTATTTGTGGACTAATGTCGACTTTGTTCATTGTTAGGGTGGAGTCTACGCATTGGAGCTTGAAGAGGTTGCTCCAGACTAGTATAGGGGACTTGTGTAATTGTTGGGATGCAATGAACAACTTGATCACATTACATCATAATAAAATCAAAGCCTTATTTGAGAAAAGCATTCATGTTGTTGGTCACAGTTTTAATATAACATTGTATAGAGACTACGCAGATTTGTTTCAAGGTACGCATTGAATCATATTGCAGATGAGTTTAAGCAAGTGAGGTTTGTCGGTGTTGGCAGTGGTCGTTGTGGATGCATATTGAGGTCTACACATGGTCTACCTTGTGCATGTGAGCTAGCTAGATATGTCTTAGGTAACATACCACTTGATGTAGTTCATGTTTATTGGACTAGACTAAGCTTCAATGACATGGGGTATGATGACCAGTATCAAGAGTTATCTGTGCAGCAAGAAGTTGATGTTATTATGAAACATTTTAAAGAGGTTGACATAGCTGGCAAAGTTACAATTAAAAGTAAACTTCATGAAATTGCATACCCTTATATGACTTCAATGTGTCCCACTGTTGAGAAAGTCAAAACTAAGGGTTCACAAAAGGGTAGTGCAGCTAAGTTAGAAAGGTCAACCAAACGTGATCCTTCTTACTTTGAGCATGTGGATGCATTACACTCAGTGCATGACAGCTCATCCACTTGGAGGGCAACCAGAACATCATCTCAACAATCAACGCGCAAGAGAAAAGTTCCAATGTTAGATCAATTTAATGTAAAACTTCATCCATATATTTTGGACATTGTTGATGTAAAAGCAGATGGACATTGTGGTTATCATGCAATTGCGAGCTTACTGGGTATGGGTGAAGATTCTTGGCCTCTTGTTCGTAACAACTTGCATAAAAAGCTGGGACAATGGCGTGATGAGTATGCCATTATATTTGGTGGTTATGATCGCTTTGATCAAATAAAGCAATCTTTGCTTGTTGATGATGTTTCAATGGTATGATGTTGTTACTTTCATTTTGCTTTTTATTACGTAAGTATGTCGTGTTGACCAACTTCATTTTAAACAGGCATCTATGGATAAATGGATGACTTTACCAGACATGGGATATGTTATTGCTTCTAGGTATAATGTCATACTTGTTTTGTTATCGTTAAAACAAAACATTACCTTCTTCCCTCTTAGAAGTCAACCTCCCCGAGATACCTCAGTTCATCGTATGTTATGCCTAGGCCATGTTAATGGCAATCATTTTGTACAGGTATATTATATGTTATATTTTAAGTCGTGATAAATTACATTGTGTTTATTTTATGTGAAATTATCATGCTGGTTTTTTATTTTGTAGGTCCATTTGCAGGATTGTTGTCCGATACCTGAACCGGATGTGTTATGGTCAAGACATTGCCATCCTCCAGCGAAAGAATCGCTCGCCCCTTACATTGGTCGAATACACCAATTCTCCCAGTTAATTGGGGTTACATGTGATTATGTAAACCTTGCAAACGATTGATTATTTATTTAATAGTTGCCATATGACGTTTGTAACGAGTATGATTTTATTGTCTTCCATAAAAACATTGAACTATTGGTGATGCACAATTTGTTATTTTGTAATGAGTACCATTATATTTTCTACCTAAATTTTGGCAGAACCTCCCCTAAAATATGGATATCACAAAAAAAAACTGAACATCCCTATTTAATCATGACATTATGAAACTATGATCAAATAATGTCAAACAATCCATGGTAATTAAATAACATATAATAATATAATAACTATGATCAAATAAAGTCCACATCACTAAATAAGTCAACATCACTGTCCCTTTCCCTGTCTGCCTCGGCCACCCCGACCTCTCCTACCACCTCGTGTAACACCTCGTTACATTAGACACAACCAACACTAACGTTTTATTATTATAAAAACGAGGGTAATTTTTTTCTCGTTTAAATAAAACATTTATTAACCATATTTAGCATACAAAAAATATTTTATAAAGAACCATGATCTTCTTTTAAATAAACATCAGTTCATTAAATAAATACAGAGAAATTATGTAATAGTTAATCCCAACCCATCCATCAAATAATCCTAGTCAGAGCAGTACACAATTTCTACCCAAAAACAGGAATGAACAAAACTAGCCTTTAAGTCTCGTATCTTCTTGTCAATTTTCACAATCCCCGAAATAACCGTGTCCGCAAAAAAGCTCGATCGTTGGGCATGACCGTCATATTCACGTATCCAATATTATCTTAACTTATTATAATTCTATTTGTTTTTGTTAATAATTATTTGACTTAATTTCGTAAAAATAATTAAAAATGTCTTTTCTAAGTTTTCAACCTTTCAGATTCAACTATGCGGTCAAACTTTTAAAATTCTAACTTGATTCTTTAAACAATAATATTAAAAATCATATTTTACTTAAACAATCATTAGAAAGAAATTGAGGGTGTTACACCCCGCCCTCTCCTATTATAAACATTTCCATCATCAGTTGCTCCATGTGCTAACAATAGTGCCTATTCAATCTCAAAAAATGCATCAGTGCCATCCGTAACCATCCTTAAATCAATCATGCGCTGTAGGTGTGTAGCAATCCTACCACAAATGGCCTATCAAGGTTTCAAAATAAATACAAATTAGAATTGACTTAAAATGTACCTTTCACTACAATAAATATGTGTATACACTTACCACAGCAGGATGAATGTCATGGGTATTGTCTCTGGGCTCATCTACCATAGCATCAGCCTGATGTGCCATCTCCGCCATCATCGGAGGAGGACCCCTATGACTTGGTTCTATAAATGGGTGGGATATCCTGTAGTAGCACTCCATGCACCCTCGAGCACAGTCTGAGGGATCCACCGCTTCAACTGTTGGTTGAATAAAGTGATTTGCAAATTGCAACCACCTCTCATCAATCTGCTGCGATGTTGTAGGTTCAATCATAAAGATAGAAGGGTGTCGAGGAATAGTTTGACAATACCCATATTGATGCAAGACCCTCTCAGGCAAATGGAGGTGCATATATGGGCCCCACCTAACGAATCCAGAAAATAGTGATATAATCTCAAATGGACAAGCTATCATATGCTCCTCATATGGCCTCCAAACCCCTCCATGCATGGTCAGCTCATCAATTTGTCTACAGTATTGAGTTATCGATAAAAGTGTTGCAGGTACCCAACGAGTGGCTCGTGGTAATAACTCAGTGTATCTTGGGGCCGGTTCCCTCACCCCAATATCAGGAAAATGCTCATAGATCAATCTATGTGCCACCCAAGAACAAAGAAAGGCTATGCTACCAACCTTTGCAAATGACTATAAAAGCAAATTTTATTTTAATTACAATTAATTACCTGTAAAAGGCTGACATATCAGGCAAGCTGCTTCGTAGTGGCAAAACTAGCATCAGCCAGATGCTCATACATATGTGTCGACGCAGCTGCGCCCCATGCATAACCCCCACACACCTCAAGGTCAGGAAAAAGGCCTAGGAATGCCACATCCACATAGGTTGAACTTTTGTTAGCAAATATAGTACAACCTACTAGATGCAACAAATACACCCTAGCAGCCTGTGTCCACTGTTGCTCCTGACACCTTTGCTCATACAGTAATCGCAACCAACTTAAACGGACATGTCCACCTTTAGTGAACTTTGTCTCTGCAATTGCATCCTGCTCTGAAACTCCAAGCAACTCCATCAAGACAGGATTTGCCGCCTCAGCATCCATATGCTCATAACTATAAAAGGCCCCAGTAATGGGAATGTGTAATAATGATGACACATCATCCAATGTTATCGTCATCTCTCCCATGAGCAAATGGAAGCTGTTAGTCTCCTTAGGCCACCTCTCCACAAAAGCATATAATAATCCTTTGTCTCTGGTTGCATAGTTGCATATAGTCAATGGGAATAACCCAGCACCCTTGACCACATCCTTTATCTCCTGATGTAGGGCACCAATGGTATCTTTCGCCCGTGTGATACTATCTTCAGGTCACCCCGGTCCTACAAGTATTTACAATACAGGTCAGATAATTAGATTAACCTATCAATACTTGAATAAATATTCACTTAGACTTAGTAGTATACCTGTCCAACCCACAACCATTAAGCTACATTATCAGCATATGATGTTAGCAATGATGTGTCCTCAGGGCCACCGCCAAACACAACAGCTTCAGGTGGTTCTAGCTGTTGCTGCTCCACATGATCATCACTTTCATCTACTATTTCAGTTCTTCGACGCCTACGTGCAGATGCTGTAGGTCTCGCACGTTCGGACCGATGAACACTAGAACCTGAAATATAGAGAAACACATTAGAAGGGGGGTTGAATAGTGTGCTTCAATTTTCTTCAAAATCCTTTCTCAAATATGAAGATAGTGTATCTTAAGTTTTATAAGAATCTTGTGAAACAGAAGACTATGCTATCGTCCAGTGGTTCAAGTACAACAGTTCAATGAAACTGTGTTTTCTCGTTTTTCGTTAGAACACACGTAAAATATTTTCGTAAACAAAATGTGTAAAGAAACTCTTTCGTGGTATGTATAGAGATAACTTAAGAGATTTGCAAGTAAGCTAGAAAGTGAAAGAGTAGAACACTTAGTTTTATACTGGTTCACTCAAACTAAGCTACGTCCAGTTCTCCTTCAACAACCTTTGAAGGATTCTACTAATCAGGATCTGATTACTAACAAGTATTTTAACCCTGCCACTTCTGGCTACAAGTATTCTCTAGGCCACTCCTGGCACACCTTTAATCTCCCCCTGAGATTAAAGCAAACCCAAGTATTCTTTAACACTAAGCCACTCCTGGCTTTCCAAACAGAAATTGTTTGAGTATAAAAGGAATGAATAACTCTCACAGAGAGGATATTACAATAAAAATGAATACACAGAGTCGCTTAGCAAAGCTAAGTAGAAAGCTCTTTTTAGATCAAGTGTGGATCATCCAGTCGTTTTGACAACATTTCAGCTTTTAGTAAATCTTCGTTCTTGACAGAGTTTTCGCTCTTAATGAATCTTCATGTTCACTTTTTTGATGTATGAGCTTGTTCTTCTATTTATAAGCAGCTTGGAGTAAAGTATCCGTTGTGGGTTGTGACCGTTGCCTCGTATCGGTTTGGGGTGGAGAGATAAAGTAGACAACCGTACATGTAGCGCCTCCTCTGCTTGTACTATTTCTGCAGAGAAATGGTTTTTGGTTCCTGTTCAATACTTTTCAAAAATTCAAATAGAATGTCATGTTAGAATGAGAGGGAATTCATCGAACATTCCAGAGAATCATTATCGAAAGCATATTATTGCATTTTGTGACTTTTGAGATAGAAAGCAGAGTGTAAGTCATATAGGCATTAGACGCTTGCTTTATAGAGACATTGGATGCTGGATGTTTTACTTTATAAGACATATTTGGACGCTTTGCTTATAGAAATATAAAGTCTAAGTTTGAGAGATACAATACCATTGCGGCATTGGACGACGTAGATCTTATAACACTCAAACAAGACCATTAGATACTTCAAAATTTATCCTTTATTTGTTATCATCAAAACCAATATTTGAGGGGTTGGACATCGTTCAAAGTCTTAGAACTTAACAATCTCCCCCTTTTTGATGATGACAAACAATGTTAAATGTTGATGTAAATAGGTACATAATCATATATGAATACAGTAAAGCATATTAGAGATGATTATGTTATGCCAGTGTATGTTGACAGGGTTAATATATATATGAAATGAAGTACTCCCCCTGAGTTCAACATTTCTTATGCATATGATAACACTGTATAATAAACAGCAAGAATATATCAGATATAACAGATATCAGAGTGTAAAAAACATATCAAGGATATGGATGCGGAATATGTGATATAAACACCTCATGTATTGAAAACGTGTTGATAAAATAGCCAAAGTATTCACAGAGTGAGAGTGTAAGTCATATACTTCTATGACATCAAAATTCCAATTTCTCCCCCTTTGTCATTAACAAAAAATAATGGGTTTGAAAGATGGAAAAATGACTTGACCATCATGGTCACCTATGGCTGTGGAGGTTGTGCTTGTGGTGGTGGTGGTTGTTCTAGTGGTGCTTGGGTAGGTGGTGCTGGTTGAGGTGGTCGTGGTTGGACGGGTGGTGTTGCTTGTTGGAGCTGTTGTGGTTGGTCGGGTGGAATGGCTTAAGCAACTTGTCCAAGCAGATTGGTTGCAGTATTTTGAATTTGATTTACAAGCGTCTGGGAGAGGCTCATGAACTGTTCAGTGATAGCATTCTGTAGTAGCATATGATGTTTAGCAGCCTTAGCCTGTTGCCTTTGCTAAAAAGCTTGAAGAGCTGCTTCGGTTTCCAGCTGGTGTTGCCTCAGAGCCTGTTGCACGATTTCGTGAACACGATTTTCTGAGACCCTTTGAGGTTCAGCAAATCGCAAGGGAAGGGTGCCCCTTGGACTTGAAGATCCTGTGCGAACCAGTTGACGTGTACTCGAGTGAGCTTCAGTGGACACATTAACAATGGGGAAGCTGGTTATATCTTCAGCAGGAAGCTTTTCTGCAGTTGATTCCGTGGGCTTGGATGCTTCAATAATAGGCTCTCCATCATCCTTGGACTTTCCAGTTTGGACGGTGGGTTCTTCATGGGAAGCGACAAAGTGTTCCACGTCTACTGGTACAGATGGGTCCAAGTCAAGATGAGCTAGCACCTTTGTTATCTTATCAGATGCTTCATCCAACTCTGCTTGTGTAGCTTTCGGCTTGGCAACCCGATCTTCCTTTTCTGTGGTTGCAGCCTCAGCTTGCTCAAGAGCCAGCTTCTCTAGACGAGCTTGTTCTCTTGCTCTGGCCTCTTCTGCCTTGTACTCCTCATGCAGAGTTTGGAGTTCCTCCACAAACTCTGTGCGATCCAGTGTCCGAAGATCAAACACTTTGTTGCTTCTTACGATTGGCAAATTCTTCATTAAATCCAGATAGTCATCTGAATCTGTCAGAAAGTAAGCAAAGGTGTCTGTGAAGTAATTAGTCTTCACTGGACGCAGCACCTCAAGACCATGAGGGGGGTGAACGAAATCATTGTTGGAGCTGCCGGAGGAGGAGGCCTTCTGGGAGTCGTTCCATAAGATCTGGTGCCAAAAGGTCATGGAATCGAAAGTTCCAAGTGGACATGTAAGCTTACCAGTCTTGTCAAACAGGTGACCCCAGGTATGAGAGGATTGTTGCAAGGCTTCAACTTGCTCTTCCCTGCTTGGCATCTCAATGCCATAGAGCTTGTAACCTTTCTTTCGACCAACATCATATAAGGGTAGTCTAGGACACACCCTGTCTGGTACAAACTTGATTTCTATGGCGCGGCTGATGTGAAGGTTTGGTTGGTAGGCAATGGCTTGGTTTGGTATATACATCTGTTGAAGAAGTTTGCCAAGATCATCATAGTCGCTTGGCTGGAAATTAAGCACTGGAGTCCCAGTAGGTAGAGGCAGGAACTTTGTAATAGGAGTCTAGATGCGAACATCCTTGACCCATTGTACATCTGGACGCTGCTTCGACTTGGAAGGGTCCAGGCTTTCTTTAATGGCCAACTTCAATTCTACGGCCAGTTCAATATCCCTGCTAACAGGGGGCTTCTTGGACGGTGCCTTCTTCTTTCTTGGAGCCTTCCCTTTCTGCTCCTCAACCGTCTTTGTGAATCTAGAAGCAACCCCCACCTCTGGTTCAGGCAGTTCTGCTGCTGCTGGATGCACCCTTTGTTGGGTTCTAGTTGGACAAGAGTAAGGATGAGTCATTCGGATCAAGTGTGGATACACTTCTCTCGTCCAAGTGGGCAAAGGGTTGCTGATTATTGCTCCTTCTGGCATTGCAGCATAGTCAGCTGAAGGATTATGAGCATAATCATACCTCGTCCACTCTGGTGCTGAGGTAGTAGTCAGATGCCTATCTAATGGTTCTTGTAGAGTCCTCCAGATCACATCGCGCCTCTTACAGTAATCCTGTTCATTACGTGTAATGAATGCGATAGGGAAGCGTTCTCTGTCTTCTTCTCCTTTGGTTTTCTGCTTGGGGGTAAGGTCCATGGGGACCAGGCATCCCTCCATGCATCCCTTGGACACACAAACTTGGACAAATCCAAGTGAAGATGTGGATGCTGGGTTGTTGATGTGGATGGAGCACTGGATGGAGCTGGTAGAGGGGCACTGGTGGATATGCTGTCGGTGTCTTGGGAGGAAGGTGGTGGAAGTGCAACTCTTCTTGGCCTCATTACCTGAGTTTTAACTCGTCGAGGCACGTTAGTTGGAAAGGAAGTTGGTTTAGCAGGTTGTACCTTCCGCTTCTTTTACTGAGGGGCTTCCTTCTCCTCTGCTTTCTTCTTGATCTGACCAATTGGGATCTGGTCATCATCATCAGAGTCGTCCAGTATTTGAAGCTTCTAAACTTTTGGCTTTTCTAGAACAGGCTTTACTGAAGCTGCCTTTGGACGCTGCTCAGCTTAAGTAGGTCTGGACGCATCAGTCCTTGGACGTTTCTCTGCCTGAGACTGAGCAATGGAGGTGTCAACATGTCTTTTCTTGGTTCTTCTCTCCTTTTCAACATCTTCCTCATGCTGCTGAGACATGTGACGTGTTACCTTTTTGCTCCCCTGTTCCTTCATCAACCTATTGATCTTCTTGCCAATACCAAGAAGATCAATCTCCTCCTTATCATCATTGGAGATAATCTTGCTTTGTTCATGTCATTGCTTGTTGATGCTATCTTCGTCCAAATCCCTTAGGACCTTGGCTGTCAGCTTAATCTTCATAGGCTTTATGTTGGACTCGCCAAATGGTTGTTGTGTTGCCACCATTTGCCCTTTCTTCACGATAGCTTCGTGATCGACTTCGTCCAGTTCATCAAAGAAACATTGATAGACCTTCTGGTCCCAGAAGATCTTGTTCAGCAGGGCGGCGTAGAAGATGTCATCATTGCCACCGACAGTCTTCATCATTCTCACAATATTGATGTATATGGTGTGAGGAAGGTTGAAGGGGATACCTTCCATAATGTGAAATATCACGAACTTGTGTAAGTCCATGACTGAGTCCTTAGACCCAGCTTTGTGCAGGATACTCTTGTTGCACACCTGCTGCCAGATTTTTGCTTCCTCGCACGGTTCTTGTACTCAATCTTCATTAAGTCTGTGGATTTGGTCTTGCAAAGCACGTTTGTAATGTGATTGCCATACTGCTTGGCCCAGTTTGCTTTAAACTGGTTCTGCTCCCTAATGCATCTAGTTACCTTTGCAATGGACTCAGTGGATAGAGTTACCTCTCGTCCAAGAACAGTGGGCATGAGCTCCTTTGTGCTTTGGAATTTGGCATTCCTCCAAAACATCCTGATCAACTCATGGAATATCTTCTGGTTTTCGTTGAAGTAGCCTCTGATTCCACACTTCAGAAGGTTCTCATTCAAGTTCAGGCCCAGCTTCTCCAGCTTTTCAATGTCGAAAAAGTGCTCAATGTGCACTGTAGCAGCACCTTAACACACAACTGTGGTCTCAGGGTAGGTGTGGACGTCGAGTTCAGAGTTGCTTGAGCTTGCAGAGTTCATCATGGTAGAAAAGTTAGGATTTTTAGGTTTTCTGAGAGGGTTTTGGGTTTTTGAGAGAGAGAGAATGCTTAAGGTTGAAGATAGGCTCAAAGAAGATAGGTACGGTTATGATTTTCTGAGATGATTTGACAGATTATATATATATATATATATATATATATATATATATATATATATATATATATATATATATATATATATATATATATGGGCTTTGTTTTGAGAATGTGAAACGGTTTTGGGCTTTTATGAATATTTGAAATGAGAGTTATGCCATAAAGCCCGCCATGGTGAGGCGTGCGAAGAATGTGGGTAACTGTGTACGGTTACCAACAGTTAAGTGACTCAGCATAGAGCATTAACTCATACTTACTCTGAAATGAATGGTTTTGGCCATTTGAATTATGAGGGAAAGAAAAAAATAATGGTAAGTTAAAAACATCGTCTAGATGTTGGACTTAAGTGTAACATATGCAATGCACGTGCATGACTTAGTGATCTTTGGACGACATGTCCATTGGACGCTAAGGTTTTATTGGATGCATCATATAGATGTTACTTATTCCTTTACAGAGTCCATGCCAAGTTTGTTCCTTAGAAGGATTAACTTGTCTTCAGTAAGGGATTTAGTAAATATATCAACAAGCTGATTATCTGTGGTTACAAAGTGTAGTTCCACAGTACCCTTCTGAACATGGTCTCTTATAAAGTGATGTTTAATCTCTATATGTTTAGCCCTTGAATGCAATATGGGATTCTTAGAGAGATCTATGGCAGCTTTACTATCACAGAAGATAGGAATGTTACTCTCATATATGCTGTAGTCCTCAAGTTGATGTTTGATCCATAAGATTTGAGAATAACATTTTGCAGCTGAAATATATTCTGCTTCAGCAGTGGACAGTGCAATGGTTCCTTGCTTCTTGCATATCCAGGAGACTAAGTTTCCACCAATGAAGTGACATCCTCCACTAGTGCTTTTTCTTTCAATTTTGTCTCCAGCATAATCAGCATCACAGAATCCAACTAACCTGAAATCTTTCTGCCTTTTGAAATATAGACCAAGATTAGTGGTTCCAACAAGATATCGAAAGATTCTCTTAACAGCAGTTAAATGAACTTTCCTTGGGTCAGATTGAAATCTGCCACATAAGCATACACTGAACATGGTGTCAGGTCTGGACGCTGTGAGGTATAGGAGTGATCCTATCATTCCTCTGTATAGAGTGTTATCCACCTTCTTTGAGTTGTCGTCCAGTCCAAGTACTGTTGTTGGATGCATAGGAGTTTTCATTGGTTTTGCATCACCCATCTTGTACTTCTTCAGTAGCTCTTTGACATACTTAGTTTGATGTATGTATATGCCCTTTTCGGTTTGTTTGATTTGAAGTCCAAGGAAGAATTTCAGCTCACCCATCATGCTCATCTCAAATTCTGTTTGCATTAATTTGGCAAATTCTTCACAGAGAGACTCATTAGTGGCACCAAATATGATATCATCAACATATATTTGTGCAATGATAAAATCAAAAGAGTAGTCTTTGCGAAACAATGTAGTGTTTACTTTTCCTCTTGAAAAACCATTTTCTGACAGAAACGAATTGAGTTTTTCATACCAAGCTCTAGGTGCTTGTTTCAACCCATATAAAGCTTTATTAAGTTTGAAAACATGATTTGGAAAAGCATCACTTTCAAATCCTGGGGGTTGTTCCACATAGACTTCTTCCTTTATGAGTCCATTGAGGAATGCACTTTTTACGTCCATTTGATATAGCTTCATATTGCTATGAGCTGCAAATGATAGTAAAATGCGAATTGCCTCTAGACGTGCAACAGGAGCATAAGTTTCAGTATAATCTATACCTTCCTGTTGTGAGTAACCTTTTGCTACTAACCTCGCTTTGTTTCTCACAACATTACATGCTTCGTCCAGCTTGTTTCTGAACACCCACTTTGCTCCTACAGCTTCTTTGTTGTTGGGGAGTTCTACTAGCTTCCAGAAATCGTTCTTTTGAAACTGGTCAAGTTCTTCCTGCATTGCTTTGACCCAGCTTTCATCTTCTAAGGCATCGTCCACAGTCTTAGGTTCTATTTGCGATATGAGTGCTGTGTGACCTTGCTGTCGTTGAAGTGAAGATCTGGTTTTGACTCTATCTTTTGGATCTTCGATGTTTGCTTCTCTGGATGATGTTTCTTCATTTTCCAGTTGCGTCCAGTTGGTTCTCTTTGTTCTACTACTGGACCGTCCATTGGTCCATTGGACTCTTCAACTGAGACATCATGGTTGGACGTTTCTGATGACTTACTTGCATCGTCCAATCTTAGATCTGCAAATGATTTGTCCAGCTTTGATAATTCTTTATTAGGCTTATTGTCATTGAACTTCACATGGATAGCTTCTTCAACAACTAAGGTTCTAGAGTTATAAAATCTGTATACCTTTGAAGTTTCAGAATATCCAAGCAATATTCCTTCATCACACTTAGAATCAAATTTTCCCAAGTTATCTTTAGTGTTCAGAATGAAACATTGACATCCAAATGGATGGAAGTAGGATTTGTTGGGTCTTCTTCCCTTCCACAATTCATATGGAGTCTTTTTCAATATTGGCCTTACATAGATTCTGTTTTGTAAATAACAGGCAGTATTCACTGCTTCAGTCCAGAAGTGTTTAGGGGTTGAATTATCATTCAACATGGTTCTGGCCATCTCTTGGAGTGACCTGTTTTTCCTCTCAACAACACCATTCTGTTATGGTGTTCTGGGTGTTGAGAAGTTGTGAAGGACACCATTATCCTCATAGAACCTTTGAAATCTTTCGTTTTCAAATTCTCCCCCATGATCACTCCGGATAGAAGTAATGCATACTCCTTTTTCATTTTGAACTCTTTTACAGAAGTTATAAAAGGCCTTGAAGGACTTATCTTTATGGGATAGGAACATGACCCATGTCCATCTAGTATAGTCGTCCACTGTAACCAATCTGTATCTCTTACCACTTATTGAGGTTGTTCTTGTGGGTCCAAATAGATCAATATGTAACAGCTCAAGAGGTCTAGGAGTGGAAACAATGTTTTTACTCTGAAAAGAACTTTTCACTTGTTTCCCTTTCTGACAAGCTTCACAAAGAAGATCATCTTTATATGACATACTTGGTAGTCCTTTTACGAGGTTGTGCCTTTTCAGCTTTGAGATTAACCTCAAGCTTGCATGACCAAGACTTTTATGCCATAGCCAATGATTTTCTTGTATTGAAACTAGGCATGATACATTTTGACTTGATAGTTCCCCAAGTTTAATCTTGTACATATTACCTTGCCTCTTTGCAGTAAAGAGAAGGGATCCATCAGATTTCCTGACTGTACATTCACCTTTGTTAAAGGCAACATCATATCCACTATCACATAATTGGCTTATGCTAAGTAGATTGTGTTTAAGACCTTTAACATAAAGAACTTTATCAATACAAGGATAGGGTGGTATACCAATCTTACCCACGCCAGCTATCATCCCTTTCTGATTCCCTCCGAAAATGACCGTCCCACCAGCTTTGGGTAGGAGGCTTTGGAACATACACCTTTCTCCCGTCATGTGATGTGAGCACCCACTATCCAGGTACCATGATTGGAGTTTCTTTCCTACTGTTAAGCATGTTTGCAACATGGACAATTTTATCCTTAGGTACCCAAATTGACTTGGGTCCTTTTTTGTTAGTTTGAAGGGTATTGGACGCTCCTTTCTTAAGCAGGTGTCTGCATTTGGACGTTATATGTCCAGGTTTCCCACAGAAGTAGCAAACATCTGTTTCCTCGTCATGAATATATTTCTTTCCCTTATATCCATGTCCTAACCTGTCATTTGGTCTCTTACAACCTTCATATTTTAAAAGCATTTTAAGGTTGTCAGATCCCTTAACAAAGTTTGACAAATCCTTCTTTAGGCTGTCAATCTCTTCATGAAGTTTTACAACATCATGTGGTTGACCTCTTAAGGAAGTATCTACTTCAACTTTCATAAGCTTCTCAACTAGCCTTTTGTTTTCTCCTTTGAGATTTTGAATCTCTATGGAAAGATTCATTTCTCTAGTCCTTGAATCCTCATAGGATTTATAGGCTCGAGCAGCATCATTCCAGAGAGTTCGCCTCTCCGCATGTGTAATTTCATATTGCTTTGAGAGCTCCGTAAACTTTTTCTGTAAATCCTCCTTTTCACTTTCAAGTTGTTTGAAATTTTTCTCTAAAACTTCTTTTTCTTTTGAAAGTGATTTGGATGATTTCTTTAAAGTTCTGTAGGCCTTTGACAGAATAGAAGAGTTTGAAAGTAATTCATGATAAGCTTCTTGAATTGAATCTAAGTCATTAAGGTCTACCTCATCTTCTTCTTCTTCTTCTTCTGGTTCAGAAGAATCTGTTGAAGTGTGTGTCATCAGGCATATGTGTGCTTCCTCTTCTTCTTCATCGTTCGATGATGAGTCATCGTCCAGGTCTTCCCATGTGGACATCAGAACTTTCTTGTCCTTCCTTTTGCTGAAGAATTTCTTCTTCTTATCCTTGCTCTTGTTGAGATCTGGGCATTCTGATTTGAAGTGTCCTGGCCTTTTGCATTCGTAGCATACGATTGGACTCTTCTCCTTCTTTTCTTTGAGGCCTTTTCTGTTTAGGTTTCTCCATCTGGATCCACCTTTCTTCTTCCACATAGCGTGTATCCTCTTGGATATGAAGGATAGCTCATCATTCTCATCTGAGTCATCATCTTCAGATTGTTCGTCTGATGATATTTCAGCTTGCATGGCTTTGGACGATGGTGCTTTCCTTGGCTTCTGGACGCTGAGCGCCAGAGACTTGTTTTTCTTACCATCACCATCTTGATGCAGTTCTAGTTCATGCACCTTGAGAATTCCCATGAGTTCTTCTAGGGACATATCATCCAGTCCTTTTGTTGCTCTCAAGGCTGTAACCTGTGGTCTCCATTGCCTAGGCAAACTTCTCATAATTTTGTCAATATGTTCATAGTTATTGTAATCTTTACCATGTGCTCTAAGTTCATTTAGTATGGTTTGAAACCGTCCAAACATACCTTGTATGTCCTCATTTTCTTCCATACTAAACAATTCATATTGACGAGTAAGGAGACTGAGTTTGTTATGTTTTACCTGGGTGGAACCCTCATACGTTAACGCAAGAGTGTCCCACATTTGTTTCGCGCTTTTGAGATTGTGCACCTTGTTATATTCTTGTTCGCTTAGTGCACACATGATGATGTTTCTAGCTCTGGAGTTGAGATAAAATCTTTGTTTCTGCTCTTTTGTCCATCTAGTCTTTGGGATTTCTATGAGATTCACATCAAGTGGAATGTAGTCGCCCATCTCCATAACGTCCCACATGTCAATATGACTAGATTCAAAGAATGCTATCATTCTTTGTTTCCAGTAATCATATTTGACACCCTTGAAGAGTGGTGGTCTGTTCACAGCTTGTCCCTCGTTTTCCATCTTTCTTAGGATCTTTCCTCTGTACTGCTAAGTACTCAACCCAAGAGGCCGAGCTCTGATGCCAACTGAAATATAGAGAAACACACTAGAAGGGGGGGTTGAATAGTGTGTTTCAATTTTCTTCAAAATCCTTTCTCAAATATGAAGATAGTGTATCTTAAGTTTTACAAGAATCTTGTGAAACAGAAGACTATGCTATCGTCCAGTGGTTCAAGTACAGCAGTTCAATGAAACTGCGTTTTCTCATTTTTCGTTAGAACACACGTAAAATATTTTCATAAACAAAATGTGTAAAGAAACTCTTTCGTGGTATGTGTAGAGATAACTTAAGAGATTTGCAAGTAAGCTAGAAAGCGAAAGAGTAGAACACTTAGTTTTATACTGGTTCACTCAAACTGAGCTACGTCTAGTTCTCCTTCAACAACCTTTGAAGGGTTCTACTAATCAGGATCTGATTACTAACAAGTATTTTAACCTTGCCACTTCTGGCTACAAGTATTCTCTAGGCCACTCCTGGCACACCTTTAATCTCCCCCTGAGATTAAAGCAAAGTAGAAAGCTTTTTTTAGCTCAAATGTGGATCGTCCAGTCGTTTTGACAGCGTTTTAGCTTTTAGTAAATCTTAGTTTTTGACAGAGTTTTCGCTCTTAATGAATCTTTGTGTTCACTTTTTTGATGTATGAGCTTGTTCTTCTATTTACAAGCTACTTGGAGTAAAGTATCCGTTGTGGGTTGTGACCGTTGCCTCGTGTCGGTTTGGGGGTGGAGAGATAAAGTAGACAACCGTACATGTAGCGCCTCCTCTACTTGTACTATTTATGCAGAGAAATGCTTTTCGGTTCTTGTTCAATACTTTTCGAAAATTCAAATAGAATGTCATGTTAGAATGAGAGGGAATTCATCGAACATTCCAGAAAATCATTATCGAAAGCATATTATTGCATTTTGTGACTTTTGAGATAGAAAGCAGAGTGTAAGTCATATAGGCATTGGATGCTTGCTTTATAGAGACATTGGACGTTAGATGTTTTACTTTATAAGACATATTTGGACGCTTTGCTTATAGAAATATAAAGTCTAAGTTTGAGAGATACAATACCATTGCGGCATTGGACGACGTAGATCCTATAACACTCAAACAAGACCATTAGATACTTCAAAATTTATCCTTTATTTGTTGTCATCAAAACCGATATTTGAGGGGTTGGACATCGTCCAAAGTCTTAGAACTTAGCAGAACCACCTCTCGTTTTTGGCATCTCTAAAAAAATTTATAATAAAAAACAAATGCAACCAAATGTCAAATACAAACAAAGCATCCCATAAATATAGTAATTATTTAACTAAAAACTATATAACTGATAAATACTAACATACTAAAAAAAACATTACTAATAAAAACTAAAAACTACACTACTCCCATGCCAAAAACAACCATTCATTCCGGAACAGTTATTCCTGAATAATCATTTCGGAATGATGGGTTGATTCCGGAAAGGCCATTCTGAAATGAACACTTGCATTCCAGAACAACGATTCTGGAATGACTTTCCAGAATCAACACATCATTCCAGAATGGCTGTTCCGGAATGGCATATTGGTTCCGGAAAGCAATTCCGGAATGCAAATGGTCTTTCCGAAAAGGCCATTCCAAAATAGTTTTTCGGAATCATCACATCATTCTAAAACATCAATTCTGGAATGAGCATTTTTAATCCGGAATAACCATTCTGGAATGCATGGTTTGATTTTGGAACGCCTTTCTGGAATGGCTGTTCCGGAACGCAAGTGCCCATTCCGGAATGGCCATTCTGTCATCAACCTATCATTCCGGAATGACTATTCCGGAATGCAAAAACTCATTCTAGAATAGCTGTTCCGGAATGATGTGATGATTCCGGAAGGCCATTCCAAAACAGCCTTTCCGGAAAGACCATTTGCATTCTGGAATAGCCATTCCAGAATTGCTTTCCGAAATCATCGCATCATTCTGGAACAGCTATTTCGGATCCCCATTGCACCTCAACACCCCCTCGCCCAACCCCAAATGAACCCCCAAGCGGCCATTAAAACACCACAAAATAAAAAACGGAGAAGGGACGAAAGGAACCTTACCTCCAAGGGGCAATAGCCAACCGCAAACGGGAGGGAGAACGGAAGGAAGGGGTTGTGCCGTGTGAGGAAAGGGAAGGGGCTACGTTGCGTCAGGAAAGGGCTGCGTGAGGAAAGGGATTCGTGAGGGAAGGGAATGGAGGAGGTATTCCGAAGTGCTGAGGAAAGGGGGTGCGACCCTGAGGAAAGGGAAAGGGCGAAGGGGTGGGTTAGGGTTAGGGGTGCTGGGATATAAAGAAGGGCATTTTCGGGCATTTATTATTATTTGGGGGTGCAGGAAGTAAAGGCCCTAATTGATGTGTTCTTTCCTGTGGCCATATTCAGGACGATTAAACAAGCGTGGTGCCAACTATCACATCTATCTATCTAAATAATATTTGAGGCTTCTATTGCCAAGTGTCAAATTCTCCTTCAATTTTTGTTACTTGACTTTTGAGGGCACAAATAACATTTTCTTTGAATTTTTTAATGACTTTTATTGAGAGCGTAAAATACAAGCTGCAGAATCATCAAGTACCATAGCTGGCGCTTTATTTTGTAGTATAGCTGATACAATTGTACAAAGCTTTAACAATATGTAGCATTATTATTATATTGAACTGGGAAACATTTTAGAAGAAAAACTACAAATAATATAATTAACAAACATTTTTATCACAATTGTAACAGAAATAGAATTAAATAAAAATATTAGATATTTGAAATATTTTCATTTTGAAAATTATAAAGCTTATTTAATAATTTTGAAAAATTATTAACAACAACATATATCATATTTTTTTTCTTTAATATCTCTTTATTCTTAAATTTTAAAATATACTTACATACAAACTAGCTATTATATATGTATTTTATGAAATACAGATATTAAAATATAAAATTTTAAAATTCATTTAAATATAGTAAATATATTTTCATGGTAAAGAAAATAAAATTATAATATCAAAATATAAATCTGAATACTTTTATTTTTGAAAATTTAATTTAACTGTATTTGTTTTTATATTTTCATGTGTAAATTTAAAAAATGATATTGCAAGTATTTTTTTTAATGCAATTAATAGACATATTCTTTTATCATATAAAATACAAAATTTTAAAATATCAAATATTATGTAAATTGAAATACTTCATATTTAAAATTGTGAAATTTAACAGTATTAGTAAAAAAAATATTTTAGCAATAATTTGTTTTAGTTATTTCTTACATGCATTTCTATTTTTTCTCTTTGAATTTTGAATTTAAAATAATAAATATTCTTTGCATTATGATGAAAATATTTAAGTATTATATAAACTAGCATGGTACCCGTGCTCAATGCACGGGCTATCATATATTTATTTTAGGCTAAATTACTGTTTTTGTCTTCTAATTTATTTTTGATGTTCAATTTGGTTCTCTAGTTATTAAATGGTTCAATTTAGTATTTTAATTCTTAAAAATGGTTCAATTAGGTCCTGCCGTTAAAATTGAACTAACGGTGTTAGTGAATGCTCACGTCATGCTGACGTCATCGCATTTTATGGCAGTTTAAAATCGCTACTAAGTGATTTGCATATAGTGGCGGTTATAAAACCGGCATTGTAATAATTTAAAATTTTCAATTTAAAAAAAATTATAAAAAATAAAAAATATAATAAAATTTTAATAATTTTACTTGTATAATATTTTTAATGTTATTAATATTATTATTATGTTATATTAAATTAATATTAACAAATACTAATAATTGTTAATATATTACATTAATATATTTTTTAAATTGATAATTTAATAAATTTTGCTTATATAAAAATTGTTTAAAATGTAAAAAACTAAATTACTATCAATATTTGATATTATATTATATTATATTAACATTTAAATTATATGAAATAAAATTATTAGGTTATATTAATAATAAATTAAAATTAATTAATTATAATAATTATTAGTATATTATATTAATATATTTTACTAAAATAATAATTATTAATAATAATAAATTACTTTAATAATTTTTAAAATAATTTAAAATTAATAATAATTTAATATTTTAATAAATTATTTATAATGTTTTAAAATTAATATTGTAAATTTTATAAAAAAAATTATATTATATTATATTGTAATTATTATTTATAAAATTTTACTATTTTTTAAATATTGATATTTAAATATAAATATTCTAAAATGTATATTCTATTATATTGTATTTTTATATATAAATTATTAAGATAATATAGTGGCGGTTTCGGAAATGCCGTTAATGGTAAATTTTTAAAAAGAAATTATATTTTTTAAAATAAATTTTATTAAATCAATATAGTGGCGGTTTCGTAACCGCCGCTAAATGTAAATTTTAAAAAGAAATTATATTTTTTAAAATAAATATTATTAAATTATTATAGTGGCAGTTTCAAAACCACCACTATGTGCAAATCACTTAGTGACGATTTTAAACCGCCATAAAGTGTGATGACGTCAGCATGACGTGTTCATTCACTAACACCGTTAGTTCAATTTTGACGACAGGACCAAATTGCATCATTTTAAAGAATTAGAGGATCAAATTGAATCATTTAATAATTAGAGGATCAAATCGAATATCGAAAATAAATTAGAGGACCAAAACAGTAATTTAGCCTTTATTTTAATATTACTTAATTATTATATTTAATGATTTAATTACTTTTTATTGAGTGAAGTTAGTTAATATTAGAAATATTTATATTATCATTTTTCTAACTCAAAAATTAAAAAATATAAAAAAAAAGTTTACGAAATATTTGCATAAGTACTAAAATATAAATATTTAAAACTTTTTCTTAAGAATAAATCGAATTGAGTAATTACTACTGGCATATAATGACGTAATAATTGAATTAGTTTTTGTTTAAATAATATATAAAAATAGAAAGAAAAAAAGAGACTCTTATTTATTATAAGTTTTGAAAGACCTTATTGTAGACAATATTGGTGGTGTTTGCCGAAGTTTTTCCTTCTTTATTATGTATTGAGATTTTCAAGCTTTGCTTTGTTTTGAACACTAAAAATTGTCATTTTTAATTAATTGTGACTGAACATTGGTTTATAATTCAACAATAGGTAAAGATTAATCTTGAGACTTGTTAATAATCATAAGATCTAAGATAATTGTAGGAAATATTCTTTGTATGAGTTTAAAAACCATTGTGATTGAAATGGAAACATAGATGTTCAAGGAATGTCAATCATATTTTCAATGTTCTTTTTCATATGATCTTTGCTTCAATAACATGATCTGCAAGTCAAATTATAATCTTAATAGATGCATTAAACAGTGTCACTCTTTTGGATTATTACTTAGAGGTGTTTGTGAGATATTGTTTTGTCCATAAAAAATAAAATAAAAAATATAATAAAATTAATTCTTTAAAATTACTATCCAAATAATATTATAAAATATAAAACATATAATTTAGTTTAAATACACTATATATATATATATATATATATATATATATATATATATATATATATATATATATATATATATGCCAAAAGCTACAATGACATTAAATTACATATTATCATATAATTTCATCTCTTGTAAAGTAATAACATATAATTTTTTTTAAAAAATAAAGTTAAAAACAAAATTTCCCTATGCTTTAGGAGAAAATCATCTAAAATTCAATACAATAAATGATAAAAATATATTTTTGAAATATAAAAATAAACATAAATTTTTTAGAAGATTTAAGAACCATAATATAAATAGATTTAGAAGATTGATATTATCATTTATTTTATTTACCATAAAAAAATATTTATTAAATTTAAATGAAACTTAAAATATTTATATTTTATAAATACCTATACAATGGGTAGTATGCATGTAAGTTTAATTTTAAAATTTAGGCATAAGGAAATATCAAATTAACCAATATATGATAGGCATTTTTGTTTTATATTTTAATTTATATATCATAATTTATATAATACTTAAATATTTTCATCATAATGCAAAGAATATTTATTATTTTAAATTCAAAATTCAAAGAGAAAAAATAGAAATGCATGTAAGAAATAACTAAAACAAATTATTGCTAAAATATTTTTTTTACTAATACTGTTAAATTTCACAATTTTAAATATGAAGTATTTCAATTTACATAATATTTGATATTTTAAAATTTTGTATTTTATATGATAAAAGAATATGTCTATTAATTGCATTAAAAAAAATACTTGCAATATCATTTTTTAAATTTACACATGAAAATATAAAAGCAAATACAGTTAAATTAAAATTTCAAAAATAAAAGTATTCAGATTTATATTTTGATATTATAATTTTATTTTCTTTACCATGAAAATATATTTACTATATTTAAATGAATTTTAAAATTTTATATTTTAATATCTGTATTTCATAAAATACATATATAATAGCTAGTTTGTATGTAAGTATATTTTAAAATTTAAGAATAAAGAGATATTAAAGAGAAAAAAATATGATATATGTTGTTGTTAATAATTTTTCAAAATTATTAAATAAGCTTTATAATTTTCAAAATGAAAATATTTCAAAAATCTAATATTTTTATTTAATTCTATTTCTGTTACAATTGTGATAAAAATGTTTGTTAATTATATTATTTGTAGTTTTTCTCCTAAAATGTTTCCCAGTTCAATATAATAATAATGCTACATATTGTTAAAGCTTTGTACAATTGTATCAGCTATACTACAAAATAAAGCGCCAGCTATGGTACTGGATGATTCTGCAGCTTGTATTTTACGCTCTCAATAAAAGTCATTAAAAAATTCAAAGAAAATGTTATTTGTGCCCTCAAAAGTCAAGTAACAAAAATTGAAGGAGAATTTGACACTTGGCAATAGAAGCCTCAAATATTATTTAGATAGATTATGATATATAAATTAAAATATAAAAAAAATATATGAAATTTAAATTAAAATATAAAACAAAAATGCCTATCATATATTGGTTAATTTGATATTTCCTTATGCCTAAATTTTAAAATTAAACTTGCATGCATACTACCCATTGTATAGGTATTTATAAAATATAAATATTTTAAGTTTCATTTAAATTTAATAAATATTTTTTTATGGTAAATAAAATAAATGATAATATCAATCTTCTAAATCTATTTATATTATGGTTCTTAAATCTTCTAAAAAATTTATGTTTATTTTATATTTCAAAAATATATTTTTATCATTTATTGTATTGAATTTTAGATGATTTTCTCCTAAAGCATAGGGAAATTTTGTTTTTAACTTTATTTTTTAAAAAAAAATTATATGTTATTACTTTACAAGAGATGAAATTATATGATAATATGTAATTTAATGTCATTGTAGCTTTTGGCATATATATATATATATATATATATATATATATATAGTGTATTTAAACTAAATTATATGTTTTATATTTTATAATATTATTTGGATAGTAATTTTAAAGAATTAATTTTATTATATTTTTTATTTTATTTTTTATGGACAAAACAATATCTCACACAAACACCTCTAAGTAATAATCCAAAAGAGTGACACTGTTTAATGCATCTATTAAGATTATAATTTGACTTGCAGATCATGTTATTGAAGCAAAGATCATATGAAAAAGAACATTGAAAATATGATTGACATTCCTTGAACATCTATGTTTCCATTTCAATCACAATGGTTTTTAAACTCATACAAAGAATATTTCCTACAATTATCTTAGATCTTATGATTATGAACAAGTCTCAAGATTAATCTTTACCTATTGTTGAATTATAAACCAATGTTCAGTCACAATTAATTAAAAATGACAATTTTTAGTGTTCAAAACAAAGCAAAGCTTGAAAATCTCAATACATAATAAAGAAGGAAAAACTCCGGCAAACACCACCAATATTGTCTACAATAAGGTCTTTCAAAACTTATAATAAATAAGAGTCTCTTTTTTTCTTTCTATTTTTATATATTATTTAAACAAAAACTAATTCAATTATTACGTCATTATATGCCAGTAGTAATTACTCAATTCGATTTATTCTTAAGAAAAAGTTTTAAATATTTATATTTTAGTACTTATGCAAATATTTCGTAAACTTTTTTTTTATATTTTTTAATTTTTGAGTTAGAAAAATGATAATATAAATATTTCTAATATTAACTAACTTCACTCAATAAAAAGTAATTAAATCATTAAATATAATAATTAAGTAATATTAAAATAAAGGCTAAATTACTGTTTTGGTCCTCTAATTTATTTTCGATATTCGATTTGATCCTCTAATTATTAAATGATTCAATTTGATCCTCTAATTCTTTAAAATGATGCAATTTGGTCCTGTCGTCAAAATTGAACTAACGGTGTTGGTGAATGAACACGTCATGCTGACATCATCACACTTTATGGCGGTTTAAAATCGTCACTAAGTGATTTGCACATAGTGGTGGTTTTGAAACTGCCACTATAATAATTTAATAATATTTATTTTAAAAAATATAATTTCTTTTTAAAATTTACATTTAGCGGTGGTTACGAAACCGCCACTATATTGATTTAATAAAATTTATTTTAAAAAATATAATTTCTTTTTAAAAATTTACACTTAACGGCATTTCCGAAACCGCCACTATATTATTTTAATAATTTATATATAAAAATACAATATAATAGAATATACATTTTAGAATATTTATATTTAAATATCAATATTTAAAAAATAGTAAAATTTTATAAATAATAATTACAATATAATATAATTTAATTTTTTTTATAAAATTTACAATATTAATTTTAAAACATTATAAATAATTTATTAAAATATTAAATTATTATTAATTTTAAATTATTTTAAAACTTATTAAAGTAATTTATTATTATTAATAATTATTATTTTAGTAAAATATATTAATATAATATACTAATAATTATTATAATTAATTAATTTTAATTTATTATTAATATAACCTAATAATTTAATTTCATATAATTTAAATGTTAATATAATATAATATAATATCAAATATTGATAGTAATTTAGTTTTTTACATTTTAAACAATTTTTATATAAGCAAAATTTATTAAATTATCAATTTAAAAAATATATTAATGTAATATATTAATAATAATTAGTATTTGTTAATATTAATTTGATATAACATAATAATAATATTAATAACATTAAAAATATTATACAAGTAAAATTATTAAAATTTTATTATATTTTTATTTTTTATAATTTTTTTTAAATTGAAAATTTTAAATTATTACAATGCCGGTTTTATAACCGCCACTATATGCAAATCACTTAGTAGCGATTTTAAACTGCCATAAAATGCGATGACGTCAGCATGACGTGAGCATTCACTAACACCGTTAGTTCAATTTTAACGGCAGGACCTAATTGAACCATTTTTAAGAATTAAAATACTAAATTGAACCATTTAATAACTAGAGAACCAAATTGAACATCAAAAATAAATTAGAAGACAAAAACAGTAATTTAGCCTAAAATAAATATATGATAGCCCGTGCATTGAGCACGGGTACCATGCTAGTTGATCAATCATTCCAGGAAAAGGCTCAGAAAAGAAATGATCACATTACCATCGACCAACAATTTAGTCTTATTTTATTGAATAAAATATCACCAGCTTGTATACATAATCATATCTCCAACAACCTTTTTTTTTTGTTTCGTGTGTGACTGTGTTTTTCCGCCAAAATAATATAAATTAACTTTTGTGCCATTATTAACTACGTAAGCTTATTATAATATAAACGGCAGTATATACTTCTTAATTTCATTTATTTTTATTTAGTGTTTAAGTTTATAGTCGGTAAATTAAAAAAATATTTAATTTTTTTTACTGAAATTATTTATTATTTCTTACTACTGTATATCCTATTTGAATGTGGGTTTTAGGCCTAACTTAACCCTAAAAGCTAGATCACAAAGTGAGAGTTACCTTTCATTTATATAGTCTATCTTGGCACTACTTCTAGGCTATGTAGAACTTGGATTTTTCTCAATACATCCCCTCATGCCCAACACTTTTTGGACTTGGTGTGTAGATAATATGGTAGGTGATCCTTTTTAATGGATCTAGGGTGACCCTTTTTGCAACACTAATTAGCTTCTAGGGTTGAGTTAGGTTCAAACTCATGTTTTAAGATATCCTTCATTCTAATTATTTATTATTTTAATATTTATTGTTCCGACATCAAGTCCGCATTGTTAGGGTCACCATCCGAGGTATTGTCCGTTTAGGTGCTCGGTGGACCATCACGATTTTGTCCTTATAAAAGGTGTCTCGGTGGGTTTGAGAGGGAGGAGGGTGTTTATAAGCTACCCTTAGCCTCGACTCCTAAGCAATGTGGGACTTTGTGACTATCGGAACATTTATTTTTCTACCTTTTTATAGTGAGACTCATGAGAAAGCAAAAGCATATGCAAAGCTTAGACAGCTAGAGCGTAAATATACTAAGCTAGAGTTTAATTAATTTAAGAAGAGAGGTGGGCGGGACCAAATGGGAAAGCGTAGACTTGTAGTGACTTTGAAAAGCACTAATTAGCGCATATGCAAACCACTAGTTTGCACTGCCTCTTTCCTAAGACACTCTCGGCTATATAAATTAATTAACAACTAGCCAATTAATAAAGGAATTGATTGTGTCGCATTATGGGGCATTAATTAAGAATGTTTTATAGTATATAAATGGGGCCTTTCTTCAATTAATAATGATATGCTGAGTGTTGTGCGTGGTGGGGAATCACACCTACTCCTAGAAATTAAAGTAAAGGAAGAAGGACGGTCTAGTCACAAATTTAATTGAAAAAGGGTCTTGGGCAATTACCGGGATCGACTTAATGGTGCCTTTAAATATCCCTGTGAATCTGTGATGGGAGTCATTCGTTCAGTGAAAGAAAGCTCATAGTCTCGATACTCGATCTGTTTGCTTTACAGTCATGGCAAATCATGGTGCAGTGTCTGAAACCAAGTATAAGTATGTCGTTTTCCTTAGTTTTAGGGGTGAAGATACTCGTCACACCTTTACTTGTCATCTCTATCATGCTTTGCACCGGAAGGGAATTAACACCTTCATGGATGATGAGGAAATGAAGCTTGGAGATCAACTTGGTCCTAGGCTTCTTGAAGCCATTGAAGAATCAAGGATTTCAATTGTTGTTTTCTCAGAAAATTATGCAGATTCTTCGTGGTGCCTTGATGAACTTGTCAAGATCCACGAGTGTATGAAGTCAAAAAACCAGCTCGTTTGGCCCATCTTCTACAAAGTGGACCCTTCAGATGTGAGGCATCAGAATGGAAGTTACGGTGATGCCATGACTAAGCATGTAACAAGGTTTGGGAAAGACTCGGAGAAGGTGCAAAAATGGAGGTCAGCCTTGAAAGACATAGCCAACTTGAAAGGAGAACACTTGAAAGTGGAACAAGGGTAAGTAAATAAATATATGTATGCTATTTAATTTCTCTATTTGCCCTTGACTTCACGTTATGAAATATTTGCTACTTGTTCATATTGCATAATTTGCATTTGTGGCGTGTCTTTGGCTCCATATACACTTTTCCTCACCATGTTTTCTATGAACAATAGCGACAACAAATTGGGGTTACTTTTCTTCACCATCTTAAGACAAATAAATGTGAAACAAGGAATGGAGGCTTTTAATATATACTTTGTGCAATATTAGTAAATTACATATTTCCTTTGTTGAGCTTTCACAATTATTAACTTCAGTATACTTCTGAATCTCGTGATAGCAGTCCGATAATATATATTGCTGCAGGTTAGTAAAAAAAAATTTCTCCTTTCTATTTTATTTTTTCTTATGGTTATCCCTGTCTATGATTAATTAGATTATTATAGGCCCACAAATTTTATTTCTATTTTTTTTTAGATTTCTATTTATTGAACATCGTATACATTTATCTTTATTTCTCCATGAATTTTTACCTTCATGGTACGGATACACAAATCTCAAAAGTACTTAAAAAAAATCAAACGCACGACTAATGTTATCCTAAAATTGTGGTACAAAAACCTTGGTTTATTCCCCAAGTTGCATAAGTTCAGGATAATTAATTTGCGGCTTAAATATGTTTCAGGTGCCTAAAATATTAGCGAATTTCGGGTTAGGTCCCTATTAAATTTTTGCTTTCTGTTGAGTCTCCAATAAATTTTTTATCTTGTTTTTGGTCCCTAAAGCACTTTAGATAGTGCTTTAAATTGTTTTAAAAAGTGGTTTAGATAGCACTTTAGATAATGGCAGGGACTTGGATCAAAATTTGTTTTTTAATAGGGATCCGGAACAACGAAATTTTTTTTCAGGGACTTCGAACAAAAAACGGGAAGTTTTTAAGGACTCAAAAGTTATTTAAGCATTAATTTGCCAATTATTTTTTACGAAAGAAATCCTGATTAATAAAAACAAATTTTAATTTGGCAAATAGAACTTGATGCTTAATTTAAATAGCATTGTTTTTCAGGATGGACGAATCCAAGTTTATTGATGATCTTGCTAGGCAGACTTTCATTAAAGTATCTCCTAAAGATTTATCTAGTGATGAGCATATAGTTGGACGGGAGTATCTAGTTGAAGAATTGAAATCACTTCTTGAACTTGAGTCTTGTAATATCACTTGCCTGTTAGGGATTCATGGAACAGCTGGAATTGGCAAAACCACACTTGCCAAAGCTTTGTATGACTCCATTTACAAGCAGTTTCAAGGTTCATGTTTTCTCTCCAACGTTAGAGAAACTTCAAATCAAATCCAGGGCATAAAACATCTGCAAGAAGGGCTTCTATCAGAGATACTCGAGGACAACAAAATCCAGTTGAAAAGTATTGAAGAAGGAATAGGAACAATAAAAAGTAGACTTGGTTTCAAAAGAGTTCTTATAGTTCTTGATGATGTTGACAACATTGAACAGTTGGAAAAATTGGCAGAGGAACGTGATTGGTTTGGTCCTGGGAGCAGGATCATCATAACAACGAGAGATGCACATTTGCTACATGTTGGTAATGTAGAAAAAAAATATGAAGTGAAAGTGCTAAACGACAAAGAGTCTCTGGAGCTCTTTTGTCAGAGTGCTTTTAGAAAGAGCTATCCTGAAACAAACTATGAAGACCTTTCCAATCGTGCAATGAGATGTTGCAAAGGCCTTCCGTTGGCCTTAAAGGTACTAGGCTCTCATATGGTCAAAAAAGATTTAGGAGGATGGAATGATGCATTGGATAGATATGAAAATAGTCCACATCCAAAAGTTCAAAAAGTTCTTAGAATAAGCTATGATAGCCTGTCCTTGGATGAGAAGAACATTTTTCTCGACATTGCATGCTTCTTCAAAGGGCGAAAGTTGGAATATGTAAAAAGAGTACTAGATCGATGTTACTTCAGCTCAGGAGATGGTATTACAACATTAGTTAATAAATCTCTTTTAACTGTTGACAACCATCGCTTGGGGATGCATGACCTAATACAAGACATGGGTAGAGAGATTGTTAAGGAGGAAGCGGGTAATAAAGTTGGTGAACGTAGCAGATTATGGCATCATGAAGATGTTCTTCAAGTACTAGCTGATAATAATGTAAGAATGTTCTCAACTTTGTTTCTTGATTTTAGTCATCTTTAAACATTTTAGTTTGTGTTCAAATTATGAATACTTAATTGATGTCACTTATAATTGCGTTAAAGGGAAGTAGCAAAATTGAAGGAATAATGCTTCATCCCCCTCAAACAGAAGAAATTAATTGTACTGGTACTATATTTGAGAAGATGAAGAATCTTAGAATTCTCATTGTTGGTAATACAAGCTTTTCACATGAGCCACGTTATCTCCCAAATAACTTAAGGCTACTTGAATGGATAGAGTACCCTTCACAGTCTTTCCCATCAGGTTTTTATCCCAGGAATATTGTGAGCTTCAATTTATCTGATAGTCCTGTACTCGTACTGGAAAAGCCATTTCAGGTACAATTGCTTATTGTTTTTAATATTTGATTAAAATGTTTAGATTGCTTGATCTTATCATGTAACTGATCTTAATTTTTTTCACCTCAACTTGTACGCTATGTTACAATTTTCCTGTATCTTTAATTAGTGTTAATTATCTTATCAATCATTCAAGCCAATTGTATATAAAAAGTTTATATTGCGCTAATTACCTTCATCTGAAAACAATTTACATAATTTGGATGAACTGTTGTTAATTAATTTCTTTATGTATGTTTTGCAGAGATTTGACCATTTGACTTACATCAATATCTCTTGTTGTTATATAGTTACTGAATTTCCTGATGTGTCTGGGGCCATGAATTTGAGAGAATTGAGACTTGATTCATGCCTGGGACTGGTTAGCATTCATAAATCAGTTGGACTTCTAGCCAACCTTGTTTTCCTAAGTGCTTCAGAATGCATTAATCTTGCAAGTTTTGTGCCAACAATCTATTTGCCATCTCTCGAATACCTTTCCTTTAATTATTGTTCAAGTCTTGCACACTTCCCAGAGATCAAGGGAACCATGGAAAAGCCATTAAAGATTAAAATGTCAAAAACAGCTATCAAGGAGCTTCCAGAATCCACTGAGAAACTGATTGGGCTTAACCATCTTGAGATGGAAGGTTGTAAGGAACTTCGACATTTACCAAGTAGCTTATTTGTGTTGCCAAATTTTGTAACATTAAATATTGGAGATTGTCGTGAACTTCGAGAGTCATTTAGAAGGTTCAAAAGAAGCCATTCAGCGTCCCCAAAACTAGAGACATTATATTTCGAGAAGGCTTATCTATCCGACGAAGATGTTCAAGCGATTATTTACAATTTTCCAAACTTGAAATACTTAAATGTATCCTGGAACAATTTTGTGTCTCTCCCAGCACACATTAAAGAATCTACTAAGTTGACAACTCTGGATGTGAGCTATTGTGCAAAGCTTCGAGAAATTCCACAACTGCCGTCAAGTGTTCAGATAGTATATGCAAGTGAATGCAATTCCTTAACTCCTGAGACATCAGACATCTTATGGTCTCAGGTTTACTTGCACTACTTTTGCTGATATATATATATATATATAACGAACCAATGTTCTTTAATTAAAAAAAAAATTAGTATGTTAGTCATTAAGAAATGTTTCTGGTGTAGTTCCACATTTTCATTTCCATTCCTGCCTCCCATATTTTAACACAAAAGTATCTATTAGTAATAGAACATCAACATAGTTTACAATGGATCATTAAAATTTTGTTTCACAGGTGCGTAAAGAGAGTAAGGGATTAGAAGTCATGATGCCGAAAAGGGAGATTCCAAAATGGTTCGACTATGTTAAGAAGGGAGGGTTTCCAGTTTTCAAGATGTACAATTTTCCAAACTTGAAATACTTAAATGTATCCTGGAACAATTTTGTGTTTCTCCCAGCACAAATTAAAGAATCTACTAAGTTGACAACTCTGGTTATTAGCTACTGTGAGAAGCTTCGAGAAATTCCACAACTGCCGTTAAGTATTCAGGTAGTAGTTGCAAGTGAATGCGATTCCTTAACTCCCGAGACATCAAACATCTTATTGTCTCAGGTTTACTAGCACTACTTTTACTGTATATATATATATGTATATATATATATATATATATATATATATATATATATATATATATATATATATAGAACATAAACATAGTTTACAATGGATCATTATAATTTTGTTTCACAGGTGCGTGAAGAGTATAAGAGATTAAGAGTCATGATGAAGGAAATGGAGATTCCAGAAACGTTTGACCATGTTATCTTGGGAGGGTTTCAGGTTTTCAAGGCTCGTGGGAAGTTCCCAATGGTTGCTTTAGCATTTGTGTTCGGGGAAGTGAAAACCGAGGATTGTGGATCTTCAGAAGTAGTTTGCATGCACTTGTTCATTGAGGGTGAATACAGAGGGAACCGTGATTTTTTTGTGAAGAAGAATCATGTCTTCTTGTGTGACCTACAAGTTTTTTTTGGTTTGGAGGAGTGGGAGGATGTAGGTAATGATTGGAAGACCATACATCTTTACTGTGAAACTGACTTGACTGTATCTTCATGGGGAATTTATCTGTACAAGCTTGGGACTAATGTGGAGGATATCCAGATCACGAGTCAAGATCCTCATTTCTCTTTGCTTCGGAGTCTTCATGCACTACATATAAAAGAGCAGAAAGTACGAAATAAGAAACTAAGTTTGAATTTGCCAGAAATGTATAGGGACGCTCATATGCTGGGTAGTTTGTTGGAAGAAGAGGGGTATTTTAAAGATAAGCCACCTGAACACTTGGAAATCATGCAAAGTTTGCTGCGACTCTTCGAGAAAGCATCAAGGTGTGCTATGGCTCAGAGAAAGTGGGTAGATAGTTCAATGTTAGCAAAGATGACAATTAAATGGAGCTATGAAAGCCTTTCCAGGTAGAATTTGTATTTTGCTAATACTTGCATGAATATGAAAAATGACAATTTAGATATTCAGTTAATAGTTGGTTTCTGTTTTGTAATGATTTGAGCATTTGACTTACTTGACTAATGACTATATCCCATTACTTTGTCACTAAATTTCCTAATGTGTCTGGAGCCAAAAAACTGAGATTGAGATTTAAAGATTTAAATTTTTTGGCTTACAATTTTATATCCCATCCCTGTACACATTAGAATATCTGTTTAAAGTCTTGATGTGAGTTGCTCCAGGGAGCAATTAATTTGTTACACTTTTTACATCTATTTATATCATGAATTTGATAAAAAGAAATTTCTGAAAAATAGCAACAATGAACTTGGGTTACTTTTCTTCATCATCTTAAGACAAATAAATGTGAATCATGGAATGGAGGCTTTTAACATATAATTTGTGCAATATTTGTAAATTACATATTTCTTTTGTTGAGCTTTCACAACTTTTAACTTCAGTATACTTCTGAATCTCATGATAGCAGTCTGATAATATATATTTCTGCAGGTTAGTAAATTTTTTTCTTCTTTCTATTTTATTTTTTATTATGGGTATCCTTGTCTACGATTAATTGGGTTATTATAGGCCCACAAATTTTATTTCTACATGTTTTTTCGATTTCTGTTTATTGAATATCGTATACATTCAGTAAAAAAAATATCGTATACATTTATTTATATTTCTCGATTAATTTTTATTTTTATGGTATGGATACACAAATCTCAAAAGTACTTCAAAAAACCAAATGCACAAATGTTATCCTAAAATTGTGGTACAAAAACAACCTTGGCTTATTCCCCAAGTTGCATCAGTCCAGGATAATTAATTTGCCAATTATTTTTGACGAAAGAAACCTGATTAATAAAAACAAAATATAATTTGGCAAAATTAACTTGATGCTTAATTTAAAGAGCATTGTTTTTTCAGGAGGGACAAAGACAAATTCAAGTTTATTGATGATCTTGCTGGCCAGATTTTCATTAAAGTATCTCCCAACGTTAGAGAAACTTCAAATCAATTTCAGGGCATAAAACATGTTGTAAATAACAGATATCTAATCTTTTATGTTATCTGTTTTGTTATCATCTTTTTATTTATCTTTTTCTTTCTTTATCTTTAAGTCATAGTCTTTTTTGTTCTTTATCTTTAAGTCATAGTTTCTTTATTTTAGGGATTAGTTGTTCCCTTATAATTTTATAAAAGCATGATTAGAGAATGTAATTTAAGTGAGACAAATTAAAAAAAATTTGTTCCCTTCCAACTTGGTATCAAAGCCTCCCGATCTTGGGAGCTCTGTTTCCGCTACTCGCTACCGACAACGCTGTCCACCACATTGTCGCTACTGTTTCACGTGCGCACTGTTCACAACTACTGTTCATGAGGTACTGTTCACAGTATTGTTCATGCGTGTACTGTTCACTGGTACCGTTTTCAGTGATGGCAGAGGAGAAACTCACCCCGTTGGGTCTTAATAATCTACCCAATGTGGCAGATCCATATCGACTTGATAGTCGTATTTATCTGATTGAGTCCATGAAGAAGCTTTCTTTCTCGTGTACCTTGTCCATTAAGGGTAAGAGCTCGTTCAATTCATTTGGCTCTGCTTCTCCAGGCATTTGGATTATTGATTCTGGGGCAACAGACCACATGACCCCCTTTCATGCACTATATCATATTCCAGAGCATATGACAGATATCTCATTACAATTGCTAACGGCGATAATGTGCCCTTTGTTGGCTCCGGCGTCATTCAACTTGAACTCTCTATTTTATTACATGATGTTTTTACATGTTCCAAAATTGGCTAATAGCCTTATTTCTATACACAAGCTCACTAAGGATTTGAATTGCTCAGTCACATTTTTTCATTCTTATTGTGCCTTTCAGGACCTTGCCATGGGAAAGACGATTTTAACTGCTAAAGAGCACGATGGGTTGTACTTCCTGGAGCACGATAAAGATAATGGCAAGAACCTTAAGCTACCCTCATGCCGACAAGCAAAGGCAGACACTTGGGTTACTTCCCAGATATGGCTTTACCATAGACGCCTTGGGCATCCACCATTTTTCCTTCTTAAGTCTCTATTTCCTTACCTCTTTACAAACAAGTATGTTGAGTCCTTCAATTGTGAAGTTTGTCAAATGTCAAAGCACCATCATGCGTCCTTTCCTGTTAGTGATCATAAAAGTTTTTCTCCTTTTGATTTAATACATTCTGATGTGTGGGGACCTGTTGTTGAATATATATCTGGTGCAAAATGGTTTGTGACTTTTATCGACAATTGTACTCAAGTAAAATGGACCTACCTAATGAAAAATAAATATGAGGTTTGTCAATTTTTTGTCAATTTTTTCCTTCTTGTCCAAAATCAGTTTGGTAAGTCCATCAAAAGAATTATGTCTGATAATGGCACAGAATATGTAAATCATGAGTTTTCTAAATTTGTTACTGAAAATGGAATTATTCATGAATTGACATGTGTTAATACTCCCCAACAAAATGGGGTTGCAGAGAGGAAAAATGGTTATCCTCTTGAGGTTGCCAAAGCCCTTCTTTTCCAAATGCCTGTTCCCAATACCTACTGGGGGGAAGCTGTCTTAACTGCCACCTACCTTATTAACAGGTTACCCACTCAGGTCTTGAATGGTGTTAGTCCTATTGAGTTCCTAATGTCCTTTGTTCCCTATTCTCCCCTAACGTCAAGTCTACCATGTCTTGTCTTTGGTTGTGTTGCCTTTGTCCATTCTCATAGTCCTAACAGTGGTAAGTTGGATTCAAGAGCAATCAATGTGTCTTTGTTGGTTACCCCTCAAATAAAAAAGGGTACAAGTGTTATCATCCTCAAAGTCATCGATTCTTTGTCTCCATGGATGTCTCCTTTCATTAAAATGAGTCATTCTTTGTCAATCCTCGGCTTCAGGGGGAGAGTACTCTAAAAGCCGAAGACAAGTTTGCTTTAGAGTCATCACCCTTCTTGTTTTTGCAGGATGCCCCAAGAGCTAATGGTGAAGTCACTAATGAGATAGTAGAGGAAGCTCATATTGATGCTACAGAGGAAGAACGATTCTTTGGCAAGAGATATCAAAGAAAGAGAAAGAGGAAACCCACTCTGGTCCCACAGCAAGAAGAACTGTCTAACCTAGAAGTGAATGTCCTTGAAAGTAACACTGAGGTGGTAAGTGTTGATGATGATATTCCTATTGCCTTGAGAAAAGGAAAAAGGTCTTGTGTTAAATATCCTATTTCTCAATATGTTTGCACTAACCATCTCTCTGTCCAACATCAAAGTTTTATTGCTGCCATTGATGCAACAGAAGTTCCAACTTCAGTCCAGGAAGCTATGAGAGATGAGCGTTGGGTTCAAGCCATGAAAGAGGAGATGAGGGCGTTGGAGAAAAGTTCAACCTGGGAGATTGTTGACAAACCCAAAGACATGAAGGCTGTAGGGTGCAAATGGATATTCACAGTGAAGTACAAACCTGATGGGACAATAGGTCGCTATAAAGTAAGATTGGTGGCAAAGGGATACACCCAGACCTATGGAATAGACTATGAGGAGACATTTGCCCTTGTAACAAAAATGAATACAGTATGAGTCATCCTTTCCCTAGCAGCTCATTTTGGTTGGGACTTGCAGCAGTTTGATATTAAAAATGCATTCCTTCATGGAGATTCGTAAGAAGAGGTATACATGGAGATCCCCCTAAGATTTAGAGCTCATAGTGGAGAAAACAAGGTGTGCTAACTATAAAAGGCCTTATATGGCCTCAAGCAATCTCCTAGAGCATGGTTTGGGAGATTCACTTAGGCAATGGTTTCCTTGGGATACAAACAAAACCAAGGTGTTCACACTCTATTCATAAAGCATTCCCCTACGGGTAAACTCACCATATTGTTGGTCTCTGTAGATGATATGATCATCGCAGGAGATGATAAGGTAGAAAAATTGATCCTGAAGGAGAAACTAGCAACCCAATTCGAAATGAAAGAGTTGGGGAAACTGAAGTATTTCCTCGAAATAGAGGTTGCCTATTCTAGGAAAGGCATTTTTATCTCTCAAAGGAAGTATGTCCTTGACTTTCTTAAAGAAACAGGTAAGTTGGGATGTAGGACCTCAGGGGTTCCAATTGAACAAAATCACAAGATAGGAAGTGAAGAAAGTCCACTTGTGGAAAAGGCTCAGTATCAGATATTGGTAGGAAAGCTAATTTATCTATCTCACACTAGACCAGACATTGCCTATGCGGTCAGTGTTGTCAGTTAGTTTATTAATAACCCCCGAGAGAGGCATATGCAGGCAGTTGATAGGATCCTCCGGTACTTGAAGGCAAGTGCAGGGGAAGGCCTATTGTTCAGAAGAGAAGGATCCTTATCTATGGAGATTTATACTGATGCAGATTATGCAGGGTCAGTCACAGATAGAAAATCCACTTCAGGGTACTGCATGTTTTTAGGGAGAAATTTGGTGTCTTGGAGGAGCAAGAAGCATAAAGTAGTAGCTCGGTCCAGTGCTGAAAATGAGTTTCGAGCCATGGCACAAGGCATATGCGAAGGACTGTGGATAAAGATCATTCTTGATGATCTCAAGATTAAGATTGAGATTCATATGAAGTTATTTTGTGACAACGAGTCAGCCATTAGCATTGCTCACAATCCAGTTCAACATGATAGGACCATCACATTGAGATTGACAGACACTTTATCAAAGAAAAGCTAGATAGTGGTCTTATTGTTACAACTCATGTTCTTATAGGAGTCCAAGTGGCTGATGTCTTTACTAAGGGACCTCCTACTAGTAGATTCCAGGAGCTTATAGGCAAGTTGGGAATGATTGATATTCATTTACCAACTTGAGGGGGAGTGTTGTAAATAACAGATATCTAATCTTTTATGATATTTGTTATGTTATCATCTTTTTATTTATCTTTTTCCTTCTTTATCTTTAAGTCATAGTCTTTTTCCTTCTTTATCTTTAAGTCATAGTTTCTTTATTTTAGGGATTAGTTGTTCCCTTATGAAAGCATGATTAGAGAATGTAATTTAAGTGAGACAAATTAATAAAATTTTGTTCCCTTCCAACTAACATCTGCAAGAACAACTTCTATCAGAGATTCTTGACGACCATCTGCAAGAACAACTTCTATCAAAGATTCTACAAGACACGGGTAGAGAGATTGTTAAGGAGGGAATAGGTAATAAAGTTGGTAAACACAGCATATTTTGGCATCATCAAGATTTTCTTCTACAAGACATCGGTAGAGAGATTTTTAAGAAAATAGGTAATAAAGTTGGTAAACGCTACAGCATTTTGGAGTTTAGGCTACGCCATTCGTTGCCACGGCTGAAAAACTGTTGGTGAAACATGAAATAGGCAACAGTTTTAAATCCGTAGACAAGAATATATAATTATTTTACCACTTCAAAAAATGCAATGAGAAACCATTGCCTTTTTAAAAGTGGCAACGTTGTTTAGTCCATGGATTAAATATAAACCACGTTTTTGCAACTGTAGATGTATTAGCCCACCCTTAAAAATCGTTGCTTCTTTTATTTTGGTACAGAAAAATCGTTGCTTCTTTTTTTGATCATTCGAAAAATCGTTGTTTCTAAACTTGAATTCAAGCAACGCTAGAAATAAATGGGTTAAAGATTTATCAAGCCTATTTATATTTATATATTTTATTTTATATATATATATAAATTATCAAGTCCATACAAAGTTGAAAATTTAGGTGTGTTGCTCTGCTAAAAATTAAATTAATTTTAAAAAATTAAAATTTTTCACTTCAAAAAAACTCTCAAACACTACACCAAAAGTGAATTTTGGTGGAAATTACTTTTCCTTTTAGTGGCAATATAAAAAGCTACTAAAACATTTACCGGCAATAAGATAAAGGCGGCTGTATCCAGGGTCGGTAAATGTATTACCGACCATTATAAGCAATGCTGGTAAAAGCTCTTTTAATTGCCGGGAAAAACAAGTATTCTTAATGGCAATACTCGTGGCAATTTGAATGGCCAGTAAAAGTAGTTATGTAACTCTCAGTTCTACCCTTCCCAGTCCTTTGTTATTGTCAGTAAAAAACCAATTTTATTGCTAGGAAAAAGCCCATTGGTCATTCAACTATCAATATTTGAATATTAAATAATCACAGTGTAGCAACCAACCAAATTATTTCTACGGTTTTTTTAATAGCATAGTCAAATTTTTAAAAAATAATGAAATAAAATTAACAATGGTATACGCATACATTTTTAATTTTTCTTAAGCAATGGATGAACATCCAGGCCTTGCCAACATCAAAAATGTTTCATGTAAATACTAGTAGCGATAGTAAAGTACAGGACAGGATCAACAACTTAAAAATAAAAATTAGTGAAGAGTAAAGTTGAATGAGCCTTCATTGATCTACATTGAGTGTGGATGTCTTACTCTCCAAAATTGTTTGACCTTCCTGAAGAATAAAGAATTAACATTTTTGGAGAAAGTGATATATAGAGCAATAGGTAAGTGAGCTCGCAAACAAAACAACGTAACTAATTAAACAAAATCATATGATGAAGATCCTCACATTTGTGTTAGTGGCCAAATGTTATGGTTGTGTATTATTACGTTCTTAGTGGGATACACCATTTTCTGACAAATAACACATTTGTCCCTTGCTTCACCAAACATACTTTGAAACTTTGGTTGCTGCAAGTTTCTAGTTAATACAACTCAAAAATTAGATGAATACTGAAGAACTGATTGTTCTGTTGTGCATTGCAAGTACCTAAACTTGGGATTTATTACCTCATGCTTTCTTTTTCTTTTCTGGCTTGGCGATTTTTGGTGTCCCTTGTTACGCAAAAGGAAGTGGGGTTAAGTTACTGAGAAGTAAAGTATAGTGAGGCATTTAATAATTCAATTCTAGGTCCTTTGTTACCTTCAAAACTTTTGTCAAGACTCCCAATTCTTTTGAATAGCTGGTCAAAATATGGCTTGAAGTAAAGAACTCTCTCAAAAGAATTGAAGTTCTAAGCTGCAGATACATAAATCTGTCAGCAACCTTCATTTTAAGAAATTTGCAATGCGGTAATGGACTTAATACATTACTGATGCAGTTCAGGCTAGAGCAGAGCAAGATTTAAAATATCATGCGCAGGTATCCAGTTTGGTTAGCCACTTCATGATATCCCAGGACTAGATAGTATCTATTTTAGAACCAGAATAATATATCACCAATTTTGGAGGAGCAATTGCATTACAACTGTTTCAATTTATCCTAAGGTTGCAAAGGACCAAAAATAGTGCACTTTCACTACTTCAATTAGTTGACATCACAGTCAGAAATTATTATAATTGTATATTGAATCTAACTGCATCTAAATAGCAGTAAAACAAGACCAGTATCAACCATTTTTAGAGAAGTGAATAAATGCAACACCGAAAAAACTTACATCCACCAACGGGCCCATTAGCAGCAATAGATCCTCCCCTTCCTTTGTTAGGACAATTCTTTGCCAAATGGGCCGGTCACACCACCACATATTTTACAGCAACCACCCTGGTATAAATAAATAGTTGTAACAGATTAGGCACACCCCTACAGGGGACAAATTTTGTTGATTCAACTAATATTATATTATTATATATCTAACAGGGTCTAGCGTTAAAGGAAATAATAATACCTTTGGATAAATGCCATGAGTATTTTGAGGACAGCTTTTACTCAAGTGTCCACGTTCATTACAGACAATCCACTCAGCAAACTTTGTGCCTCCTGCATCACCAATAAAACACTTTATATCATGAGAAAAGAGATTAAAGAACCCATAAGCACTCCATCAAAATCAAAATTGAGAAGATAAGATTTTATCAAAGGCAAACCGTAAAATCCCCAGCCATCAGGAGGTATATTTACAAACCCTAAAATATAGCAAAGAAGCCAAGCCAGTAATTACGTAATAGTTAAAAAAAAGTAACAAGTTAACATAACTAATTAAACAACACAAAGAAAGGGGGAATATGAGACAATAATGATGTGTATCTGTGTGTTCTTCTTCCGTCCTAAGAGAAAACAATCAAGAATAATTACTTGAATTTTAGAACCAACATTGACTAGAGCACCGAAGCACTCTAATTTTTTGTACTTCACTAAATCTAAATATCATGATTTGCCATAAAGCTTCATGCATTCCATTCAGAAAAAAATAGCTAATCTAACCAGCTGCAAAGATATACAGTTACACACTAGCAATAAGCCAACATTCCACAAATTCTTCACAATTAATAGCCATAAATGCCAGCTTTAATATAAAGATTGAATTTTACTAGGGACCAAAATAAAAAATCCATTTCTCCTATTATACAGAAAAACCTTTGAGAAAATCCATTTTACCAGGGATCAAAATGCAAGAGGAATACAACACCAAAAGCAATATATATGAAAAACAGGATTTTATGATCACAACAAGCAAGAATTGAGAGAAAGATTACCTGATAGTAATAGCCAGCCAAAGTTGTCTAGAGAATTTTCTTGCCATAGTAATAGTCTGCTCCACAAATGGTTCCTATGATAGGGTACCATAATCCATTATCACATCTTGACCCTCACATTTAAACCTATCACTGGCAGAGACAATGCAGCATCAGTGGAAGATTGATGCACTTGTTCAAATTTTGATAAATTTAATGCAATCATTAAGGTCTAATATATGCCATCCATTTTGTCATTAGTGATGACCTGTTTTGATAAATTTAATTACGTGGTGCATAAGTCTCTTGAATTTGCCATTAGTGATGACCTGTTTTGACCAGAAACACCAAGTTGTTAAATAATGAAGAAAGTTTATGTTGCATGCATTCCTAGAACGAGTCCCTCACCTCTAATTTACCATTTAGCAAATGGAAGAACTACATACTAGTTCCAGTTGGTTCCAATGAATCAACGTTCAGATATGGCACCAAGTGTGTTGATCCCAGCCTCAACAGGGACAATGTTCATGAACCACACAGGATCACCAATCAATGCAGCTGCAAAACCTCCCATGTAAGCATTCATATCACGCATTCATAGACATAGACAATTCGCCACCACTAACTTCTATGATGTCATTTACCTCTAATAGTGGTTTCAAGTAGGTATCCATTTTAGTGTACCTGCAATTAAAAAGAATGTAAAAGAAAGCTTTGGCATCATTATTGTTGAAAGAAATAAAAATCCTGCCATGCATTGTATTAATCTCTAGAATCAAGAAACCTTTTTATGAATGTGCATGAAATTCATAAAGGTCTTCAAGTTGATTAGGAAGCAACAACTTGCTATCATTTTAGCCTAAATTCTACAAAAACAAATGCATATAATTAACTTTTTATTCAAAAGAAGACAAAACTGGGTATTCCATACTTCTGGCCAGTCACATAGTCCTCCTGACCATGTCCAGGAGCAGTATGGACCAATCCTTTTCCTGTTTCTGTGGTAATATAATCTCCACCAATTACAACAGGACATTCCCTATTATCTATTGGATGGATACACCGGAGATAACAACATATACCTTTTTCATTTTAGTTCCACTGGATGAAGGGTCATGCTCTTGTAATGACTTTATTTCAACAACAGCATATTCAAGCTTAGGATTCCCTGCAACATCTGACCATAAAACAGAAGAAAACAGATAAATAAGAGAAAGAGTGACATATGACAATTAAATTTAAAACATTTAAGAACAAAAAAGAATTAAATCTGAGTACTTACTACTTAGCCATTATGCCCTACAATTGAAAAATAATTTTTGCTACATTATCAGGTACATATGCAAAAGTAATGTTTTCAAAGAGAAAACACAGATTTATTGATCTCTTACCAATCAGGTTTTGACCACTTAATAAAGAAAATCACAATCAGGTCACAGTTCTTCTAGAGTTACTACATCTATTTATTCAGATTATCACACACACTACTCAGTCAAATGCGATTAAAATGCAATTCTAAAGGAACAGAATATGAATGGAATTTCAATGGAGTAAAATGCGATTAAGAAGATGAACCCTAAAATTACATGATAAAACAAGGTACCTAACAGAATTCCAATCTTCAAATCTAAACTGGTTGATCAGAAACACAAGAACCGATCAAATCGAAACCTAGTTGACGATAAAGAAAAAAAAATTCTGGAAACGAAACAAACCTCAATAGCGAGATACTCGAGCATCGCAGAGAGGTAAACAAGAGCACCAACACCAACACATTTGATGTATTTTCAGCTAGTGAAACCCTAGAATTTGCGATTCGATATGGGAGCACAAAAAGAGTGTGTGAGAACGAAGTGAGAAAGCAGGCACAAATGAGAGGGTTATGTGTGGAATGAAATCGTTAAGACGGTTATGAGCTCGTGAATCTATGTTGATGATTGGTCAAGATGGTGAAGACTCGTTAGCATTTTTTACTAAGTTTTTTTTACTGGCGTTTAGTTATTAGCCGTAAATATTATTAATCAGATAATAAAATGCTGGCATTTGCTTTATGGCCGGTAAAAGATTGTCGGTAAAACTGAAATTTGGTGTAGTGAAACACCACTCTCCTTCTCTCTCATGTTCTCTCTGTATCAGAAACCCTAAACAGTAAACCTGCAAACACCTAAACCACATATTCTCTCTTGTATCAGGTTTGCCCTCAAAGGTTACCGTCGTTCAACCGCGAGGCAAGCACCAGTGGGCAAATATGCACCACCATCATTCTTGGCAACTCAGTTCAAGCACCTGTCTCATTTTCCAATCAAGTGCCTGTAACTCACTCTCCGCAATCAAAACAGCGTTGCTAACAAAACAGCAAAACAAAGTTGACTCCTTTATCTATATAAGCTAATGTTTGTTTCAATTCAAAATAGCTTACTCTCTCTCTCATTATCTATCTAATTTGTTCTTGACTTTCTTTTCTAATTTCGTCCATCGAGCTCTCTTCCGTGCTTTCTCCCTTCACACACACATGTAACAGCATTGTGTTACTTTTATTATCTGTTGAAATCAACATCAATTTCATTTACCATTTAATGTATTGACTGTATTTGTATGTATGATGTAATGGAAGCCGATGTCAGGTGTTCCTCTCTTCAATTTCACTCTCAATATCACCTTTACGAGGCTCTATGTAGGTTAGGTCTTCAATGTATCCCGTGCCTCAGTGTGCTCACTGTGGGGGAGGAGTGAGGAATATCTTGGCTGTTAGATTAGACAATGAAAATTCCCCAGGGACCCTGTCAGAATTACAACTAAGGTTCTCTTCTTCTGCCTATCAACCTAAAATCTTGTGGTTATGAATGTTGCTTTATCTCTTTTGTTTAGCTCCAATTATTCTAGTAGCGTTAATGTTTGTTATCGCAAGACTAGGTTGCTGGACCATTTGGGCAGATGACTTGGATTAGAGGTGGTACTAAATGTTTGGATGTCGCTAATATTATACCATAGATAATAGGTTAGTTCCTCTCTGAACTCTTTCACTCTTTCTCAATTCACGTCTTTGTCATGTCATGGTAATTTTTTATATTGTATATAATGTAGGATAGTATGAAGAGTAATGTTGATGCTACTTATAGTAACCTGTTATCACTATAATAATTCCAGAATCATGATTCATGAGTATGAAAATGAATGCATTTTCATTTTATAGCCATCCAACACCAGCTCTGATACTGCACTCCCTTCATCTCTTCGTCTCTGATATGTGAGTCTAAACTTAATCCTTCTACCTATCATTTAACTTCTATTTGCTTAACTGAAATTGTATCATTAGTCTGAACTTGATCATGAAAATGCACTCTGTTTGTTTGCATCTCAGTTCCTAATTTAGTTTTATTCTAGCTTAAATTATTCCAATTTGATATTTCTCATTAACTCATCATTTTAGGTACTAATTAAGGAATTTAGATTATGTTACATTCTCATAAACCAATTAATTCTGAAAATGCACTCTGTTTTTGCTGCATTTATTTTCTCTTTTGAATTTTGAGATTACGTTTTTCAGTTTTGTTGACTTTGATTTTGGGGATTTATGGGTCGATAATCGTTATGCTTGGTCAGAATCTTTAATTATTTTCCAACCCAGCCTTGTGTTTGTGCATTGTGAAGGTCAATTGCAGTTACTGCTTATTATTGTTATTTTTTTTCTTTATGTGTTTTTGATATGTAATCAGTGATTTTCTTTGTAATATGGGTTTTTATTTGCGTTGGATAGAATTAGAAAGGTTAGAGGCAAAGTCAGGACTCTTTCTTTATGGAACATATCAATCTCCACCCATTGATGTTGTTACCACTTGGGAAGAACTCATGGTGTATATCTTCCTTCTGGTTTACACAAGGCAGGTTTATATACTTAACCATTACATATCTCTTGATTCAGAAAATAGAAAATATTTTGTTTTTTGAACTAACACCTTTTCTTATGTTTTCTCTAGGGATGGAAATATCATCTGAATAGAGGATCTAAAGTAAATATTACATGTATTTGATCTTTGATCTCTGAGAGGTACTTGTTATTCATCAATACAAGAAGTACATAAAGGAATGGTATGAGAATATTTTGATTCATGTAGGTGTAAACTAATACTTTATTAGTAAGAATTTAAACATATTAATGGCAAATTATACCTTCAAGCCTCCATAAGTTCATCTAGAACCACAAACAACCAGCAATAGCTACTTAGCCAGCACTTGCCAACATAGTAAACACTCACACAGAACACTGCATTTGAGAGCACACTCACTCACAGGACCTTCAATGATTTTTTTTCTCTCAGCTTCACTTCACTTCTCTCTCACATAAGCATTCATGATATTTCCTGAAAATGGAATAAGCAGTGTCTTTTACGCATACACAGCAATCATTTTCTTTTTCTCAAAATAAATAAACTTATTTGTATGTTATAGTTTTTGAAGATCTTAATTCTTAAATTTTTTAATCATATTAAATAACAGTTATTTTCCTTGAATATGTCATTTTTTAAGCTGAGCCAGTTGCTTTCTTTGCGTTAGTAGATGTAATAAAATTATCCATACGAAACTATTGGTCTTGGTAGAAGTTATTACACATTATAGATAATGACCAAAGAACAAAGAGTCACTAAGAAGAGCACTTGTTGCTATTTCAGCTCAACCTTCATCATCATGGCAATGCACAACAGTTCATAAAACCATGACAGACAAGAAGTCGCCACTGAATCCTTCAAAACAGATACTGCCACTAAGAAGAATAATCAACTCCTTGCCTCCACTGTCTCCTCTTAGATCCAAGATTTACATTGCATTCATGAATGGAAAGGAAAACTCTATCAGAAGGACCTTAATGCGAACAAATGCCAATGTCTACAAGGAGAAGCACAAGTTCATTTCATACCAAAGATGAAAGCATCAATTGAGATAACACCAATGTCTATAAAGAGAAGCACAAGTTTACGATGGGCAATCCATCACAGGCAAGTTTCAAGGTGGGACACTAGGCATCCAATTGTTCTTGCACTTCAATGTAAACCTATAGTCTAGAGTCCTCTTATTAAGAGGCATGAAAATAACCAAAAGTCATCACCTTGTACTGCTCAACCCAAATGCAATAAGTCTTGTTTTCTTATACAATGTGACAAATAGTGGAGTTTTGGAACAAATGCCAACTTGCATAAATTATGTATTATGTTTGGTTTATAAATCAATTTAGATTCAATTAATTGTTCTCAAACATTTGTTTGCAAATACTCTTGTTAATGTTGTTCGATCAAATTTCTGATCTCATTTCACCTTGAAATGCCAAATTATTTGCTTTTTAAAATGTCAAATCTCTATCCACAAGCAATTGAGGCCTACACGTGTAAGCAACAGTTACAATAGTGTTGCCTAATCTATTGTCCACATTTATAAATGTGTTGTCTAAAAGTATAGGCAACATTTAATAAACCGTTGTCTAAACTTGATGAACATAACCATTGCCTGAAAGTGATCATGGAAAGTGTTGCCTATGGTCACATTTGAGACAACGGTTTTTAAGTTTTCGTGGGCATAGTGAAAAAACCGTTGCCTATTGGAATAGGCAACGCCCACCTAGACCATGCCTAAAAAACCGTTGCCTTAGGTTTAGGCCACGGTTTTTCTGTTTTAGGCCACAGTTTTCCGTTGTTGCCTAAAGCCAATTTTGTTGTAGTAACGTAGCAGATTAAGGCATCATGAAGATGTTCTACTAGTACTAGCTGATAATAATGTAAGAATGTTGTCAACTTTGTTTCTAGATTTTTATCATCTTTAAACATTTTAGTTTGTGTTGAAATTATGAATACTTAATTGATGTCACTTATAATTGATTTCAAGGGAAAAATTCAAGGAATAATGCTTCATACCCCTTAAACAGAAGAAATTAAGTGTACTGGTACTATATTTGAGAAGATGAAGAATCTTAGAATTCTCATTGTTCATAAAACAAGCTTTTCACATGAGCTACATTATCTCCCAAATTTAAGGCTACTTGAATTACCGGACTAACCTTCACATTTTTTCCCATCAGGTTTTGATCCCAGGAAAATTGTGAGCATCAATTTATCTTATAGTCCTCTATGCATACTGGAAATGCCATTTCAGGTACAATTGCTTATTGTTTTTCATGTTTTCTAAAAATGTTTAGATTGCTTGATCTTATCATGTTACTGATCTTAATTTTTTTCACCTCAATTTGTATGTTATGTTACACTTTTCCTGTCTCATTAATTAGTGTTAATTACATTATCGACCATTAGAGCCAACTGTATATAAAAAGTTTATATTGTGCGAATTACCTTCATCTGAAAACAATTTACATAATTTGGATGTACTGTTACTTAATTTCTTTATGTGTGTTTTGCAGAGATTTGACCATTTGACTTACATGAATATCTCCCATTGTAATACAATTACTGAATTTCCTGATGTGTCTGCGGCCATGAATTTATGAGAACTGAGACTTAATTCGTGCCTGAGACTGGTTAGCATTCCTAAATCAGTTGGACTTCTTGCTAACCTTGATTTCCTAACTGCTTCAAAATGCATTCATCTCCGAAGTTTTGTGCCAACAATCTATTTGCCATCTCTCGAATACCTTTCCTTTGATGGCTGCTCAAGACGCGCACACTTCCCAGAGATCGAGGGAACCATGGAAAAGCCATTAAAGATTAAAATATCAAAAACAGCTATCAAGGAGCTTCCAGAATCCATTGAGAAACTGACTGAGCTTTACCATCTTGAGATGGGAGGTTGTATGGAACTCCAACATTTATCAAGTAGCTTATTTGTGTTGCCAAGTTTTGTCACATTAATAATTAATAAATGTCATCGACTTCGAGAGTCATTTAGAAGATTCAAAAGAAGCCATTCAATGTGCCCAAAACTCGAGACATTACATTTCAAGAATGCTGATCTATCAGACAAAGATGTTCTCGAGATTATATACAATTTTCCAAACTTGAAAGACTTAAATGTATCGCTGAACAATTTTGTGTCTCCCACAGCACACATTAAAGAATCTAATAAGTTGACAACTCTAAATGTGAGCTGTTGTGCGAAGCTTCAAGAAATTCCACAACTGCCGTCAAGTGTTGTGAAAGTAATTAAATGCAAGTGGATGCGATTCCTTAACTCCCGAGACGTCAAATATCTTATGGTCTCCGGTTTATTATCACTAATTTTCCTGATATATATTTACATAGCGAACAAATATTCTTTAAAAAAAAAGAAAAAATTAATATGTTAGTCATTAAGAAATGTTTTCTGTGTAGTTCCACATTTTCATTCCAATCCTTACTCCCATATTTTATTTCATTCTTAACAAAAGAAAATAACAAAGTATCTATAGTAATAGAACATCAACGTAGTTTACAATGGATCATTATAATTTTGTTTCTTGTTTGTGGGATGTGTCACAGGTGCGTAAAAAGATGAGGGGATTAAATGTCAGGATGCTGAAAAGGAAGATTCCAGAATGGTTCGACTATGTTAACAAGGGAGGGTTTCCGATTTTCATGGCTCGTAAGAAGTTTCCAACGGTTGCTTTAGTGTTTGTGTTTGGGGAAGTGAAAAAAGAGGATTGTCGATCATTCGAACAAGTTTGCATGCACTTGTTCATTGAGGGTGAACACAGAGGGAAGCGTTATTTCTATGTGAAAAAGAATCAAGTGCTGTTGTGGGACCTACGAGTTTTTTTTTCAGTTTAGAGGAGTGGAGGATGTAGGTGTTGGAATTGGTAATGATTGGAAGACCATAGAGGTTTACTCTGAATCAGATTTCACTTTATGTTCATGGGGAGTTTGTGTACAAGCATGAGACTAACATGGAGGATATCCAGATCACGAGTCAAGATCCTAGTTCCACTTTGGTTGAATTATGTAGGGATGATGCTCACAGGCTGATCAATCTTTTCGGAGGAGACGGGTATTAACCTGCACTCTTTGAAGGACTCGAAGGGTTGCTGCAAGCCATGGAGAAAGAATCAAGGATTGTGAAGGAAGATTCAAGCTCAGCATACAGATCTGGGATAAGCTCAGAAGATGATGAGGATGCTTATGATTTAAACCGTAACATTCCTCAACTTGAGACTCACCTTCTTAGAAATATTGTTAATTTTAATGATATTTCTCTGCCTCTTCTACTTTTTCTTTCTTTTTGTTAAGTAAGCTCCCTCTCTAGGATTTGGTATATGCTATCTGCTTCGCACCTGTTTAGTTACCACATCATTTATTACTTCAGTGAAAATATAAACCTATAGATCATGTCACCAATCAACTTTCTTTAATTTCTCTTTTTTTTTTTCTAATAACATTTTAGTCCATGTTAAAATTGAAAATATTCATCTGATGTCATATATAATTGTCTTAAAGGGAAGTAGCAGAATTGAAGAAATAATGCTAGACCCCCCGAAGTAAAAACAATTCTTTGGATTGATCATACTGCCAATCAATTTAGGCTGCTTGAATGGAGCTGTTGCCCTTCACAAGTCAATGTGATTTACGTGGAAGTCCTCTCACACTGTGGAAGCCATTCCAGGTAGAATTGGTATTTTGCTAATACTTGCACGAATATGAAAATTGAGAATTTAGATATTCAGTTAATAGTTGGTTTGTGTTTTGTAAAAATTTAAGCATTTGACTTACTTGATTATATACCATTGCGCTGTCACTAAATTTCCTAATGTGTCTGGAAACTTCATCAAATGTCAGAAAGAAAAAATTTGAAATAACTTATACACTCGGACTGATGAATTAGGGTTCCATATCCGATTTGTCAGCACCACTGTGAGACCAGTTGAACTCCATCGCCAAGACCGAGTCAAACAGATCTTAATTCGAATACTTCATGTGTGTGTCTGGCACTTGATGCTGCACTTATTTTAAACTTGCTTTGCTGCAGTACTTCTCAACCATTGATGTTAGTGTTCGGCACCGAACTGTCTGAAGGCGAGGAGCCTAAAAGAGAGAGGGTGTCACTGTTGCCTGTTGGTGGAAAAAACACATTCGTTTTCTTTTTGGGTGATTGAATTTTTTTTATTGTGTTGTTGTGTTTACTGAGAAGCATTTGGAGCTATGCCAAGCTTCTTTGATCTGATTTTTGCTTGATGTTGATCCTGTATGTGAATTAATTAAATGGATTTGATTTATTTAGGTTCTTAATTACTAGAGATGAAGCAATTTGTGGTGGCTAAAAGCTGTCACAAATTATTTAATCTCAAAAACAATTTTTAGCAGTTTTCAACCGCAAGAAAACGTAATAAAATTAAATAATAATAAAACTAGCGCCACATCATCACTTAACGATCAAAATAGATGAAAAAGACCAAAACATTGGATGGAAAAAAGTTCAAGGACGTTGACTGGTGGTCAAAAAGTTTAGGGACCAAAATCATAAATGAAGAAAAGTTCAAGGATGAAAAACATAGTTTATCCTAAGATATATATATCGCCGTTTATATTATAATTAGCTTACGTAGTTAATAAAGGCACAAAAGTTTTTTTTTTACAGTAAAGGCACAAATTTAGTTTCTATTATTTTAGCGGAAAAATACACGAAAATAAAAGGTTGTTTGAGATATGATTATGTATACTGGCCGGTGATATTTATTCAATAAATTAAGACTAAACTAGCTGGTCAATGGCAATGAAATAAATTCTTCTTTGAGCACCTTTTCCTGGAATAGTTGATCAACGTGTCATAGTTGGCACCATGCTTGTTTAATCGTCCTGAATATGGCCACAAGAAAGAACACAGCAATGATAATAATGATAAGATACTGGCAGCACTGGACTTGGTCACGATCAATTCATTTGATAATAACTACTTCAAGAATTTGATTCAGAAGAAGGCTAAATCTTCTTCAACAGTAGAGGATTTACAGATTCTATTGTGTCCAAATACAGTGAAAATCCTACAACTTTTTAAGTCTGACTTGGCTGCTGCGCTATAATAAAGATTAGAGATGTTGAACCGTTAACCGGATCAGCTGGAATGATAAGAAAGTTTTGCAACTCTATCAACTAAGTCAAATTCTTATTATTGCCTTTCCCTCTATTCTTTTTATTCTTTTTAAGGTGTTGAATATTATTCTTATTAATTCATTTAATTGTATGTTGTTCTATTTCATTGATCAAGGAATTGTAACTTTTGTTCTGTTTCTAATTCTAAATATATGTTTATCTTCTGATGGGTTATGCACAGACAGCGTAAAATAGTTTTACACTGTCAAAACACATTAGGAAATTTAGTGACAGTGCAATGGGATATAGTCATTAGTCAAGTAAGTCAAATTTGCAAATCTTTTCAAAACTGAAACCGACTATTAACTGAATGAATACCTAAATTGTCAATTTTTATATTCATGAAAGTATTAGCAAAATACCAATTCTACCTCTTTATCAAAAAAAAAAAAAAATTACCAATTCTACCTGGAATGGCTTTCACAGTGTGAGAGGACTTCCGTGTAAATCAAATTGACTTGTGAAGGGCAACAGCTCCATTCAAGCAGCCTAAATTGATTCCACAGATTTCAGACAATTATATATGACATCAGTTGAATAGTTTCAATTTTAACATGTACTAAAATGTTATCAGAAAAAAATCAAGAAATTAAAGAAAGTTGATTGGTGACATGATCTATAGGTTTATATTTTCACTAAAGGAATAAATTATGAGGTAAGCATATGCCAAATCTTAGAGAGGGAGACCTTACTTAACAAAAAGAAAGAAAAAAGTAGGAGAGGCAGAGAAATATCTTTAAAATTGACAGTATTTCTAAGAAGGTGGGGTCAACAGTGAGTGTCAGGTTGAGGAATGTTATGATTTAAATCATAAGCATCCTCAACATCTTCTGAGAATTTTCCCAGATCTGTATGGTGAGCTTGAATCTTCCTCCACAAGTCCTTCATCATATCGTTCTTGGCTTGAAGGACTGGCTTCTTGAGTCTTTCACCCATCATCACTCCGAACCAAAGAGGAAGTGGGATGCTGACTCAGGGACTGGATATCCTCAATGTTAGTCTCATGCTTGTACAGATAAACTCCCCATGAACATACAGTCAAGTCTGTTTTACAGTAAACCTCTATGGTCTTCCAATCATTACCTACATCCTCCCACTCCTCTAAACTAAAAAAAAGTGGTAGGTCAAACAACAATACATGATTCTTCTCCACAAAGAAATAACTGTTCCCTCTGTGTTCACCCTCAATGAACAAGTGCATGCAATGTGGTCCACAATACTCGATTTCATTCACATCCCCAAACACAATCGCTAAAGCAACCACTGGGAACTTCCCACGAGCCTTGAAAACCAGAAACCCTCCCTTGTTAACATAGTCAAACCATTCTGGAATGTCCCTTATTCTCGGCATCTTCACTTCTAATTTCTTAATCTCTTTACACACCTGTGACACATCCCACAAACAAGAAACAAAATTATAATGATCCATTGTAAATTAACTACCTTTATTTTGTATTACTATAGATATATACTTTGTTATTTTCTTAAGAAAGAAATAAAATATGGGAGGAAGGAATGGAAATGGAAACGTGGAATTACACAAGAAAACATTTCTTAATGACTAATATTAATTTTATCTTTTTTCAATTAAAGAATATTTATTCATTATGTAAATATATAAGCAAAAGTAGTGCTAGTAAACCTGAGACCATAAGATGTTTGATGTCTCGGGGGTTAAGGAATGGCATTCACTTGCATTTACTTTCTGAACACTTGACCGCAGTTGTGGAATTTCTCGAAGCTTCACACAATAGCTCACATTCAGAGTTGTCAACTTAGTAGATTCTTTAATGTGTGCTGGGAGAGACACAAAATTGTTCCACGATACATTTAAGTCTTTCAAGTTTAGAAAATTGTAAATAATCGTGCAAACATCTTCGTCTGATTGATCAGCATACTGGAAATATAATGTCTCTAGTTTTGGGCACGCTGAATGACTTCCTTCGAACCTTCTAAATGACTCTCGAAGTTGATGACATCCTCTAATATTTAATGTAACTAAATTTGGCAACACAAATAAGCTACTTGGTAAATGTTGGAGTTCCTCACAATTGTCCATCTCAAGATGGTAAAGCCCAGTCTGTTTCTCGATGGATTCTGGAAGCTCCTAGATAGCTGTTTCTGACATTTCAATCTTTAATGGCGTATCCATGGTTCCCTCGATCTCTGGGAAGTGTGCAAGACTTGAGCAAATTAAAGGAAAGGTATTTGAGAGATGGCAAATAGATTTGTTGGCACAAAACTTCGGAGACAAATGCATTCTGAAGCACTTAGGAAAACAAGGTTAAGGAGAAGTCCAACTGATTCATGAATGCTAACCAGTCCCGAGCATGAATCCAGTATCAGTTCTCTTAAATTCATGGCCCCAGACACATCAGGAAATTTAGTAATATAACAACGGGAGGTATTCATGTAAGTCAAATGGTCAAATCTCTGCAAAACATACATAAAGAAATTAATTAACAATAGTAAATCCAAATTAGGTAAATTGTTTTCAGATGAAGGTAATTAGCACAATATAAACTTTTTATATACAATTGGCTATAATGATCGTTAAGATAATTAACACTAATTAATGAGACAGGAAGAGTGTAACATAGCATACAAATTGAGGTGAAAAAAATTAAGATCAGTTACATGATAAGATCAGGCAATTAAAACATTTTAATAAAACATGAAAAACAAAAAGCAATTGTACCTGAAATGGCTTTTCCAGTATGAGTAGAGGACTTCTTTGTAAATTGATGATTGCAATTTTCCTGGGATAAAAACCTGATGGGAAAGACAGTGAAGGGTAGTTCGTCCATTCAAGTAGCCTTAAGTTATTTGGGAGATAACATGGCTCATGTGAAAAGCTTGTGTTATCAACAATGAGATTCTAAGATTCTTCATCTTCTCAAATACATTACCAGTACAATTAATTTCTTCTCTGAGGGGGATGAAGCATTATTCCTTGAATTTTGCTACTTCCCTTTAAAGTAATTATAAGTGACATCAATTAAGTATTCATAATTTCAACACAAACTAAAATGTTTAAAAGAGAAATGCTAAGAACACACTCTCTAACACACTCTTCTAAATACTTTTTCTCTCTTTGGTTGAAATTTACTGAAAACTACAAAAGTTGCAATTGGTAGGTTCCACATCTTATTTAGTGGCTTGCTTTATTGATTTTGTAGTTTTCAATAAATTTTAACCAACAAAAAAGAGTGTGTTAGATAATGTGTTCCTAACACTCTTCATTTTTAAAGAGTATAAAAATGTTTAAAGAAATTATTCCTTGAATTTCGCTACTTCCCTTTAAAGCAATTATAAGTGACATCAATTTAAGTATTCATAATTTCAACACAAACTAAAATGTGTAAATATGATAAAAATCAAGAAACAAAGTTGCAAACATTCTTACATTATTATCAGTTAGTACTTGAAGAACATCTTCATGATGCCATAATCTGCTACGATCACCAAATTTATTACCCGCTTCCTCCTTAACAATCTCTTTACCCATGTGTTGTATAAGGTCATGCATGCATCCCCAAGCAATGGTTGTCAACTGTTAAAAGAGATTTATTAACTAATGTTGTAATACCATCTCCTGAGCTGAAGTCACATGCATCTAGTAATCTTTTTACATATTCCAATTGACACCCTTTGAAGAAGCATGCAATGTCAAGAAAAATGTTCTTCTCATCGAAGGGAAGGCTATCATAGCTTATTCTTAGAACTTTTTGAACACCTGGATGTGGACTCTTCTCATATCTATTCAATGCATCATTCCATCCACCCAAATTTTTTCTCACCATATGAGAGCCTAGTACTTTTAAGGCCAATGGAAGGCCTTTGCAACATCTCATTGCACGATTGGAAAGCTCTTCATAGTTTGTTTCAGGATAACTCTTTCTAAAGGCACTATGACAAAAGAGCTCCAGAGACTCTTGGTCATTTAGCACTTTCACTTCATATCTTTTCTCGACCTGACCAACATCTAGCAAATGTTTATTTCTCGTTGTTATGATGATCCTGCTCCCAGTACCAAACCAATCATGTTCCTCTGCCAACTTTTTCAACTGTTCAATGTCGTCAACATCATCGAGAACTAAAAGAACTCTTTTGAAACCAAGTCTACTTTTTATTGTTCTAATTCCTTCTTCAATACTACTCAACTGAATTTTGTTGTCCTCAAGTATCTCTGATAGAAGCCCTTCTTGTAGTTGTTTTATGCCCTGGATTTGATTTGAAGTTTCTCTAATGTTGGAGAGAAAACATGAACCCTGAAACTACTTGTAAATGGAGTCATACAAAGCTTTGGCAAGTGTGTTTTTGCCAATTCCACCTGTTCCATGAATCCCTAACAGGCAAGTGATATTACGAGACTGAAGTTCTAGAAGTGATTCAATTCTTCAACTAGATACTCCCGTCCAACTATATGCTCATTACTAGATAAATCTTTAGGATATACTTTAATGAAAATTTGGCTAGCAAGATCATCAATAAACTTGGATTTGTCCCTCCTGAAAGAACAATGCTCTTTAAATTAAGCATCAATTTAATTTTGCCAAATTATATTTTGTTTTTATTAATCAGGATTTCTTTCGTCAAAAATAATTGGCAAATTAATTATCCTGAACTACTGCAACTTGGGGAATAAGCCAAGGTTTTTGTACCACAATTTTAGGATAACATTGTCATGCGTTTGATTTTTTGAAGTACTTTTGAGATTTGTGTATCCATACCATAAAGGTAAAAATTAATGGAGAAATATAGGTAAATGTATACAATATTTTTTTTTTGACTGAATGTATATGATATTCAATAAATAGAAATCTAAAAAAAAATGTAGAAATAAAATTTGTGGGCCTATAATAACCCAATTAATCATAGAAGGGGATACCCATAAGAAAAAATAAAATAAAAAGGAGAAAAAAAATTACTAACCTGCAGAAATATATATTATTAGACTGCTATCACGAGATTCAGAAGTGTACTGAAGTTAAAAGTTGTGAAACCTTAACAAAGGAAATATATAATTTAGAAATATTGCACACAAATTATATATTAAAAGCCTCCAATTTGTGTTTCACATTTATTTGTCTTAAGATGATGAAGCAAAGTAACCCAAGTTCATTGTCGCTATTGTTCATAAAAAAGATGATGAGAAAAATGTATATAAAGCCGAAGACAGGCCACAAATGGCAATATGAACAATCATTATTGGCCTTAAATTAACAAGTAGCAAATATTTCATAACTTGACAAACAGAGAAATAAAATATAATATTTACTTACCCTTGTTCCGATTTCAAATGTTCTCCTTTCAAGTTGGCTATGTCTTTCAAGGCTGACCTCCATTTGTGCACCTTCTCCGAGTCTTTTCCAAACCTTGATTCATGCTTAGTCATGGCCTTACCATAACTTCCATTCTGACACCTCACATCTGAGGGATCCACTTTGTAGAAGATGGGCCAAACAAGCTGGTTTTTTGACTTCATACACTTGTGGATCTGGACAAGTTCATCAAGGCACCATGAAGAAGATGCATATTTGTTTAGAGAAAACAATGATTGAAATCCTTGATTCTTCAATGGCTTTAAGAAGCGTAGGACCAATTTGATCTCCAAGTCTCAGTTCCCCATCATCCATGAAGGTGATAATTCCCTTCCGGCGCAAAGTATCATAGAGACGACAAGTAAATGTGTGACGGGTATCTTCACACCGAAAACTAAGGAAAACATCATACGTACACTTGGTTTCAGTTTCAGACATTGTGCCATGGTTTGCCATGAATGTGGGAAGCACTGCAAACAGAGTATTGGGACTACGAGCTTTCTTTCACTGAATGAATGGCTCACACATCATAGACGAGCATCACAAATCTCCTACAACTAGTATATATAAAAAAATGTTATTTTATTTTTACATCATATTATTATATCTTTCCTCTATTTTTATTTAATTAATTATCATTTTGTTATTTAAAAATAATAATTATAATAAAAATGGGCTATGTTGTATATTGGAAAACTGTCTATAATTGTTACAAGACCCACGTTGGAAAAAATGGTAATTAAAAAAAAAAACTAAATTCTAACAAGTCTAGGTTTTTTGGATAATATGAGCTATCAATTAAGAGTACATAAATTCTATATGTCTAGGTTTTTTGGATAATATGAGCTATCAATTAAGAGTACATAAATTCTATATGTCTAGGTTGTTTAGATAATATGATACCTATCAAACCTAAATACAAACTAATTCATACACACTTCCCTCTTGGGACTCCACAATTTAATATGTGATATTATTGTTACCAAGATGAATTTTATTTTTTACTTAGTGTGGGTTTGAAATCCAATTTGGAACATACATACAATGAGTCACATCTCCGTTCAGATGAGGAGCTATTTGTAATTTTTAGAAATCATGTATTTTAAGCACGCCTCTCTTAATAGATGGGAAACCAAACATACACTTAAACATGTCATCATTCAATTATTATGTTGAAGAACAATTTCTTAAAATATTATCCTTCTCTGTATATAAACAAGTTATTTTTCGGCTTAGCCATATCATTTCATCTATTTATTTCTATTCAGATGTGAAATTGAAAATGGAGAAAAAGACCTTACCACAGACCCAATCCAACTTGTTGCAACAGAGAAGAAAGTACATATTCTTTGCTTCAACACAAGAGCTTCTTGGGTGCAACAGAGAATAACTAGACAACAATATATTCAATAAAGATGTTTAAACTCTTTGTCAAGTATGAAAGAAGAATTAAACTGCCAGAAGATTTAAATATTCAAGTATGTGGGTGGTGTCCATGTCGTGTATGTTTGTAAGAAGTTGTGTGAAGTCTAGTCTTTGATTTTAACACGCTTTCTTAGGAGGCAAGTACTATAGTTCTATGCAGTATGTTTTAAAGGTTGACTATGCATTGACTTGGCTTGCTGTTGCCAGCTAGTTTAATCTTTGAGCCAACAGTATAGTTTAAGCCAACAGGGACTTGTACGATAATAGGGTAACTAATAGAGCTCTGTTGGCTTAGTTTTGCTCCTTATAACAATAGTACCTTGCATGCACAAAATCACAAACAACTAGAGCAACTAGAAAGACTGTTAGCACCGGATGAGGAAAAAGAAAATAAAAAATTAAAAATAAAATGCGAAAGAATAAAAGAATGTTTAAAGTCCACAAAATATACTAAAAATTTGCCCAATTACCGAGACACAAGTCCCCGGCAACGGCGCCAGAAACTTGTTGCGAATTTAGCAAGTGTACCAAATCGTTCAAGTAACAAAGGGTAAGTAAAGTATCGTATCCACAGGGACTTGTACGATAATAGGGTAAATAATAGCAAATTTTAATGGACTGCGAAAATTGAGAATTTAGTAACCAAATTTAAGGACAAGTGCATAAAAATTAAAGAGTAAAAGGAAGAAATTGGGTTGTAGAAAATTAGCAAACACTTGGTGTACGCAGAAACTGTGTTTAAATCAATTAAAATAAATCGCCGGGATTTAACTTCGTTGGACTTCCTAACATGCAATCACAACTCAATCTTATTCAATTAAATATTAGTTATCATCAACCCACAAAATTACTCAAATCTTAATTCCTTAAGCAAAAGAGCCTAAATCCCTTGATTCCACTATCAATCCCTTGAATTAGTGTAACCAAGGTATTTGCATTAAGAAAAAGGGTTTTAGTGATGACCAATCCTCTTTACCCTATCCCTAGGCATAAAAACGATTGGTTGTCTTCTTCAGTTCGCAATTCAAAAGAATTTCCCAATTACAATTGAAATCATAGAATCATGCAATTGGTTGATCAGGCCAAACACAAGCATTAAGAGTGGAAGAAGAACAATAACAATACTAAAATTGAATAAAGTGAAGAGTGTAATTTCATGAAATTAGGTCCAACTACATTAAACCCCAACGAACAGAGAACTTAGCTACGCATAGCCATGGGGGAAGAAGCAAGAGATGGAGAAAGAATGGAGAAAGCCAAACGCATTAAGCTCCCGTCTTGGACCTCTTGTTTCTTTCACGTACAAAGTATTTTGTGATACCTAGGCTAGAACAGAAAATCCTTATTTAAAGCTATGGGCCAACAAGGGTTTAAGCCCAAAAGAGATCAAAACAGAAAAATAGAGATAAATCTCGCAGAGCTCGATGCACAGGTGTGAACTCCGAGTGCACGGGCGTGCAACGCTCTCAGACACTTTAAAACCTTGCACAGGCACTTGCACAGGTGTGCACAGGTGTGCAAAGCTCCCAGGACTTCCAAAAATGCTCTTTTGCCTCCGCAAGACTTCCAAAGCTCTAAACTTTAGCCCAAATGATCTTCAACGCATCAAATATCTCATGGAACATCCCCATTGCTTACTCTAAGCTTCACATAAGTTCCTAAAAACACAAGAAAACAACCCAAGATCAAGCATAAAAGGGTAAAAACAAGAAATTCCTAACTAAACTAAACTTTTATTAAAACTCAACTAAAATGAAGATAAACAAAGCTTCAAAGCATGAAAATATCAACTAATTGCCCACAAAATCACTACAAAATATAGTAATATTAGGCAATTATCAATGTCCCACTTCAGGGTAGAAAAACCTTGATTCTTGCTAGGACAATACGCAATTACTGAAAAACATTTTTCACGTATGTCTTCCTTCCGACACATACACTTTTCCAATAAAAAAAAAAGCACATAAAACCTTATCTTCGTAGCTGTATGCAGGCCATCCAATAGAATTGTTTCCTCCCATTTTATCCTTTTCTTTACTTGTACCTGAAAAAAACATTGGCAATAATAATGCAGCCGTATTCTAAATTTACTGTTGTCCATATTGATCTTCTGGAAGGGCGGCAATGATCTTGTTGTTAGTGCTAGATTATATATACATTATGTCTTCTTATCACCGTGAAAAGGACTTTTTACCAAACACAAAAATAAAAAAGATGTGAAACTTTTGAATGGAGGAGACCACATTGCACGGTCCACTTTTGCTTCCCAACCTTGAAAATAAGAAAATAATAAGACTAACAACTGAATCACGATCTTTACAAACAAATTTTACTTTTGATAACCAAAAACTATTCTTCGCAACCCATTCTATCCTCTGCCAGCGGCAACAGTGAAGCAGAGAGAATAAAATAAAATAGTAACTGGGATTTCGTGCCAAATAAGGTCTGTGAATGTTTCAATATATTTGTTAGTAGATAGGAAAATAACATAAGGATAAATATTTGAAAAACAAAAGCCATAGAACTATTGCAGCTATTGCGAGGACAGTATACAAAGACATTAAGAGATACACAAGTTTCCTGATACATGCACATTTTTGTAATATTCAACTTGCAAAAGCTCGGCTTTGTAACTTCAGGCATGGACTTTTTCTTGTATCAGTTTTTTTTTTTTTTTTTTTGAGGAACAAGTAAAGGTATCACAACTATCAACATGAAAATGAAATATGGGCAGAGGGAGTGCAGAGGGGGGAATGAATCAGTGAGAACTCTGACATGATTGTGATTGGTTTTTCCTGATAACTGCACTGCAACACATGAAAGTATAACAAAAATATATGGCATTTTATTAAGAGAAAAAGGATTATGCACCGACAGTGTAAAATAATTTTACACCGTCATCCAATCACAACCCATCATGCATGGTAAGTTTGTTGACATTTACAAAATTATCTTAAAAGTCATACGAATGGTGATTTGTGATTGGATGACCGTGTAAAACTTTTTTACACCGTTAGTGCATCACCATTAAACTCTTTTATTAAATAGTTTTTCAGAAATAACTTTTGCCCTGAGCCTAAACATTCGTATCACTAGTTTCTATAACCAACAAATTCACCTTCTCCTTTTCTTTGGAGTTCTCTTTGACAGCAGCCTAAAATCTAGGTCATACTACTGTTCCATTTCTATATAATCCTTTGTTGTCTTATACTCCAACCACTCTGATCAGAATCATGGAGATCATTGTATCACTGTAATTTTCCGCATAACCAGGTTTTGGTGTTGATAAATGTTTGTATGCAAATTTCATCACGTTAATTTGCACGTTTAACCCAATAGCCATGAGAGAAAATTCATCCAATTCCAAAACTAAACTCTTTTCCTGTTTTCCTCAAATTGTTCAACTTGCAGTGGAAGGGAACAATACAGACTCCAGTGATTCACACTCGTCGGCATGTAGAGTTTCAAGGGATGGGGGAAGCTTTGGTAGAATGCAAAGCTTGCTGCAACAACTCAAGTCAAAGATATCGCAGTCTTGTAAGATTATTGATGCATGGAGTTTGGTGGCAAGCTTTCAATGTCACACGCATTAGATGTAGGATTTCTAGCTTTCTTAGACTTCCAAAAGATGAGGGCAATGAACTGCTGCGAATGCCTGTTAAATCTAGTTCAATCACATTCGTTGCTGTTACTGAGAATTCCAATCCAAGTACATAGAGGAGAACATTAGAGGATGAAAAGGGTCACTGACAAGAAAGTTACGCTCCAATCCAAGTACGTACACTGGTTTTTTTTTTTAACTTTTAATTAGTTTTTTTTTAATGAGCTGTCAATTTTTCAGTGGGTGTGTGCAAAGCTGACGTGTTGAGTGTGTGTGCATACAAGATTTACTCTGCGAAATGAAACTGCTTAGAAGCATAGTATATGCAACTCCAATCAAATTGAGCATTAAAAGATTAAACTAAAGCAACAGCAACCCAAGTCAATGCATAATCAACCTTTAAAACATACTGCATTGAACTAGTAGTCAAGTATACAGAACAGAAGTACTTGCCTTCTAAGAAAGCGCGTTAAAATCGAAGTTGTTAAAAGATTAAACTAACAGGCAACGGCAAGCCTTTAAAACATACTGCATTGAACTAGTCTATAGTACTTGTCTTCTAAGAAAGTGCGTTAAAATCAAAGAGTTGACTTTGCATAACTTCTTAGTAACATACATGACATAGACACCACCAACATGCTCGAATATTTAAAACTGCTGGCCGTTTAATTCTTCTTTCATACCAGACAAAGAGTTTAAACATCTTGATTGAATATATTGTTGTCTAGTATTTCTCTCTTGCACCCAAGAAGCTCTTGTGTTGAAGCTAAGAATCTCTATTTTCTTCTCTGCTGCAACAAGTTGGATTGGGTCTGTGGTAAGGTCTTTTTCTCCATTTTCAATTTCACATCCAAATACAAATAATAGAAGATGAAATGTTATGGCTAATTTTATTTCTTCTTGTCTTCCCATGTTTTAACTAAAAGATAATGGGTTAAGAATGTGAATAGTTCCAGAGAAAATAAATTATGAACTTTAAAACATCAGTGGCTATGTGGTTTTCTAAAACGGAAAACAACTTGTTTATATACAGACAGGGATAATATTTTAAGAAATTGTTCTTTCACAAAGTAATTGCATGATGACATGTTTAAGTGTATGTTTAGCTTCCCATCTATTGAGAGAGGTGTGCGTAAAATACATGATTTCTAAAAATTACAGATAGCTCCTCATCTGAACGGAGATGTGACTCATTGTATGTATGTTCCAAATTGGATTTCGAACCCTCACTAAGTAAAAAATAAAATCCATTCTGGTAAACAATAATAGCACATATTAAAATGTGGAGTCCCAAGAGGAAAGTGTGTATGAATTAGTTAGTATTTAGCTTTGATAGATATCATATTATCTGAAAAATTTAGACATATAGAATTTAGGTACTCTTAATTTATATACAGTTTAGTTTTTACTATTTTTTCCAACGTGAGTCCTGTAACAATTATAAACAGTTTTCCAATATACAACATAGCTAACCCATAGGGTTGACGCAGTAGTGTAAGGCACCGTTGCGTTCACATGTGGGAGAACATTCTATTTAGCGAGAAGACTCATGTTCGATTCCCTCCATGTGCAAAATTTTCTTGGGCCAGTAGCAGCCAAGCAAAATCAGGGATTAGTCTCTGACCTAGTGGGTTGGGGAACACCCGTGGTCTCTGACATAGGACAAAAAATTATTCAACATAGCCCATTTTTATTATAATTAATATTTTTAAATAACAAAATGATAATAATATATTTAAATAAAAAGAGAGGAAAGATATAATAATATGATGTAATAAATAAAATAACATTATTTTTTCCTTATATACACGTTCTAGGAGATTTGTGAAGCTCATCTGTGATGTGAGTGAGTCATTCATTCAGTGAAAGAAAGCTCATAGTCCCAATACTCTGTTTGCAGTGGTTTTACAATCATGGCAAACCATGGCGCAATGTCTAAAACTGAAAACAAGTGTACATATGAGGTTTTCCTTAGTTTTCGGGGTGAAGATACCCGCCACACATTCACTTGTCATCTTTATGATGCTTTGCGCCGGAAGGGAATTACCACCTTCATGGACGATGGGGAACTGCAACTTGGAGATCAAATTGGTCCTGTGCTTCTTAAAGCCATTGAAGAATCAAGGATCTCGATCATTGTTTTCTCTGACAATTATGCAGCCTCTTCTTGGTGCCTTGATGAACTTGTCAAGATCCACAAGTGTATGAAGTCGAAAAAACAGCTCGTTTGGCCAATCTTGTACAATGTGAATCCCTCAGATGTGAGGAAACAGAATGGAAGTTATGATGAGGCCATGACAAAGCATGAAACAAGGTTTGGGAAAGACTCGGAGAAGGTGCAAAAATGGAGGTCAGCCTTGAAAGGCATAGCCAACTTGAAAGGAGAACATTTGAAATTGGAACAAGGGTAAGTAAATATATGTAGGCTATTTAATTTCTCTATTTGCTCTTGACTTCACATTACGAAATAGTTGCTACTTGTTAATTTAAGGCCAAGAATGATTGTTCAAATTGCCATTTGTGGCCTGTACGTATTTGGCTTTATATACACTTTTACTCATCTTTTTATGAATAATAGCGACAACGAACTTGAGTTACTTTTCTTCATCATCTTACGGCAAATAAATGTGAAACACGGAATGGAGGCTTTTAATATATAATTGTGCAATATCTGTAAATTATATATTTTTATTCAGCTTAACTTCATTCAGTATACTTCTGAATCTCGAGATAGTGGTCTGATAATATATACTTCTGCAGGTTAGTAAATTTTTTTCTCCTTTCTATTTTATTTTTTCTTATGGGTATCCCTGTCTATGATTAATTGGGATATTATAGGCCCACAATTTTTATTTCTACATCTTTTTTAGATTTCTATTTATTGAACTTCGTATACATTTATCTTTATTTCTCCATTAATTTTTACCTTTATGGTATGGGTACACAAATATCAAAAGTACTTCAAAAAATCAAACACGCCACCAATGTTATCCTAATATTGTGGTACAAAGACATGGCTAATTCCCCAAGTTACATTAGTTCAGGATAATTAATTTGCCAATTATTTTATACGAAAGAAATCCTGACTAACAATAACAGAATATAATTTGGCAAAATCAACTTGATGCTTAATTTAAAGAGCATTGTTTTTTCAGGAGGGACGAATCCAAGTTTATTGATGATCTTGCTAGCCAGATTTTCATTAAAGTATCTCCTAAATATTTATCTAGTAATGAGCATATAGTTGGACGAGAGTATCTAGTTGAAGAATTGAAGTCACTTCTAGAACTTGAGTCTCGTAATATCACTTGCCAGTTAGGGATTCATGGAACAGGTGGAATTGGCAAAACCACACTTGCCAAAGCTTTGTATGACTCCATTTACAAGCAGTTTCAAGGTTCATGTTTTCTCTCCAACATTAGAGAAACTTCAAATCAAATCCAGGGCATAAAACATCTGCAAGAAGGGCTTCTATCAGAGATACTTGAGAACAACAAAATCCAGTTGAAAAGTATTGAAGAAGGAATCAGAACAATAAAAAGTAGACTTGGTTTCAAAAGAGTTCTTTTAGTTCTCGATGACATTGATGACATTGAACAGTTGAAAAAGTTGGCAAAGGAACGTGATTGGTTTGGTACTGGGAGCAGGATCATCATAACGACGAGAGATAAACATTTGCTAGATGTTGGTCAGGTTGAAAAAAGATATGAAGTGAAAGTGCTTAACGACCAAGAGTCTCTAGAGCTCTTTTCTCATAGTGCCTTTGGAAAGAGCTGTCCTGAAACAAACTATGAAGAGCTTGCCAATCGTGCAATGAGATGTTGCAAAGGCCTTCCATTGGCCTTAAAAGTACTAGGCTATCATATGGTGGGAAAAGATTTGGGTGGATGGAAGGATGCATTGGATAGATATGAAAAAAGTCCACATCCAGGTGTCCAAAATGTTCTTAGAATAAGCTATGATAGCCTGCCCATCAATGAGAAGAACATTTTTCTCGACATTGCATGCTTCTTCAAAGGGCAAAAATTGGAATACGTAAAAAGAGTATTAAATGCATGTGACTTCAGCTCAGGAGATGGTATTACAACTTTAGTTAATAAATCTCTTTTAACTGTTGACAACCATCGCTTGGGGATGCATGACCTAATACAAGACATGGGTAGAGAAATTGTTAAGGAGGAATCATGCAATAAAGTTGGTGAGCGCAGCAGATTATGGCATCATGAAGATGTTCTTCAAGTACTAGCTGACAATAATGTAAGAATGTTGTCAACTTTGTTTCTTGATTTTTGTCATCTTTAAACATTTTAGTTTGTGTTCAAATTATGAATACTTAATTGATGTCACTTATAATTGTGTTAAAGGGAAGTAGCAAAATTGAAGGAATAATGCTTCATCCCCCTCAAACAGAAGAAATTAATTGTATTGGTACTATATTTGAGAAGATGAAGAATCTTAGAATTCTCATTGTTGGTAATACAAGCTTTTCACATGAGCCACGTTATCTCCCAAATAACTTAAGGCTACTTGAATGGACGGACTACCCTTCACAGTCTTTCCCATCAGGTTTTTATTCCAGGAAAATTGTGAGCTTCGATTTATCTGATAGTCCTCTACTCGTACTGGAAAAGCCATTTCAGGTACAATTGCTTTATTGTTTTTCACATTTTATAAAAATGTTTAGATTGCTTGATCTTATCATGTAACTGATCTTAATTTTTTCACCTCAATTTGTATGCTATGTTACACTTTTCCTGTATCATTAATTAGTGTTAATTATCTTATCAATCATTTGAGCCAATTGTATGTAAAAAGTTTTTATTGTGCTAATTACCTTCATCAGTAAACAATTTACATAATTTGGTTGAACTGTTGTTAATTAATTTCTTTATGTATGTTTTGCAGAGATTTGACCATTTGACTTACATCAATATCTCTTGTTGTTATATAGTTACTGAATTTCCTGATGTGTCTGGGGCCATGAATTTAAGAGAATTGAGACTTGATTCATGCCCGGGACTGGTTAGCATTCATAAATCAGTTGGATTTCTATCTAACCTTGTTTTCCTAAGTGCTTCAGAATGCATTCGTCTCCGAAGTTTTGTGCCAACAATCTATTTGCCATCTCTCGAATACCTTTCCATTAATGATTGCTCAAGTCTTGCACACTTCCCAGAGATCAAGGGAACCATGGAAAAGCCATTAAAGATTAAAATGTCAAAAACAGCTATCAAGGAGCTTCCAGAATCCATTGAGAAACTGATTGGGCTTAACCATCTTGAGATGGAAGGTTGTAAGGAACTTCGACATTTACCAAGTAGCTTATTTGTGTTGCCAAATTTTGTCACATTAAATATTGGAGATTTTCGTGAACTTCGAGAGTCATTTAGAAGGTTCAAAGGAAGCCATTCAGCGTCCCCAAAACTAGAGACATTATATTTCGAGAAGGCTGATCTATCAGACGAAGATGTTCATGCGATTATTTATAATTTTCCAAACTTGAAATACTTAAATGTATCACGGAACAGTTTTGTGTCTCTCCCAGCACACATTAAAAAATCTACTAAGTTGACAACTCTGGATGTGAGCTATTGTGCGAAGCTTCGAGAAATTCCACAATTGCTGTCAAGTGTTCAGATAGTAGATGCAAGTGAATGCAATTCCTTAACTCCCAAGACATCAAACATCTTATGGTCTCAGGTTTACTAGCACTACTTTTGCTGATATATATATATATATATATATATATATATATATATATATATATAACAAATATTCTTTAATTAAAAAAAAGATAAAATTAGTATGTTAGTCATTAAGAAATGTTTCTGGTTTAGTTCCACATTTTCATTTGCATGCCTTCCTCCCATATCTTAACCCAAAAGTATCTATAGTAATAGAACATAAACATAGTTTACAATGGATCATTAAAATTTTGTTTCACAGGTGCGTAAAGAGAGTAAGGGATTAGAAGTCTTGATGCCGAAAAGGGAGATTCCAAAATGGTTTGACTATGTTAAGAAGGGAGGGTTTCCAGTTTTCAAGATGTACAATTTTCCAAACTTGAAATACTTAAATGTATCCTGGAACAATTTTGTGTTTCTCCCAGCACAAATTAAAGAATCTGCTAAGTTGACAACTCTGGTTATGAGCTATTGTGAGAAGCTTCGAGAAATTCCACAACTGCCGTCAAGTGTTCAGGTAGTAGATGCAAGTGAATGCGATTCCTTAACTCCCGAGACATCAAACATCTTATTGTCTCAGGTTTACTAGCACTACTTTTGCTGAGATATATATATATATAGTAATAGAACATAAACATAGTTTACAATGGATCATTATAATTTTTTTTCACAGGTGCATAAAGAGTATAAGAGATTAAGAGTCATGATGAACGAAAGGGAGATTCCAGAAACGTTCGACTATGTTATCATGGGAGGGTTTCAGGTTTTCAAGGCTCGTGGGAAGTTCCCAATGGTTGCTTTAGCATTTGTGTTCGGGGAAGTGAAAACCGAGGATTATGGATCTTCTGAAGTAGTTTGCATGCACTTGTTCATTGAGGGTGAACACAGAGGGAAACGTGATTTCTTTGTGAAGAAGAATCATGTCTTCTTGTGCGACCTACGAGTTTTTTTTGGTTTGGAGGAGTGGGAGGATGTAGGTAATGATTGGAAGACCATACATGTTTACTGTGAAACAGACTTGACTGTATGTTCATGGGGAGTTTACCTGTACAAGCTTGAGACTAATGTGGAGGATATCCAGATCATGAGTCAAGATCCTCATTTCTATTTGCTTCGGAGTCTTCATGTACTACATATAGAAGAGCAGAAAGTACGAAATAAGAAACTAAGTTTGAATTTGCCAGAAATGTATAGGGACGCTCATATGCTGAGTAGTTTGTTGGATGAGGAGGGGTATTTTAAAGATAAGCCACCTGAACACTTGGAAATCATCCAAAGGTTGCTGCGAGTCTTCGAGAAAGGATCAAGGTGTGCTATGGCTCAGAGAAAGGGGGTAGGTAGTTCAGGGTTAGCAAAGATGACAATTAAATGGAGCCGTGAAACCCATTCCAGGTAGAATTGGTATTTTGCTAATACTTGCATGAATATGAAAAATGTCAATTTAGATATTCAGTTAATAGTTGGTTTCTGTTTGGTAATGATTTGAGCATTTGACTTACTTGACTAATGACTATATCCCATTGCTCTGTCACTAAATTTCCTAATGTGTCTGGAGCCAAAAAAAACTGAGAGATTGAGACTTGAAAGATTTTAATTTATCAGCTTACAATTTTATATTTGATCCCTGTACACATTAGAGTATCTGTTTACTTAAGTCTTGATGTGTTGTTCCAGGAAGCAATTAATATCTTTGTTACACTTTTTACATCTATTTATATCATGAATTTGATAAAAAGAAATTTCTGAAAAATAGCAACAATGAAATTGGGTTACTTTTCTTCATCATCTTAAGACAAATAAATGTGAAACATGGACTGAAGGCTTTTAACATATAATTTGCGCAATATTTGTAAATTATATCTTTCTTTTGTTGAGCTTTCACAACTTTTAACTTCAGTATACTTCTGAATCTCGTGATAGCAGTCTGATAATATATATTTCTGCAGGTTAGTAAATTTTTTACTTTTTTCTATTTTATTTTTTATTATGGGTATCCTTGTCTATGATTAATTGGGTTATTATAGGCCCACAAATTTTATTTCTACATCTTTTTTCGATTTCTATTTATTGAATATCGTACACATTCAGTAAAATAAATATCATATACATTTATCTATATTTCTCCATTAATTTTTATCTTTATGGTATGGATACACAAATCTCAAAAGTACTTCAAAAAATCAAATGCACAAATGTTATCCTAAAATTGTGGTACAAAAACAACCTTGGCTTATTCCCCAAGTTGCATCAGTCCATGATAACTAATTTGCCAATTATTTTTTACGAAAGAAATCTGATTAATAAAAACAAAATATAATTTGGCAAAATTAACTTGATGCTTAATTCAAAGAGCATTATTTTTTCAGGAGGGACAAAGACAAATTCAAGTTTATTGATGATCTTGCTGGCCAGATTTTCATTAAAGTATCTCCCAACGTTAGAGAAACTTCAAATCAAAATCAGGGCATAAAATATGTTGTAAATAACAGATATCTAATCTTTTATAATATCTGTTTTGTTATCATCTTTTTATTTATCTTTTTCCTTCTTTATATTTAAGTCATAGTCTTTTTCCTTCTTTATCTTTAAGTCATAGTTTCTTTATTTTAGGGATTAGTTGTCCCTTATATAAGGATGCTTAGAGAATGTAATTTAAGTGAGACAAATTAATAAAATTTTGTTCCCTTCCAACTAAACATCTGCAAGAACAACTTCTATCAGAGATTCTTGATGACCATCGGGAAGAACAACTTCTATCAAAGATTCTACAAGACATGGGTAGAGAGATTCTTAAGGAGGAAACAGGTAATAAAGTTGGTAAACACAGCATATTTTGGCATCATCAAGATTTTCTTCTACAAGACATGGGTAGAGAGATTTTTAGAAAATAGGTAATAAAGTTGGTAAACACAGCAGATTAAGGAATCATGAAGATGTTCTTCTAGTACTAGCTGATAATAATGTAAGAATGTTGTCAACTTTGTTTCTAGATTTTTATGATCTTTAAACATTTTAGTTTGTGTTGAAATTATGATTACTTAATTCATGTCACTTATAATTGATTTAAAGGGAAAAATTCAAGGAATAATGCTTCATCCCCCTCAAACAGAAGAAATTAATTGTACTGGTACTATATTTGAGAAGATGAAGAATCTTAGAATTCTCATTGTTCATAAAACAAGCTTTTCACATGAGCTACGTTATCTCCCAAATTTAAGGCTACTTGCCGGACTAACCTTCACAGTTTTTCCCATCAGGTTTTGATCCCAGGAAAATTGTGATCATTAATTTATCTTATAGTCCTCTATGAATACTGGAAATGCCATTTCAGGTATAATTGCTTATTGTTTTTCATGTTTTCTAAAAATGTTTAGATTGCTTGATCTTATCATGTTACTAATCTTAATTTTTTTCACTTCAATTTGTATGTTATGTTACACTTTTCCCGTCTCATTAATTAGTGTTAATTATGTTATCGACCATTAGAGCCAACTGTATATAAAAAGTTTATATTGTGCGAATTACCTTCATCTGAAAACAATTTACATAATTTGGATGTACTGTTAATTAATTTCTTTATGTATGTTTTGCAGATATTTGACCATTTGACTTACATGAATATCTCCCATTGTAATACAATTACTGAATTTCCTGATGTGTCTGCGGCCATGAATTTAAGAGAACTGAGACTTAATTCGTGCCTGAGACTGGTTAGCATTCATGAATCAGTTGGACTTCTTGCTAACCTTGATTTCCTAACTGCTTCAAAATGCATTCATCTCCAAAGTTTTGTGCCAACAATCTATTTTCCATCTTATGAATACCTTTCCTTTGATGGCTGCTCAAGACTCACACACTTCCCAGAGATCGAGGGAACCATGGAAAAGCCATTAAACATTAAAATGTCAAAAACAGCTATCAAGGAGCTTCCAGAATCCATTGAGAAACTGACTGGGCTTTACCATCTTGAGATGGGAGGTTGTATGGAACTCCAACATTTACCAAGTAGCTTATTTGTGTTGCCAAGTTTTGTCACATTTATAATTAATAAATGTCATTGACTTTGAGAGTCATTTAGAAGGTTCAAAAGAAGCCATTCAACGTGCCCAAAACTTGAGACATTACATTTCGAGAATGCTGATCTATCAGAAGAAGATGTTCAAGCGATTATATAGAAGTTTCCAAACTTGAAAGACTTAAATGTATCGCTGAACAATTTTGTGTCTCTCCCAGCACACATTAAAGAATCTACTAAGTTGACAACTCTAAATGTGAGCTGTTGTGTGAAGCTTCAAGAAATTCCACAACTGCCGTCAAGTGTTGTGAAAGTAAATGCAAATGGATGCGATTCCTTAACTCCCGAGACGTCAAACATCTTATGGTCTTAGGTTTATTAGCATTACTTTTGCTGATATATATATATATATATATATATATATATATATTTACATAGTGAACAAATATTCTTTAAAAAAAAAATTAATATGTTAGTCATTAAGAAATGTTTTTTGTGTAGTTCCACATTTTCATTCCATTCCTTGCTCTCATATTTTATTTCATTCTTAACAAAAGAAAATAACAAAGTATCATAATAGAACATTAACGTAGTTTACAATGGATCATTATAATTTTGTTCTATGAAGCACCGATACTTCAATTTGCTTCACGTATCCGATACCGATACGTATCGGTGAAGTATCCAAATTTATGAAGCACCGGTAATTCAATTTGCTTTACGTATCCCATACCGATACACTTTGGATACTTCACCGATACACGTATCGATGAAGTATCCAAGCTTTTAAAGCATTTCACAAAAATCCAATACAACTACATGAATCATGTAAGTATGTCTAATATAGAAACACTGTCCCTTAATGAACCAAAAATGAAAATTGTTCTCTTTATGTGAATGATTTCAAGAAAGGATGAGATTGATAGTACTGTTCATATATGCAGTTTTTTTTTATCCGTAGGAATCGAAGACAGTACCCAGGGTTTACAACACTCACGCACCATGCTCAACCAACTGAGCTAGACCCCTTGGTTGTTCGTATATGTAATTAATACAAAGTAATTTATGATGACAATGATTTATAATTTTTTTTTTAATAATGTCAAAGAAGTATGTTTTGAATTCAGATTTGCAGATACAATTATATATTTACCATGTTTTGTGAATTTTTATACATTTCTAAATATTTATCTTACACGTATTGTATCCTATATATTTTAAAATGATCGTATCACCGTATCGGATACGTATCGTATCCGACACATGTATCGTATCTGTGCATCATAGATTTTGTTTCTTGTTTGTGGGATGTGTCACAAGTGCGTAAAGAGATGAGGGGATTAAATGTCAGGATGCTGAAAAGGGAGATTCCAGAATGGTTCAACTATGTTAACGAGGGAGGGTTTCCGGTTTTCAAGGCTCGTAAGAAGTTCCCAATGGTTTCTTTAGCATTTGTGTTTGGGGAAGTGAAAAAAGAGGATAATCAATCATTCGAAATAGTTTGCTTGGACTTGTTCATTGAGGGTGAACACAGAGGGAACCGTGATTTCTATGTGAAAAAGAATCAAGTGCTTTCCATCAAAAAAACAGAATCAAGTACTGTTGTGGGACCTATGAGTTTTTTTCAGTTTAGAGGAGTGGGAGGATGTAGGTGTTGGAATGGGTAATGATTGGAAGACCATAGAGGTTTACTGTGAATCAGACTTCACTTTTTGTTCATGGGGAGTTTATGGGTACAAGCATGAGACTAACATGGAGGATATCCAGATCACGAGTCAAGATCCTAGTTCCACTTTGGTTGAATTATGTAGGGACGACGCTCACAGGTTGATCAGTCTTTTCGGAGGAGATGGGTATTTTAAATATAAGCCACCTGCACTCTTGGAAGGACTCGAAGGGTCACTGTGAGCCTTAGAGAAAGCATCAAGGATTGTGGAGGAAGATTCAAGCTCAGCATACAGATCTGGGATAAGCTCAGAAGATGATGAGAATGCTTATGATTTAAACCATAACATTCCTCAACTTGAGACTCACACTGTTGACCACACCTTCTTAGAAATATTGTCAATCTTAAAGATATTTCTCTGCCTCTTCTACTTTTTCTTTCTTTTTGTTAAGTAAGCTCTCTCTCTAAGATTTGGTATATGCTATTTGCTTTGCACCTGTTAAGTTATTACATCATTTATTACTTCAGTGAAAATAAAAACCTATAGATGTCACCAATCAACTTTCTTTAATTTCTTGATCTTTTTTTTCTAATAACATTTTAGTCCATGTTAAAATTGAAAATATTCATCTGATGTCATATATAATTGTCTTAAAGGGAAGTAGCAGAATTGAAGAAATAATGCTAGACCCCCCTGAAGTAAAAACACTTCTTCGGATTGATCATGCTGCCAGTCAATTTAGGCTGCTGTTGGCCTTCACAAGTCAATTTGATTTACGTGGAAGTCCTCTCACACTGTGAAAGCCATTCCAGGTAGAATTGGTATTTTGCTAATACTTGCATGAATATAAAAAAATTACAATTTAGATATTCATTCAGTTAATAGTTGGTTTTTGTTTTGTAAAGATTTGCACATTTGACTTACTTGACTAATGACTATATCCCATTGTGCTGTCACTAAATTTCCCAATGTGTCTGACAATGTAAAACTATTTTACATCTGTCGGTACGTAACCCTTCAGAAAATAAACATATATTTAGAATTAGAAACAAAACAAAAGTTACAATTCTTTGATCAATGAAATAGAACAACATACAATTGAATGAATTAATAAGAATAATATTCAACACCTTGAAAAGAATAAAAAGGATAGAGGGAAAGGTAATAATAAGAATTTGACTTAGTTGATAGAGTTGCAAAACTTTCTTATCATTCCAACTGATACGGTTAACGGTGCAACATCTCTCATCTTTATTATAGCAGCAGCGAAGTCAGACTTAAAAAGTTGTAGAATTTTCGCTGTATTTGGACACAATGGAATCTTTAAATCCTCCACTATTGAAGAAGATCGACCCTTCTTCTGAATCAAATTCTTGAAGTAGTTATTATCAAATGAATTGATCGTGACCAAGTCTAGTGCTGCCAATTTCTTATCATTATCATCATTGCTGTGTTCTTTCCTGTGGCCATATTCAGGACGATTAAACAAGCGTGGTGCCAATGTTGATCAATTATTCCAGGAAAAGGGCTCAGAGAAGAAATTGTCACATTACCATTGACCAGCTAGTTTAGTCTTAATTTATTGAATAAAATATCACCGGCCTGTATACATAATCATATCTCTAACAACCTTTTTTTTCTTTTTCATGCGTGTTTTTCCACTAAAATAATATAAATTAACTTTTGTGCCTTTATTAACTACGTAAGCTAATTATAATATAAATGGCAGTATATACTTCCTAATTTCATTTCTTTTTATTTAGTGTTTAAGTTTATAGTAGGTAAATTAAGAAGATATTTAATTTATTTGTTTTTACTGAAATTATTTGTTATTTCTTACTACTGTATATCCTCCATTCTAATTAGTTATTATTTTAATATTTAGTTTTCTACCTTTTTTTTATAGGGAAATAAGTAAGAAAATTATACTTAATTAATGTTGGCTTAAAATTTTAAAATTACAAACAAATAAAGTAAAATATTTTTTATATGACATAATTTTAATGAAATTATATGTCCTGCTTTTTTTTTTTTTAATATAATTGATGTTTATATTTTAAAATACTTCTATATAAGGGTCTTATTTTATTATTTCGTCCTGGACCTATAAAATATCAGGATTGACCCTGATGAGAATAGCATGTAATACTCTAAATCCAAGTGCATGTAAAGATGTACAGCAATGAGAAAGCGTACACTTGTAATGCACTAAAGCATATGCAAAGCTTAGACAGCAAGAGCGTAAATATACTAATCTAGAGTTTAAGAAGATAGTTGGGCAGGACCAAATGGGAGAAGCGTACACTTGTAGTAATTTTGTAAAGTACTAATGACATGTTTGGTTATGCATTCGAAAAGTAATTTGAAGTTCATGAACGTATTTTTGGAGAGTAAACTCAGTTTTGTGACATGTTTGATTATTCTCAAAAGTATGTTTTTCACATTAAAATTTTGCTTGAAAATTGAGTTTTATAAATGTGAGACTTAAGTTGTTTTTGCAAACTCAGTTTGAAAACTTAAATTTAACTCAAACATACACTAAGCGCATATACAAACCAACAGGCACAGCACAGTAGAGAAATCACAGTGACCAGGACACAACCATAGGTAATGATGCACTCCCTCTTTCCTAAGACATTCTCGGAGTGCGGACGGACATTGTCTATGATTAACAACTAGCCAATTAATAAAGGAATTGATTGTGTTGCATTAATTAAGAATGTTTTATATATAAATAAATGGGGCCTCCACCGGTGGCTTTTCTTAAATAATGCTCTGCGTGGTGGAGAATCACCCCTACTCTCCTAGAAAAGTAAAGGAAGGTTGGTGTAGTCACAAATTTAATTGAAAAATTAGCCCTGTGAATTATGGGGATCGACTTAATGGTGCTTTTAAATATCTCTGTGATGCGAGTCATTCATTCAGTGAAAGAAAGCTCATAGTCTCAATACTTGATCATGGCAAATCATGGTGCAGTGTCTGAAACCAAGTATACGTATGACGTTTTCCTTAGTTTTAGGGGTGAAGATACCCGTCACACCTTTACTTGTCCTCTCTATCATGCTTTGTGTCGGAAGGGAATTGTCACCTTCATGGATGATGAGGAAATGAAGCTTGGAGATGAAATTGGTCCTAAACAAAGCCTGGGATAGACTTGAAGAAGGTCAAGAAAGGGAGGTCAACCTTGAAAGACCTAGCCAACTTGAAAGGAGAACATTTGAAATTGGAACAAGGGTAAGTAAATATATGTATGCTATTCTCTCTATTTGCTCTTGACTTCACGTTATAAAATATTTGCTACTTGTTCATATTGCCATTTGTGGGATGTCTTTGGCTTTATATACACTTTTCCTCATCATCATTTTTTGAACAATAGCGACAATTAACTTGGGTTACTTTTCTTCATCATCTTAAGGCAAATAAATGTAAAACACGAAATGGAGGCTTTTAATATATAATTTGTGCAATTTTTGTAAATTATATATTTCCTTTGACGAGCTTTCACAGCTTTTAACTTGAGTATACTTTTGAATCTCGAGATAGAAGTCTCATAATATATATTTCTGCAAGTTAGTAAATTCTTTTCTCCTTTCTATTTTATTTTTTCTTATGGGTATCCCTGTCTATGATTAATTGAGTTATAATAGGCCCATAAATTTTATTTCTACATCTTTTTTTAGATTTCTATTTATTGAATATCGTATACATTTTATTGCTCCATTAATTTTTACCTTTATGGTATGGATACACAAATTTCAAAAGTACTTCAAAAAATTAAATGCACGACAAATGTTATCCAAAAATTATGGTACAAAAACCTTTGGCTTCTTCCCTAAGTTGAATTAGTGTAGGATAATTAATTTGCCAATTATTTTTGACAAAAGAAATCCTTATTAATAAAAACAAAATATAATTTGGCAAATTGAACTTGATGCTTAATTTAAAGAGCATTGTTTTTCACGAGGGATGAATCCAAGTTTATTGATGATCTTGCTAGCCAGATTTTCATTAAAGTATCTCCTAAAGATTTATCTAGTAATGAGCATATAGTTGCAAGGGAGTATCTAGTTGAAGAATTGAAGTCACTTCTAGAACTTGAGTCTCGTAATATCCCTTGCCTGTTAGGGATTCATGGATCAGGTGGAATTGGCAAAACCACACTTGCCAAAGCTTTGTATGACTCCATTTACAAGCAGTTTCAGGGTTCTTGTTTTCTCTCCAACATTAGAGAAATATCAAATCAAATTCAGGGCATAAAACATCTGCAAGAAGGGCTTCTATCAGAGATACTTTAGGACAGCAAAATCCAGTTGAAAAGTATTGAAGAAGGAATCAGAACAATAAAAAGTAGACTTGGTTTCGAAAGAGTTCTTATAGTTCTCGATGATGTTGACGAAATTGAACAGTTGAAAAAGTTGGCAAAGGAACGTGATTGGTTTGGTCTTGGGAGCAGGATCATCATAACAACAAGAGATAAACATTTGCTACATGTTGCTCAGGTCGAAAAAAGATGTGAAGTGAAAGTGCTAAACAACCAAGAGTCTCTAGAGCTCTTTTGTCAGAGTGCCTTTAGAAAGAACTGTCCTGAAACAAACTATGAAGACCTTTCAAATCGTGCAATGAGATGTTGCAAAGGCCTTCCATTGGCCTTAAAAGTACTAGGCTCTGATATGGTGGGAAAAGATTTGGGTGGATGGAATGATGCATTGAATAGATATGAAAAGATTCCACATCCAGCTGTTCAAAAAGTTCTTAGAATAAGCTATGATAACCTTCCGTTCAATGAGAAGAACATTTTTCTCGACATTGCATGCTTCTTTAAAGGGCAACAATTGGAATATGTAAAAAGAGTATTAGATGCATGTGACTTCAGCTCAGGAGATGGTGTTACAACTTTAGGTAATAAATCTCTTTTAATTGTTGACGACCATTGCTTGGGGATGCATGACCTAATACGGGACATGGGTAGAGAGATTGTTAAGGAGGAAGCGGGTAATAAACTTGGTGAACGCAGCAGATTATGGCATAATGAAGATGTTCGTCAAGTACTAGAAGATAATAACGTAAGAATGTTGTCAACTTTGTTTCTTGATTTTTATCATCTTTAAACAATTTAGTTTGTGTTGTAATTATGAATACTTAATTGATGTCACTTATAATTGCTTTAAAGGAAAGTAGCGAAATTCAAGGAATAATGCTCCACCCCCTCAAAAAGAAGAAATTAATTGTACTGGTACTGTATTTGAGAAGATGAAGAATCTTAGAATTCTCATTGTTGATAACACAAGTTTTTCACATGAGCCACGTTATCTCCCAAATAACTTAAGGCTACTTGAATGGAAGGACTACCCTTCACAGTCTTTCCCATCTGGTTTTTATCCCAGGAAAATTAGGACCATCGATTTACAAAGAAGTCCTCGACTCGTACTGAAAAAGCCATTTCAGGTACAATTGCTTATTGTTTTTCATGTTTTGTAAAATATTTAAATGGCTTGATCTTATCACATCACTGGTCGTAATTTTTTTTTCCACCTCAATTTGTATTCTATGTTACACTTTTCCTTTCTCGTTAATTAGTGTTAATTATCTTATTGATCATTCAAGCCTACTGCATATAAAAAGTTTATATTGTACTAATTACCTTCATCTGAAAACAATTTACATAATTTGGATGAACTATTGTTAATTAATTGCTTTATGTATGTTTTCCAGAGATTTGACCATTTGACTTACATGAATATCTCTGGTTGTGATGCGGTTACTAAATTTCCTAATGTGTCTGGGGCCTTGAATTTAAGAGAACTGATACTTGATTCATGCTTGAGACTGGTTAGCATTCATAAATCAGTTGGACTTCTCGCTAACCTTGTTTCCCTAAGTGCTTCAGCATGCATTCATCTCCAAAGTTTTGTGCCAGCATTCTATTTGTCATCTCTCGAATACCTTTCCTTCAACTACTGCTCAAGACTCGCACACTTCCCAGATATCAAGGGAACCATGGATAAGCCTTTAACAATTGAAATGTCAAAAACAGCTATCAAGGAGCTTCCAGAATCCATTGAGAAACTGACTGGGCTTAACCATCTTGTGATGGAAGGTTGTATGGAACTCCAACATTTACCAAGAAGCTTATTTGAGTTGCCAAATTTTGTAACATTAAATATTGGAGATTGTCGTCAACTTCAAGAGTCATTTAGAAGGTTTGAAGGAAGCCATTCAACGAGCCCAAAACTAGAGACATTAGATTTTGAGAACGCTGATCTATCAAACAAAGATATTCATGCGATTATTTACAATTTTCCAAATTTGAAATACTTAGATGTATCAAGGAACAATTTTGTGCCTCTCCCAGCACACATTAAAGAATCTACTAAGTTGACAACTCTGGACATGAGCTATTGTGCAAAGCTTCGAGAAATTCCACAACTACCGTCAAGTGTTCAGATACTAGATGCAAGTCGATGCGATTCCTTAACTCTCGAAACATCAAACATCTTATGGTCTCAGGTTTACTAGCACTACTTATGTTGATATATATTTACATAACAAACAAATAATCTTTAACTAAAAAAGGATAAAATTAATATGTTTTATCATTAAGAAATGTCTTCCAATGTAGTTCCACATTTCCATTCCCTTCCTCCCATATTTTATTTCATTCTTAACAAAAGAAAATGACAAAGTATCTATAGTAATAGAACATATACGTAGTTTACAATGGATCATTATAATTTTGTTTCTTGTTTGTGGGATGTGTCACAGGTGCGTAAAGAGATTAGGGGATTAAATGTCAGGATGCCAAAAAGGGAGATTCCAGAATGGTTCGACTATGTTAGCAATGGAGGGTTTCCAATTTTCAAGGCTCGTGGGAAGTTCCCAATGGTTGCTTTAGCATTTGTGTTTGGGGAAGTAAATACCGAGGATTATGGATCATTTGAAGCAGTTTGCATGCACATGTTCATTGAGGGTGAACACAAACAGAATTGTGATTTCATTGTGAACAAGAATCATGTGTTGTTGTGCGACCTACGATTTTTTTTCGATTTGGAGGAGTGGGAGAATGTAGGTAATGATTAGAAGACCATACAGGTTTACTATGAAACAAACTTGACTATATGCTCCTGGGAAGTTTATGTGTACAAGCATGAGACTAACATAGAGTATATCCAGATCACGAGTCAAGATCCTAGTTCCTCTTTGGTTCAGAGTCTTCATGCACTTTGTGAAGAGGAGAAAGTATGAAATAACAAAGGAAGTTTGAATCTGACAAAAATGTATAGGTGTTATAGTAATTACTTAGAATATTCTCTTGTAACTACCTTGCATACTTATGGGCCAAGTGGCTAAGGAAATGGGATACGATCATTCAGAAAATATTTCTCTCTCTCTTTTAACAATTCTCTGCAATTTGTATTTTCTCTCTCTGCACCAAGCTCTATTCCTCCATTGGAGCTCTTGCTTTGAGTTCAAGATTTTTACCGGATTCCTCCCTAAAAATCCAAACTATCACAATTGGTATTTGTTAGTTGCTATAATTACTTACTTTCCAAGTAGTTTTTAAGGCAATTATCTATCTTTTTATCTCATTTGGAGTGTTGTTTTACTCAATTTCTATTAATATTGCAATTTAGTTAGAATTTCCTTAGTTTTTCTAGTTTTATGGTTATGTCTTAGTGTTTTGCCCCACTTTTTGTAGGAATTGGAGATTGAAGTTGAAGAACACGTTTTGGAGTTGCATTCTGAGCTTTGGAAGCAGTGGAAGGTCCTTTGCAAGAGAAATATGTTGAAGTGCAGAATTTTCAAATCAGCCAAGCCAAAATCCCTGGCTAAGCCAAATGTCACTTTGGAGAAATTCTGCACATGTATATAAAGGACTGACCCTCAGAAGTTCAGGGAGCTGGGGATATTTTTCAGAAAAAAACTCTGTAGCTCGTTTTGTACTGTTGTAGTGGAGAGAAAAGCTCTCTCTTTAGTTCTTAGTTTTCTCTTCATCTCCTTCCCCTCCATGTGTAATTTCCAGCTGCTCACACTCATGAGTGGCTGAGTTCTGTAGTTGTTAGGGGTTAGATGTAACCATTCTCAAAACTCTCTTGTATCTTTTGATATTATCTATATATATTCTGCATATTTGTGTTTAAAGTTAGTATTTTGCTTCTTTTCTTAAAGCTTGTTGTGGCTTGATCACCCATAGCATGATCCTTGGACATGACTGTTGTTGGGAAACACTTTCGTTGTCTAGAACTGAAGCAATATACCTCATGAACTTCGTGTCTAGGAATGGAGCTTAGTTCATGGGTTATCTTGTGGTCTCTAGACTTAAAGCTAGTTGCTTCATTAAGTTGTTGAGGAATCAAGGCTTGGGGGAGTAATCTAAGACTCTCTGCACCTAAGGAATTAGGGCTGAGAATGTTTTTATTGACTGATTTTAACATTTAAATGCAAATAGAATGTATATTGTGTGCATGCAAGAAGAGAGTAGAGAATGGTGAGATCTAACCCCTGCAACATCTTCATCTATCTGCTTTAACCTCTGTCTACTGCTGTGTTTATCTTAAAAACCACAAAAATATCTTCTTTAATTTCTGTTCTGCATTAGTTCTGTTTTTATCTTTCACAAAACCAACCAAAGTTTACGTTTTTATCACTTTCTTGTAAAAATCAGTTCAGTCTAGCTAATATTATGTGAACATTGCCTATATCAAGCAAATCCCTTGGGAAAACGATACTTGGACTTATCCATTTACTACTTGTGCGACTGGTGCGCTTGCCAATCCGTCTAACAGTATTTAGAGCTTTGATTTGGTGCTTTGAATATGGCCAACGCTACCCGCAGCTAAACTACCATTGCCGACTTGGAGAAGAAAGTCGACGACAAACATGCGGAAATCAATGCTTGGCTAGAACAGATGAGTGTGGGCATGGAAGAAATTCGGAGCCTCTTGCGCGCGCAATCATCACATAACCACAACGATGGTTTCATAACTAACAACAACGGTAGTCCATACACGGAGAATCGTGATAAAACTCTGGGCCTTGATGGAAATGCTCAACGACACACCAAATCGACCCAGAATCCATACTCTGCAAGGATTTCTAAGGTGGAATTTCCCAAGTTCAATGGAAAGAACGTGAAGGAATGGTTCTATAAATGTGAACAATTCTTCTTGTTGGATGGTACACCTGCAGAATCTAGAGTTCGCCTAGCTTCCATTCATTTAGATGGAATTGCTATTTAATGGCACCTGAATTATATGCGGAACAAATTTGATATCTACCTTTCATGGCAGCAGTACGTATCTGATGTAGCAATGCGATTTGGAGAAGCTTATGAGGACCCTCTTTCTGCACTAATTCAAGTAAAGCAAATCGGCAAGGTCCAAGAGTATGTTGATGACTTTGAACTAGCCCTGACTTAGGTTTCTCTATTACCTGAACATTCATTAAGTATTTTTTTAGCTGGTTTAGAACATAGTACCCAGATGCATGTGTGTATGTTCAATCCTACCTTAATTTCCCATGCTGCCAATTTAGCTAAATTGCATGAAGCCTCTAAGATTTCTACAAATAAGCCCAACAGCCACTTTAATTCACCATTTACCAAACCTATAAACCTGAATCCTAAACCCCCTTACACAAATAACCAAAACAACCAAACCCAGAACCAGAAACCTTTGCTCACCAAAACCCCTAGAACCTATTCTGCATCTGAAATGGCTGATAGAAGAGCTAAGGGGCTTTGTATGTTCTGTGATGAGCCTGTCACACCTGGGCACCATCTTAAACTTAAGAGATCACAGATTTTGGTGATGGAATTGGATGAGGAGGAATCAAATATGGATGATAATTGTATTACAAAAGAGCCTAGTAAGGTGAATCTAGAGGATTCTCCATTTTAGAGTCCACAAATGTCCTTGAATGCACTAACTGGTACCTCAAATTACCAAACCATGAGAGTTACTGGCATGAACAATAAAAAACAATTTCACATTTTGCTGGATACTGGCAGTACACACAATTTCCTGGATTTGGATGTAGCAAAAAAGTTGGGATGTAAGTTAGAAGCCATTTCCCCTAAGGAAGTTACTGCAGGGGGTGGAAACCGTTTGGAGGCTTCATTCATTTGCAAGGGGTCTAGTTGGTAACTGCAGCAAACTAAATTTACTGCAGATGTAATAATGCTTCCACTAGGCTGCTATGATTTAATCCTTGGAATACAGTGGTTGAAGACCTTAGGGCCAGTCTTATGGGACTTTACCAAACTGCAGATGGAGTTTTCAATTAACAGGAAGAAATTTTTATTAAGAGGAGCTAAACCAACTGGGATCAAGTTGATTAATAACAAATCTTTCTCTCATGCAGTCCAATAGGGAGTAAAGCTATGTTTCCTATACATTGACCAATCTAATAAGTTGTTGGAGATACCAACCTGTCACGTGCTACAATCTGATGATAATTCCCACCAAGTACATGCCGTAATTGTGCAAATTATTGAAAAATACTCAGATGTCTTTGAAGAACTGAAGGAATTACCACCCTCTAGACCTGGTTTTAATCATAGAATTCCTTTGAAGGAGGGAACCAATCCTTTTAGTTTGAGGCCTTACAGGTATTTAGTTGTCCAAAAGGACATAGTTGACAAACTTGTTGATGATATGTTGGCACAAGGCATAATACAGCATAGCAATAACCCATTTGCATCTCCAGTGGTGTTAGTGAGGAAAAAAGATAGTTCATGGAGGTTGTGTGTTGATTATAGAAGGCTCAACTAGCATACTATCAAGGATAGGTTTCCCATTATCACTCAAGAGGGAGTGTCCACTGACCCCTCCAAGATTCAAGCAGTTTGTGATTGGCCACTTCCTACTAATCCCAAGCAATTGAAGGGGTTTTTGGGCTTAGCAGGATATTATAGGAGATTTGTAAAGGACTTTGGCAAAATTGCTAAACCCTTAACAAAGATGTTGAAAAAGGATAATTTTGGTTGGAATGAGGTTTCTACTACTGCATTTCATACTTTGAAACAAGCTCTAGTCACAACACTGGTGCTAGCTCTCCCCAATTTCTTTAAAACCTTTGTGGTCGAGACTGATGCTTCTGCAAAAGGTATAAGAGGCAGTTTTGATGTCGGAAAAACATCCTATAGCTTATATTAGCAAGGCTTTGGGCCCAAAACAACAAGCTATGTCCATTTATGAGAGGAAATTATTAGCCATTGTGTATGCAGTCCAAAAATGGGGAGCTTATCTATTGCAGGGACCTTTCATTATTAAAACTGACCAGAAAAGTATCAAATTCCTTTTGGAGCAAAGGCTTAACACCCCATTCCAGCAAGTTTGGATGTCTAAACTAATGGGGTTTGAGTTTGAGATTCAATATAAGGAAGGTGCTAAAAATGTAGCTGCTGATGCCTTGTCTAGAAATGTTGGGGCTGAGTTGTTGTCCATGTTGTTAGATAATGCTCAGACAGGGTTGACAGAGCAAATCAAAGCTTCTTGGAGTGCATATCCAAGTATCCAAAAGCTAGTTTCTGAGTTATAGCAGAATGCTCACTCTCACCCTAAATTCACTTGGCATAGAGGTGAACTTCGACGAAAGGGCAAGCTTGTCATTGGGGCTGACCCAGAGTTGAAATTATTGATTTTCAAATGGCTACATGACTCTCCTTTTCACTACAAGAATTCTCACTATTACAGTGGGCTAAAAACCACTGTAATCTAAAAAACCCCATCGTAAATCAAAATTACTGACGACTTACAGTGGGCTACTTATCCCCTATAAAAACCTCGTCGGTAAATTTTATCGACGACCACGAAAAAGCCCTCGGTAATACAGTGGGCTAAGCCCACTGTAACTCGAGAGTAATACAGTGAGTTCTTTCGTCAATAATTTGACCCTCGATAATATCGAAGGAAAAGCCGTTGGTAATTTGAGTAAAAGTACATCCATAGAAGAATGTATAAACAATTACAGTGGGCTAAGTCATCCGTATTACAGTGGATAAAACCCACTGTAAGAAACCCACTGTAATATAGACGTCTTAGCCCACTGTAATTATTTATTTTTTATAAAAAAAATTATTTACGAAATTACCAATACCTGAATATATTAATTAATTTCAAACACAACTAATTTTAAAATAGTACCTATTTATACTTAAAATTAATCCATAATATAAAATATTTCATTTTCATAGCTTAAATCATTCAAACCATAATATAATCCATATAACCATAAGTCAAACAACAAACAGAAATGGAAACATGACATAAAACTTGATAGAAGTACTACTAATTCATAATACAAATCCATAGAAATACTACATAATACAAATCCATAAGCTTTGATGCCGACTCCAAGGAGGCTCTGATGCTGCCATTTCAAGACTTGTGCATCCGAAGCTCCATATATCAATAGGAAGACTATAGCCATTTGTATTCACTACAACCTAAGAAAGCAAACATCAAGATACATTACAATTTATCAGTCATGTTGTGATAGGCAAAAAATCTAGAAGAAATATTTACCAATAACATATTCTGTCAGTAGCTACTAGCAAGTAAGCTGTACCCTTCAGCTAGAGTACCAACTGGGAAATAATTTCTTCAAAGCAATATGCAAATTATCATCATAAATATTTTTACCAAAAGGTCCAATGCAAACTAAGTTTTAAGAAATAGGAAAACAATTAAGTCCAATAGTTCAACCCCCAAATGTGTAACTGGAAAAAAAAATACAAGAATTCTCAATGATGGGCAATGGGATACATTTCTATTTATAAACATTAGAAATATTAAAAAGCCACCAGAACCAGAACAAGAGCTACTGAATTATAAGTCATAACCGAATATAATACCATATTGCTCAAACCTCAAGCTATCCAACAAGTAATGCAATCATTTGAGAATAATCTAAAACTTAAAATTAAAATTAATCAACAAAAACTTAAATAAAATTTAAGAGTCCCAATATGAAGTAATAACCTCACATTCACGTAATAATAATTCATAAGAAAAAAAAAAGAAATTCAAAACAAGAGAAGCAATTTATTTTTTAAGCATGCCAATAACAATTTTCTAATTTTGCAGACAAGACAAATTCCAAATGGTCATTGCTTAGACACTATTTTATTTTTCACCATTTTTTAGACCTTTCTTTTTTTATTTTCATTCATCTCTTATGGGGTCACCACAGTGTTGCATGCACCAGTTCACACACACACTGCACTAGTCTTGTCAAATATTTTATAATCTATTTTGGGTTTATCTTCATAAGCTAGAATAGAAATTTAAACAAAGCCTTTAAACCAATGTAATACATACTTGACTTTTGAATCTCGTTGATTTAACATAAAGAATATAGAATATTCATTATAGCAATATACCATAAAAGGATCTTGAATGGTGCAACATGATACACACCAGAAATACAAAAAAGTTAGAATTGGAACGGCCAGACCAAAATAAAGAGACTACTTTCATTTAGTAATTTTTTTTAATATGCTATTGCTAATCTATGTAGCCTCTTGGTATCGTGAGGAAAAAGGGGAGGGGCATTAAAGGTGGAAGGGGTAGTTTACCTTGTTGGCAGTGGTTTCAACTACAAGCCTCTTCAACTCTTTATCAAGAACAAGCCACTGCCAAGGTAATACAAATTAAGTAAATGAAAACAGGGCATTTCAAATAACAACCAAGACATTAAGCTAATGCAAGGATATAAAATATTCTGGGAATTTTAGAATCTGCAGAACTCACCACCCATCCAAACCCTATAGCGCTGCACCTTCTGCATTAACTTTTTGTCTTACCATTAAATAAAAAATACTCAGTCAAAGTTTAAAGTAAAGTAACTTAGCACAAAATATAAAAGAAAAACTAGATAAATTGAGGGTAGATAACTTGGTATATATAGTACGTCACTTAGTACTTCACCTCCTTTAAGTCATATGCAAAGTATTGGAATCTTGAATCAACAACATTGTCCTTGTAGTAGGGAAAGGCCAAGCAACCACAACATTGTCCTTTGTCAGTTAGTAATTTCAACAAAACTGCATATAAAGATTTCAACAAAAATGCATACAAAGTAATTCTTTTTGAAAGGCAAAGAAAATGATATATTAAAAAAACTTAGCTTTTGCACAAGAAGTGCCAAAACCAAGTCCAAAAGACACCCAACATAGTGCCAGCATCAAAACAAAGGAGTAAGCTATAACTTCTAGCAAGAAAGAACCAAATTAAAGTTACTCCCTGTCAAGACACCTTTACAAGACAAAACTGTATAATAAAGCAATGATTTTTAAAAGTGCCAATGTTATCCCTTGCTCATTCATTCCATAGCTACTTCACAAACAGCAAATTGGATCAACAAGCCACTCCACTTCTTCTTCGAACACCTTTTTAAAATGCTTTGCTTTTATAATTTATTCGTATACTCTTCTTCCTATCTACTGATTGTCTCTATTAGGAATTTTTTGGTTCGTCTAACTCTAAACAGTACTTGTAACAGCTCCAAACAAAAGTGCCCACAATCTATTTGATCCTTTTCCCCTAAGATTGATGGGTCCATTTCCCAATTTCCTTAAACCAAAACTCCATCTCTATTCTGTATGGTTGATTTTTAATCCAGGGATCATCAGGTCATAACAACAAAAGAAACAAAGACAGGCAAGAGAGAACTCCGAATGAAAAATCAAGAGAGAAGCGAAAGTACCTGATCGTGATCAAGTTGAAATCAAAATGGAAGCTCCAAAATCATTACATTCGAAACCCTAATCCTTTGCGCATGTGCTCTTGTGCTTAGGTTTACTAGCACTACTTTTGCTGATATATATTTACATAATGAGCAAATATTATTTAATTAGAAAAAGATAAAATTAATATGTTAATCATTAAGAAATGTTTTCTGGTATAGTTCCACATTTTCATTTCCATTCCTTCCTCCCATATTTTATTTCATTCTTAACAAAAGAAAATAACAAAGTATCTATAATAATAGAACATTAACGTAGTTTACAATGGATCATTATAATTTTGTTTCTTGTTTGTGGGATGTGTCATAGGTGCGTAAAGAGATGAGAGGATTAAATGTCAGGATGCTGAAAAGGGAGATTCCAGAATGGTTTGACTATGTTAACGAGGGAGGGTTTCCGGTTTTCAAGGTCTTAAGAAATTAAACACAAATGATAAATTGAAGAAATCATATTAGCAGTAAAAGAGCAGAGGAAGAATCTGAGTGAATGAGGTAATCGATACTAGCATTAACCAATTATGTAAGGTACCAAGAGTATATAAAGAGAAAACCATTGCAAAAAGGAAAAGCTACACCCTAATATATATTTCCAATACTATCCCTAATTCTATTATCACATAGCAGTAGTGGGGAAAATTTTATTATGACAGCCTGGCAGCCCTTCCTCCGTTAGATCATTTTCACTGCACCCCGTAGGATTAGAGGAACTTAACACCCCCCCTCCCCCCACAAGCTGGAGCATGGTAGATATCTAGCTTGCTCAGCTTGGAAATGGAGGGAAGCAAAGACTTTGGAGACAATGCTTTAGTAAGAAAATCAGCTAGCTGGTCCTTGGAAGAAACAGGCAGCTAGCGAAAAACACCACTTTGCACCTTCTCATGAACAAAATGACAATCTATTCAAGATGCTTAGTTCTTTCATGGAACACGGGATTGGTGGCAATGTGCATGGCACTTTGGTTATCACAATACAACACAGGTGCACGTTGACAGGTAACATGAAGGTCTTGAAGAAGATACAATAACCACTGAAGGTCACAGGCAGCAATGGAAAGAGCACGGTATTCAGCTTCTGAAGAGGATCTAGAAACTGTTTGCTGCTTCTTAGCTTTCCAAGATATCAATGATGAACCAAGAAAGAAGCAATAGCCTGAAATAGACCTGCGAGTGTCCAAGCATCCAGCCCAATCTGCATCAGAAAAACCAAGAAGCTGTAATTCTGATTTTCTGGGATAAAACAAGCCTCTTCCAGGACTTCCCTTTAGATACCGAACCATTCTGCAAGCTGCATTATAATGTGTCATTGTAGGACTGCTAAAAAACTGACTAAGTTGTTGTGTGGCAAATGCAATGTTGGGTCTAGTTGAGGTAAGGTACAACAACTTTCCAATTAGTCTCCTATAACCTACTACATCAGTATAAGGACTTCCACCATCTAGCTGTAATTTAATTGAAGTATCAAGTGGAGATTTTGCAGGCTTACAACCAAGTAATCCAGTCTCATGTAGGAGGTCTAAGCAATATTTTCTCTAACAAAGAGTGATACCCGAGACTGAGTGGGCTACCTCTATGCCAAGAAAATATTTCATAGTGCCTAGATCTTTAATCTTGAAGGTGGAATCAAGAATGCTCTTAATTCATATGAACTCTTCCATCGAATTCCCTGCTAATATGACATCATCCACATAGATTAACAAAGTAGTAAAATGAGTGGCATGACTAAGAGTGAATAAGGAGTGATCTGAACTTGATTGTTGATATCCTTGTGGCAACAAAAGAGCAGTGAGCTTCTCATACCACTTTTTGCTGGCTTGTCTAAGTCCATACTTCGATTTTAACAACTTACACACTTGATTAGGCTTAGACTAATGAACTCCTTGTGTAATAGACATATAAACATCTTCTTGTAAGTCTCTGTGTAAAAAGGCATTGTTCACATCTAATTGATGTAGGTACCAATTGAAAGTGGATGCAAGTGCCAACAAAGTCCTCACAGTTGTCATCTTAGCTACCGGTGAGAATGTGTCAAAAAAATCTAAGCCTTCCACTTGATTGTATCCCTTAGCCACCAATCTAGCTTTGTACCTTTCAATAGTGCCATCTGCTCTATGTTTTATTTTGTAAACCCACTTTCTGCCAATGGGTTTTACATGTGCAGGTTGATCAACTAAAACCCATGTACCAATTTTCTCCAAGGCTGCCAACTCATCTTTCATGACATTATTCCAACATTCATGCTTGCATGCCTCTTGATAGGACTGTGGTTCAATGGAGTGTAAAATAGACAAGGAAAAACGTTGTTGTGAAGGGGACAAATTAGAAAAAAGAATGAAATGAAGAGATAGGATAAGGTGCACCTGAGGTGATTGGTCCAGTTGAGTCAATGGAGAGGCTGTATACAAAGTCTTTGAAGTGTGATGGTTGATGCCTCTGCCTATTAGATCTTCTCAAAACTGGAGGTGCTTGTTTTGCTTCATCCCCTTGAGAATTAATAGAAGCTAGAATTTTTGGAGGAGAGATTAAATCTGTTTGTGGTAATGGATGAGGATTATTCGGTTCCTGTGATGGAAAAGAATGGTAATGCCATGTAGAAAATGAAGGTGATTTTGAGTAAGGCAGTATGTGTTCATGATGTATGACATCTCTTGAAATAAAAATTTCTTTGTTGTTAAGATCAAATAAAATTGAACCTTTCATACCACTCTTATAACCTAGAAAAACACATTTTCTTGTTCTTGGTTCCAGTTTAGTTCTATGTCCATGCAGTGTAGATGCATAACAAAGAGACCCGAACACTTTTAGATCATGTAGGTTAGGTGTGTGACCATGTAACAAAGTAAAAGGACTCTTATCCTTTAACAAAGGACTTGGAATGCGATTGATGATAAAAGTGGCATGTAAAACAGCATAGGACCAAAATTGTTTTGGTAATTTAGATTGAAACAAAAGAGCCCTTCCTACATTCAAAACATGTTGATGTTTTCTTTCAATCCTCCCATTTTGTTGTGGAGACTCGACACAACTTGTTTTATGAATTATTCCCTTAGAGTTATAAAATTGATGTATGGAAAATTCTAGACCATTATCAGTCCTTACTATTTTAATTTTAGCATCATGTTGAACTTCAAGCATTCTAATGAGATTTTGGACTTGCTCCCTTGCTTCTCCCTTCGATTTTAAAAGAATTATCCAAGTAAATGACTATAATCATCCAAAGCAGTTAAGAAATACTTGTGTCCATGTATAGATTAAATAGAAATAGGGCCCCAAATGTCAAAATGCAACAACTCATAAGGTCTCAAAGCTTTATTTGAACTTAAACTGTATGGTAATCTTTTGTGTTTAGCAACATGACATACATCCTTCGAGTTTTCAAATCCTGTATAAAACAACTTGTATCAGTAAAGGAAACTGTGCAATTCAAAGCCTTACACAGCTTGGGAACAGAAAGAAGGTTAAAAGAAAATTCAGGTATGTACAGAACATCTGTAAGAACAAAACTAGGAGAAAACATGACTATACCAGCATACTTGGCAATAGAAAAATGACCATTGGGTAACTTGACACTTAATGGTTTAATTTCAGAACATGACTTAAAACAATTTAGAGATGCACAAATATGATCACTAGCCCCTGAATCAATGATCCAAGAATCCATGACACAAGTGTTAAGAGAGGATGAAATGAAAGCTTTACCTGACTTTGATTTCTCATTGGGTGAATGACCAGCCTGAGAACAAACATTTACTTGAGTGGATGAGGCAGCAGGTTGCTGAATGTTAGATCCTTGGAGTAAACTGATGAGTTTCTCATACTGTTCAACAGTAAGGCCTTGTACCACAGACTTTGAATCCTCATTCACTAACATATCTTCCTTGTTTTCTAAATTGTCAACAACAACATTTCCTGCTACAGGTGCTGAACCTCTCTGGAAATTTCGTGGAAACCATGTTTCCTATAGCAGGGTTCAGTGGTGTGGCCAGACCTTCCATAATAGCTGCACATTCTATATGAATTTCTGTTTCCTGATCCCTGTGTAAATCCTCTTCCTCTGCCTTGTGGTTTCTTATAATCAGTAACAGCATTGATTAACACTCACGACTCATCATTAGACACATATTAATTTGTCTCTCATGTTGTATCACCATAGAAAAAATTCTATTAATGCTAGGCAAGGGATCCATCAAAAGAATTTGAGACTTAACAACAACAAAATTATCATTCAATCCAGTCAAGAATCTAATAGCATAATTCAAGTGGTGGTAGTGTCTAGCATTCTGCATAGCAGCACAAGAACATCTTACTACACAAGCACAACTAGGTATTGGCATATAGGTTTCTAACTCCTCCCATAAGATTTTCAATTCTGAATAAAATTCAGTTACAGTACGAGAACCTTGCCCGAGTGAGTAAATTTCCTGTTGCAATTCTGAGATCCTAATGAGATCTCCCTGTGAGAAACGATCCTTCAAATCCCTCCACACATCAATGGCATTCTCCAAGAACACAATGCTTTGACCAATTGATTCAGTCACCGAATTCATTATCCATGAGCGTACCAACATATTGCATCTACTCCAAGCCTTGTAACTTGGATCAAAAGAATTAGGGACCTCAATGCTTCCATCAACGAAATCGAACTTGTTCTTGCCACCAAGAGCTCGTTGCATAGACCTAGCCCATCCATGGTAATTCGAACCATTCAGAACCAAAGTAACAGTAACAGAACCAGGACCGTTTCCTGGATGAACGTAATAAGGACTATTTGGATCTTGGGCTGGATCTACAATACGATTGTTGTCGTTGTGGGTCACTCCCGACCCAGAAGAATTGTTGCCTCGAGCCATCAGAGTCGCGCAGGTTCAGCGCTTAACGCTCTGATACCATCTTAAGAAATTAAACACAGATGATAAATTGAAGAAATCATATTAGCAGTAAAAGAGCAGAGGAAGAATCTAAGTGAATGAGGTAATCAATACTAGCAATAACCAATTATGTGAGGTACCAAGAGTATATAAAGAGAAAACCATTGCAAAAAGGAAAAGCTACACCCTAACATATATTTCCAATACTATCCCCAATTCTGTTATCACATAGCAGTAGTGGGGAAAATTTTATTATGACAGTCTGGCAGCCCTTCCTCTGTTAGATCATTTTCACTGCACCCCGTACGATTAGAGGAACTTAACACAAGGCTAGTAAGAAGTTCCCAATGGTTGCTTTAGCGTTTGTGTTTGGGGAAGTGAAAAAAGAGGATTGTCAATCATTCGAAATAGTTTGCATGCAGTTGTTCATTGAGGGTGAACACACAGGGAACCGTGATTTCTATGTGAAAAAGAATCAAGTGCTGTTGTGGGAACTATGAGATTTTTTCAGTTTAGAGGAGTGGGAGGATGTAGGTGTTGGAATTGGTAATGATTGGAAGACCATAGAGGTTTACTGTGAATCAGACTTCACTTTATGTTCATGGGGAGTTTATGTGTACAAGCATGAGACTAACATGGAGGAGACGCGTATTTTAAATATAAGCCACCTGCACTCTTGGAAGGACTCGAAGGGTCGCTGCGAGCCATGGAGAAAGCATCAAGGATTGTGGAGGAAGATTCAAGCTCAGCATACAGATCTGGGGTAAGCTCAGAAGATGATGAGGATGCTTGTGATTTAAACCAACACATTCCTCAACTTGAGACTCATCACATTGTTGACCCCACCTTCTTAGAAATATTGTTAATTTTAATGATATTTCTCTGCCTCTTCTACTTTTTCTTTCTTTTTGTTAAGTAAGCTCCCTCTCTAAGATTTGGTATATGCTATCTGCTTCGCACCTGTTAAGTTACCACATCATTTATTACTTTATTGAAAATAAAAACCTATAGATCATGTCACCAATCAACTTTCTTTAATTTCTCGATTTTTTCTAATAACATTTTAGTCCATGTTAAAATTGAAAATATTCAACTGATGTCATATATAATTGTCTTAAAGGGAAGTAGCAGAATTGAAGAAATAATGACCCCCCCGGCCCGCGAAGTAAAACCAATTCTTTGGATTGATCATACTGCCTTTATGAAGCTGAAGAATCTTAGAATTCAAATTGTTGGGAGCAGAGTCTTTTTATCTAGGTGAAAATATCTGTGGAATCAATTTAGGCTGCTTGAATGGAGCTGTGGAATCAAGACCCTTCACAAGCTTTCCTGAAAGGCATTTTATTCTGAGAAAATTGTGTCATTTGACTTATGTGGAAGTCCTCTCAAGCTGTAAAAGCCATTCCAGGTAGAATTGATATTTTGCTAATACTTGGATGAATATAAAAAATGACAATTTAGATATTCAGTTAATAGTTGGTTTCTGTTTTGTAAAGATTTGAGCATTTGACTTACTTGACTATATCCCATTGCACTGTCACTAAATTTCCTAATGTGTCTGGAGCCAAAAAAAACAGAGAGAATTGAGACTTGAAAGATTTAAATTTATCGGCCAACAATTTTGTATCCCCTCTCTGTACACATTAGAATATCTGTTTACTTAAGTCTTGACGTGAGTTGTTCCAGGGAGCTTTAAGGAAATTCCTGAATTGCTGTCAAGTGTTCTGAAAGTAAATGCAAGACTCTGCAATTCTTTAACTTTGAAGACATCAAGGATGTTATGGTCCCAGGCATGCTACTTGCTCTCATTTACACTATGCAGTATAGGTGGATGAGAAGAATCACGAAACTTTGCTGGAAAGATGCAGCGACGAGAAGAATCACATCACATGCAGTCAGCAAAATTTGAAGAGTTGGGTTTGATAGGTATTATTGCCCATTGATTGACCACCACAAAACAACACAACCCTGTTTGATGAAAAAGTACAAGAATCAATCAAACCTAAGTCAAAAGTGTTGTTAAAATAACTCAATGGTTGTGTTTGACTAACACACTCGGAGGATGTTTGTCTTTGGTGCTTCCTCCACTCGCATGCTTCTTCTTTGGTACTTTACATTCCTGCCACAGTGCCACCCTTTTTATATATTCTTTTAATTTCAGCTGTTTTATTTACGGTTTTTATTTTTTTACCACAAAAGGTAATAAAAAAAAATCTTTTTTCATCAAATGGTGTGATTTATACAGCACCATATCTATACTATGGCCTCAAATTAGGCAGGTTAAATTAATGTATTTGTTATTCTAATCTCAAAGGGTGGTTAAATTTCTCTATGTAAAGGAATGAGTTGGTAGTTAATGTTTGTTATGAGTAGTTAATACTTGATGGTTAGTTAACTGTTAATTGTTTTGCAGCCAGGTAAGTATGCAAGTGTATGCAGAAGATAAATTGTATTGGAATGCAGATCCCTTCCGGTGCTTTCTCTGTTGCATCAGCTAATTACAAGTGCATTCTCAGTGCTGAGAATCATCTCTCTGATTATTACTTCAAGCAGATTTGGACCAAATATTTATCTTCCACTTAAGGTGGCAGCTTTGGATAAGAAGGTTACTCTTAATAGAGTTACATCTATGCAAAGTTTGATAGAAAGAGGAATTGTTCGAGTTTCGTAACGAGGCTGCATAGGGTGTCACCTGAAGGAGGTAAATACAAGTAAAGAAGAGAAATGCTAGCAACATTCTCTATAACACTCTCTTTCTAATACTCTATTAAAATATAGTTGGGCTCTTTATGGCGTGCTTACTTTATTATTTGTTTGGGCTCTTGTAATGACTATGACTTGCACATATGTACCACTTGTGTTCAGGTTTAGATTTGTATTGTGTTATTAAAATCTATTTGCTTACTAAAAAAACCTTGTTCAACAGTGTTCCTAACCATATACATAAGTCATTGTTACCATCTATATCACATACTGTTAACCAATTCTTTCAATCCTCACTCAATACAATTTCTCTCTTTCTCAATAAGCTATTCATTATTTAGGCTTACCAATGCGTCTCTATGGTATGGACTGACACAAAGACGAGATTCAGTTCTTTACCTTTTAGAGCAAGTTTGAGACAGTTGCAAAAATTAGATTATTTCAATAATCAATTATTGTTATAATTGATTATAATTAAAATCAATTTTTGTTTGGATAAGTTTACTGAAAAGTGGTTTGAAAATAATTAATTTCGTTTGGATGCAACAAAAAATCAAATTTTACATAGTAAAAGAATGTGAAAATAGCACAAGAAAAAAAATTGTTTGAAAATAATCATAAGTTACAAATCCTCAGTTTCATAAAAATAACTTTTTTTTTCTTCTAAATTTAAGCTAGGATCCCCAACATTCAGCTTATTTTGGAAACAACTTTAATTTCATTATTCTATCAGTAATCATCATACACTTTCAATATGATTAATAAGTGATATTATAAAATTTTATATCAAAATAAGTTAAAATTATTTCCTTTTTAATTATTGGTTAATCAATAAAAAACTGTAATTAAAATAGAATTCACGAAATCAAATAATTCGAGTAAAAGTATTATAATTTATAGGTTTAAATATGTTTTTGATCCCTGAAAAAAAATTATTGACCTTTGATCCTTGAAAAAAATTATTTTGAATTTTGTCCCTACCATTACATTGGCTCGTTAACTTGAAACATGGTAAACATACCGGCAGCTGTGGAAAAAAAGTTAGGACTAAAAGAAAATTTCAAAAATATTTCAGGAACTGATTAACAAAGCCAATGTTTATAATATGTAAATTAAAAAATATATATATTTAATTTATTTGTTTTTACTGAAATTATTTGTTATTTCTTACTATTGTATATCCTTCATTCTAATTATTTATTATTTTAAATGTTAGTTTCTACCTTTTTTTATAGGGAAATAGTAAGAAAATTATAATTAATTAGTGTTGGCTTAAAATAACAAATAAATAAAGTAAAATATTTTTATATGACAAATAAATAAAAAAAACCGAACTACTCCAGTAGTATTTTTTTAATGGATCATGTTATTTTCAAGACATTTTGTTACATAATTTTTACATGTCTTTTTTTAACGATAAAATATACATAGTTTAACACTTTCTATTAGAAACAACTGAAAGACTTCAAGCTGAATGTTAGAATAAGAAGTTAAACGACAATGATACGATTCAACCTTGGAATGCATAACAAAAAGAGTATAGAAAGAGTCGAGTCCAATAAAATAATAATAATTTTTAACATTTCTAAATATAATAAATATGTATAATTATAAATTGTCTTTAATTTTTAAGTTAGATATGGATTTATATTATTAATAATATTCTTTTTTGCCTATAAAAAATTTATAATTCAAAAAAAGAATAAAAATATAAAAAAAATTAAAAAATAATCAAGAAACAAATAAGATGATGAGTCTTTTCAAATGTCTAGAGATGTGAATACCTATTAAATAAAATAAATAAAAAGTCATAAATATTAGAGCAAATTACACTTTCACTCTCAGAGTTTTCTATTCTTACATTAATCCCTTAATGTTTGAAAACATTACACTGACATTCCCTTAATGTTTGAAAACATTCCAGTGATGACTCTCCCTAATATAATTACATTGTCACTCCTTTGTTGTAAACATTAATTAAACAATGACAGATATTGTGTGTAATTCGAAAAAATCCTAAGGATATTAATATAATTTGCTCTAAATGTTAAAATTCTTCACAAAGAAACAAAAAAAAAGACTAAATTACATAAAAGGAATGAATTGATATTTCAAAATTTATTGAGAGGGAAAAAGAAAACACAAATTTTAATATTTGGTAAAGCGAGACTCAAGTGAGAAAGCATGCTATTGAAGTGAGAAAGCGAAAGCATATATGCAAAGCTTAGACCTAAAGCGTAAATATGCTAAGTGTACACTTGTAGTAATTTTGTAAAGCACTAAAGCGCATATGCAAAGTGCAAAGCAACAGGCACAACACACAACCATTGGTAATGATGCACTGCCTCTTTCATTTCCTTGACCACAGTTAGCCAATTAATAATGATGTTATATAAAAGGGGCCCCCAACGGTGGCTTTTCTTCAATAATGATATGCTGGGTGTGAAAGAAAGCTCATAGTCTCAATACTCGATCTGTTTGCTTTGCAGTCATGGCAAATCATGGTGCAGTGTCTGAAACCAATTGTACGTATGACGTTTTCCTTAGTTTTAGGGGTGAAGATACCAGTCACACATTTACTTGTCATCTCCATCATGCTTTGTGTCGCAAGGGAATTATCACTTTCATGGATGATGAGGAAATGAAGCTTGGAGATCAACTTGGTCCTAGGCTTCTTAAAGCTATTGAAGAATCGAGGATTTCAATTGTTGTTTTCTCAGAAAATTATGCAGATTCTTCATGGTGCCTCAATGAACTTGTCAAGATCCACAAGTGTATGAAGTCGAAAAAACAACTTGTTTGGCCCATCTTCTACAAAGTGTGTTGGAGATTCCACATCGACTAATAATAAGGCCAAAATAGTGTATATAAGTGGGGGGCAACCCTCACCTTATAAGCCGGTTTTGAAGGGTTGAGTTAGGCCCATAACCCACTTTCTAAGATGGTATCAAAGCCTATCCTAGCGATCTATTATTGGGCCAATTGTGCCTTGTTGTGGGCCTATCGTGCTACCCGCTATTTGGCCACTATAGGACCACCCGCAGATGTCCAGTCCTGCATAAACTTCACGCTCGAGATGTCTAATCCTCGGCGTGAGGGGGGTATGTTGGAGATCCCACACCGTCTAGTGATATGGCTAAAATAGAGTAAGTGAGGTGCAAACCTCACCTTACAAGTCGATTTTGTAAGGTTGAGTTAGGCCCATAACCTACTTTCTAAGATGGTATGGCTAAAATAGAGTAAGTGAGGTGCAAACCTCACCTTACAAGCTGGTTTTGTAAGGTTGAGTTAGGCCCATAACCCACTATCTAAGATGGTATTAGAGCCTATCCTAGCAATCTATTGTTGGGCCAATTGTGCCTTATTGTGGGCCTATCGTGCTATCCGCTATCGGGCCGCTATAGGACCACCCGCAGATGTCCAGTCCTGCATAAACTTCACGCTCGAGATGTCCAGTCCTCGGCGTGAGGGGAAGTGAGGTGCGAACCTCACCTTACAAGCCGGTTTTGTAAGGTTGAGTTAGGCCCATAACCCACTTTCTAAGATAGTATGGCTAAAATAGAGTAAGTGAGGTGCAAACCTCACCTTACAAGCCGGTTTTGTAAGATTAAGTTAGGCCCATAACCCACTTTCTAAGATGGTATCAGAGTCTATCCTAGCTATGTATTGTTGGCCCAATTGTGCCTTGTTGTGGACCTATCGTGCCACCCGCTATCGGACCACCCGTAGATGTCCAGTCCTGCATAAACTTCATGCTCGAGATGTCCAATCCTCAGCGTGAGGGGTGTGTGTTGGAGATCCTACATCGACTAGTGATAAGGCCAAAATAGTGTATATAAGTGGGGGGCAACCCTCACCTTACAAGTCGGTTTTGTAAGGTTGAGTTAGGTCTATAACCCACTTTCTAAGAAAGTGAACCCTTCAGATGTGAGGCATCAAAATGGAAGTTATGGTGAGGCCATGACTAAGCATGAAACAAGGTTTGGGAAAGACGTGGAGAAGGTGCAAAAATGGAGGTCAACCTTGAAAGGCATAGCCAACTTGAAAGGGGAACATTTGAATTTGGAACAAGGGTAAGTAAATATATATATATATATATATATATATATATATATATATATATATATATATATATATATATATATATGTTATTTTCTCCATTTGCTCTTGACTTTAAGTTATGAAATATTTGCTACTTGTTAATTTAAAGCCAATAATGATTGTTCACATTGCCATTTGTGGCCTGTCTTCGGCTCTATATAGACTTTCCCTCATCATCTTTTTTATGAACAATAGTGACGAGACAATGAACACGGGGTTACTTTTAATATGAAACATGGAATGAAGGCTTTTAATATATAATTTGTGCAATATCTGTAAATTATATAATTCCTTTGTTCAGCTTTTCATAACTTTTAACTTCATTCAGTATACATCTTAATCTCGTGATAGTAGTAAGATAATATATACTTCTGCAGGTTAGTAAATTTTTTTCTCCTTTCTATTTTATTTTTTCTTAAGGGTATCCCTGTCTATGATTAATTGGGTTATTATATGCCCACAAATTTTATTTCTACATTTTTTTTAGATTTCTACTTATTGAATATCGTATACATTTATCTTTATTTCTCCATTAATTTTTACCTTTATGGTATGGATACACAAATCTAAAAGTACTTCAAAAAATCAAACGCAAGACAAATGTTATCCTAAAATTGTGGTACAAAAACCTTGGCTTATTCCCCAAGTCTACCTTAATTTTGATGGAGGACGAAGGCAAGGAATGGTGGATGGTTTGGGTATAATAAGGATAAGGGCATGTGCATGTAAAGCTAGCTTGTACCAAGAAGGAACAAGGAGAAAGGTGGTGGAAGGTTTCATTCCATAAAAGTGTGGAGTGTGTTGCGGCTTGGATCTTTGGGAATGAATGAATTAGGAGGAGGTGGCTTGTCCTTGTTTAATCCATAGGGAGTCATAAGACAATTAGGCAATTGGTTTTTAATGTTTGTATATTTATTTTATTTTTATTATTTTGGGGTTTATGTTTGTTGGTACCTTGTGAAATTTATTAGTTGTTTTGTGTAGAATATTGAGGTTCAGTTTGGTGCATCAGGTGGCAGTGTTTTGGAAGCAATTTCTAGCGAGTTAACCACCAGAAATTGTTCAACACATTTTAAATGTTTCTACCAAGTAATTCTTGGAAGTTTTAACTGTCAAAAAAAATGTCACAAATCGACTGTCACATCATTATTTAATGGAGAAACTTGATGGCAAAAACTAGAAACCAAACAAAAAAATAGTTGGGAGACTAAGACCGGTCAAATTTTAGTTGTGTACTAAAAACAAAAACTTTTAAATAGTTGAGGGATTAAAAATATATTTACCCATTTTTTAATTGAATTGAAGTTAATATCCTTCATAAGAAGGGGAAACTTTAGGCTACAACACCTTATCCGACAAACTGTGGCAACATCTCTGCCACCAACCGCCCATCTCCGATCCACCACTGCCACAACAACCATGTTATTTGTTCCCCACGGCGGATTCACGGCAGCGGCAACAACCACAACACCATCATCAATATCACCAGAAAACCAATGGTGGATTCTCATGATAGAGTTTTGTGAGAAAACATTGTATCGATGGATGTAAATGATAGTGATTATTTTGTAACTATATCCAATTTAAATTGGAAATCAAGTTATTTTACTTTCTCTTGCAGCTTGTGTTCTAGACTTCGTTTAGTTGTTAGATTGTTTGGTTTCTAGTTTTCTACTGTGCCCAGTTTGCTGTTCAATTTTTTTTTTTTTTTTTAATTTCTGTTACAGCTTGTGTTCTAAGCATATGCTATTGAATATTTTTGTTCTTGTGAAATTGTAATTATAATAATAAGGATATCATTTTCTCTCTCTCTCTCTTTTTTTGTTTCTGTAACCTCCAAGCTTTCTTATTTCTTTGTGATTCTACATAGTGATGGGTTGTGATAAAATATGGTGAGATTAAGAATAGAGGGTTTTGAAGAAAAAAATTTGGATAAAATATGTTTTTAGTCCATTAACTTTTCATGATTTTTGTTTTTAGTCCCTAAACTAATATTTTACCGATCTTGCTCCCTCAACTTTTTTTCTGTTTGGTTTTTGTCTCTGTCATCAAGTGTCTCCATTAAATTATGACATGATAGTTATTTTTTAATTATTTTGAAATATTTTGTAGCGGCTTTTGTTTTCTGTTAAAAACCGCCATAATCAATTAAAATTATTTTAAATAATTGTCATTAATTATTTTAAGGGATGCCGAAACAAAGCCAAGTTCCAAGAACAAAATTCCCAAATTGAATATGGATTCCAAGCAAAACACCAGCATGCATGGTCATTAATTATTCCAGAACATTGTCGAACTTGAGAATCCAATTAAAAAACTTAGGAACAAAACCTTAATGCAAAAAAAAAAAAAAAGAAGGATAAAAAACTCAAGAAGCTATCCTTCTCTTTAGGCCCAATCACTAGCTCCTCGAAAGGCACCGCAACGTCTAAATTCTTGAACCTATCGAAGACCTTTGAGTAATTGAGAGCTTGGAGCGCTGAACATTGACGTTCTTTCTCCTCTCGTTGAGCTTCGGAATGTCCAAAATCGGAATCGAGGAACCGAGCGAGGCTTCGCACTACCAAAAAATCTCGCGGTAATAGTTGAGTTGAGAGGAGAATCTCGGGGCACGGAGCATGATCGGAGTGGTGAAAAAGCCGTCGTACACCAATCTTCCAGAGATGCCATAGTCGTTCAAGAGCTTCTTCGTGAGAGTCGCAGTAGCAAACTCCAAACTCCACTGTGACGATGAAGACAGCAACGACGAAGTTCTCCTCCTTCTTTTTCTTCTTCTCCTTGCCCGCATTGTTAAAATTCAAATCAACTTGAATTTGGTCCCCAAAATGCTTTCGTACTAAGGGTTTTGAACTTCTTCAGGACGGTTTCGATGAGGAAATTTTTATTTTTCATTTAAATATTTTATATTCCAAGCAATTTCTGGCGGTTTTTAACCACCATAAACAAAAAAGCCGCCACAAAATATATCAAAATAATTAAAAATAACTGTCACATCATCATTTAACAGAAACACTTAACGATAAGGACCAAAAACCAAATGGAAAAATAGTTGGAGGACCAAATCCGTTCAAATATTAGTTGAGGGACTAAAAACAAAAACCATTAAAAGTTGAGAGAATAAAAACATATTTTAAAAAAAAAAAAGTTCAATAGAGGAGAACATAGAAGATGAAAAGGGTCAGGGATGAGAAAAATAAGGCTTCACGGAGAATAAAGTTATGCTCCAATCCAAGTATTGTACACTAGGTTTTTTTTTTTTTTTTTACTTTTAATTAGCTTTTTTTAATTTTTGTTTTAATGAGCAGTCAATTTTTTTAGTGGGTGTGTGCAAATTCATTGTATATGCAACTCCAATCAAATTCCTAGTTATTAAAAAGATTAAACTACCAGGCAACAACAACCCAAGTCAATGCATAGTCAACCTTTAAAACACACTGCATTGAATTACTCTCTCCATTCCTAAATTCTTCATGCTTTAGTTTCTTATTTTTGTTCCTAAACTTTTGATATTTTATACATTCCAAGACTCATTAATTAATTTCTTCTACATATATCCCTATTTAACGTGATGTAGATTTTCACAACTTCTTTCGTCATAGATATTAAATGAGGATATTTTAGACTAAATATATTATTTGTGAGTAGTATTAAATGTTTCTTAAACTATATGTATTAACCTTAAACATCAAGAGTTTAAGAACAAGGGAGTAATAGTCAAGTATACAAATACAATACAAAAGTACTTGACTACTAAGAAAGCGCGTTAAAAGATTAAACTAACTAACAACAACAAGCCAAGTCAATGCATAATCAACCTTTAAAACAAACTGCATTGAACTAGTCTACAATAGTACTTGTTTTCTAAGAAAGCGTGTTAAAATAATCCAAGACTAGACTTCACACAACTTCTTAGAAATATACATGACATAGACACCACCCACATACTTGAAACTTAATATTTTATAATATTATTTTACTATTATTTTTATTTTTCATATTATAATAGTATAAATTGCTGCCATATACTTTCGTCAAGGGACTTATTTGTATTATACACTTGAAATATGCCAAAATTTAATACATAAAGGATTGGTTTTGGTTAAAATAATCAATAATGAATGAGTGGAATTAAGTTACTCTAAAAACTCATTTGATAGTCAAGATAAAATATGATAATTATTTCATCATGTTGTAATCAAATATTTGGTACATCAATAGGATATAATCAATCATCAATTATCAATCTCCTTATCTAACACAGTTGCTAACTTGGACTGATAGTCCACATGTTGCATTATGGTGAACTATGTTTTATATAATATATAGATAAATATAGATAGATAGACAGATAGATAGATAAATAGATATATAATCAATTAATTAATTATTGATTAGCACAATCACAATCTTATTATTTGTAAGACATTTAATATATTATTAATTTTCTTTCCAGATTTAATATTTTAATATATATTTTAATTTTTTAATTAAAGTAATTTTAAAATTACATTGATACTAATTTATTCAATTTGAAAATTATTATTTATTATTTTCAATTATATGTATAATATATGGTAATCGTGAATTATATTTAATATTTTAATATGTATTTTAATTTTTTTTAAAAAGTAATATTAAAATTATATTGATTAAATCACTCAAAAAATTTAATATTAAATTAATTTTAAAAATATATGATATTTGATTTGATTTTATATTATATTCTACTATATGTTATCAATTGAATATTGAAAATTGATTAGTCATTCTTTCCTAATTTAATTTGGGATTGTATGATTAGAACAAATTGAACAAATATTATGTGAAAATTGAAGAATTATTTCCTCATTTATATTTTTTTTTTAGATTGAAGAGTCTCATTTCGTTATTTAATTTCAAATGATGTTTGTGTTCTATTTATATCGTCATTCTCCTAAAGTATGTTTCCAAATGATGTGGGTACAGTGAATAGACAATTGTGATTTCGGGTGACGTTGATGACCGACACATGGTGTTAGTTTGGCATTGTTGTAGTGGATTTTTTTTTCTTCTTCTAATGTTTTCTCTTTTTGTTCTTCTTTTGTTTTTCTTATTCATATCTTGCCTTTGTTTTTCTTTTATTTTTTCATGTTTATCTTTTGATCTTCGATTACAGGTGGTGACATTGACGACCGACACATGGTGTTGTTTTGACAGTGTTGTAATGGATTTTTTTTCTTCTTCTAATGTTTTCTCCTTTTGTTCTTCTTTTGTTTTTCTTATTCCTATCTTGCTCTTGTTTTTCCCTTTTTCTCTCATGTTTATCTTTTGATCTTCGATTTCCCGTGGTGACATTAACTCTATTGCATATTTGGGAAGGGAAAGAGACCATTGTTGCCAATTATTTTTTGTTTGTAAGTTTTTTTGTTTTATTTTTGGTTTTACAAATTTTTATTAGATAGTTTTGCAATTTTTTGGATCTACATGGTTATTGGTGACTAATTCTATATTGAGACACTGATTTGGTGTGGTGGTAGAAAAGGGAGATGACAACAACCCTGGCAATTTCTTTGTCAAGGAGGGAGGAAGAAAGGAAGGGAACAATATAGGATTTAATGAGTTTGTCATAATTTTAAGGGAATATTATTTATTTTTAGTTATGATGTTGATTCTCGTTTCTATTCCCCACTTATGTTTTTTATGACTATTATCATAATCTTATCTTTCAAAATAGGATCAATATAAAGATCTTTAAATAAGTAACGACATATTAAATTACATTAACAAAAGTTTTTAATTTATGCCTAAGTCTTCTTTTCTAATAATTTTTTTGTTTGGTCAAAAATGTTTTGTTTATATGGAATGTTAATTTATTTAATTGAAATGGACCCAAATTTTTCATTGATTTTTTCTTATAAATAAAATTTTAAATGAAGATAAATTAATTTTTTATTCAAATTCACCTAAAATTAATGCCACTGCCCGATTAAATAGTTATAATAATTAAGATAATTAAATATATATTCTAATTTGAATTTACTATGATATATAATCATTACATATATATTTTTTAAAAGGGGGAATGAATATTTTTTATAAAAATAAGTAGAAAATTTTACACTAAATTCACAGGGAGAAACTTTTTTACAAAATATTTTTGTCCAATCAAAATTAAAATTTATTTTATATAATTAATATATATTTAATTACATAACAAAAATAAAATGAAATCAACATCATTACTATTATTTTCTACATGCAAATTTAGTGTCTAAAATTATCTTTGAGAAAATAATTATTTGTTTTTTTATTTATTATCTTCTCATTTAAATAAATTATTCATGATTTTCTTCTACTTGGACGAATTTTAATTTTTTTTTCATACATTAATATGTATATGCCAATATATTAAAATAAAAATTTTATATAAAATATAAGATGTAGGGATGAATTTTTTTTTATAAAAGCAAATAAACAATTTCCATTTAATTAATAGGGATGAACAATTTATCTCAAATCACATTAATATTTAAATTATTATGATAAAATTGTATTTTTTATTATAATAACTTTCATTTAAATGTATTTTTTATGACGGTCTCTTTCCCGACTTAAATAATTTATTGAATATTTTATTTTACAAACATAGAAAGTATGAAAAAAAAAATACCAATGAGGATGAATATTTTTCAGAAAAAAATGAAGACAAATTTAAACTTAACATACCTAATTAGATATATACAATACAACACACGAAGATGAACATTTGTTATAAAAATAAGTAAAAAAATTTACACTAAATTCATGGAATAAACTCTTTTACTAAAGATTTTTGTGCAATCAAATTTAAAATTTCTTTTATATAATTAATGTATAATTAATTACATAACAAAAATCAAATTAATTCAACATGATCACTATTAGGTTATTCACGCAAAATTACTGTCTAAAACAAATTTTTAAGCAAATAATTATTCGCTTTTTATTTGTTATCTTCTCTTTCAAATAAATTATTCATGATTTTATTCTACATAGATAAATTTTAATTTTCTTTTATACATTGATATGCATATGCCAATATATCTAAGTAAAAATTATATATTAAATATAACACGTAGGGATGAATTTATTTTTAATAAAAGCAAGGAGCAAATTTTCACCTAATTCATAGTGTTGAACAATTTACCTGTAATTACATTAATATATAAATTATTATAGTAAAATTGTATTTTATTTATTATAATAATTTAAATTAAAATGTATTTTTTATGGTTGTCTCTTTCCTGAGTTAAACAATTTATTCAGTATTTTATTTTACAAACATAGAAAGTACGGAAAAAAACAAACCGAGAAAAATATTTTTCATTAAACTATGAAGAAAAAAATTAGCCTTAATATACTAGATAAAATATATAACATATATTATAATTATAACATATATTATAATAATTATTTATAAATGCCAATATATTAAAATAATAATTATTACAAAATTATAACTTAGGGATGAATTTTTTTTTTTTATAAATGCAAGTACAGATTTTTTACTTAATTCACGGGGATAGATAATTTACCTGAAATCACATAAATATCTAAATTATATTGATGAAATTATATTTTTATACAAAATTTTAATTTAAATGTTTTTTATGGTTGTCTATTTCTTGACTTAATTAATTTATTGAATGTTTTATTTTATTAACATAAAAAAGCATGAAATTTTTTAACAAATAAGGATGAATTTCACGAAAGTATGAATAGAAATTTAGACTTAACTTACTAGATAAAATATATATAATATAACACACGGGAATGAATATTTTTTATGAAAACAAGTAGAAAAATGTACACTGAATTTCTGAAGATAAATTTTTTTGCTAAAGATTTTTGTCTAATCAAAATTAAAATTTCTTTTGCATATATAATATTTATTTAATTATATAACAAAAATCCAATTAAATAAACATAATCACTATTATTTTCTCTACACAAAATTAGTTTCTATAATTATTTTTTAAGCAAATAATTATTTATTTATTTATTATTTATTATCTTCTCACTTAAATAAATTATTCAAGATTTTCTTCTACCTGGACAAATTTTAATTTTTTTTATACATTGATATATATATATATATATATATATATATATATATATATATATATATATATGCCAGTATGTTAAAATAAAAATTATTTATAAAATATAACACATAAGGATGAATATTTTTTTGCATAAAAGCAAGTATAAAATTTTCACTTAATTCACAGAGATGGACAATTTAACTAAAATCACATTAATATCTAAATTGTTATGGTAAAATTATATTTTTATTATAAAAATTTAATTTAAATGTATTTTTTATGGCTTTCTTTTTCGTGACTTAAATAGTTTATTGAATATTTTATTTAAGGAGCATAGAAAGTATGAAAATAATATAACAACTGAATATGAATATTTTTTTATGAAAGTATGAAGAGAAAAATATAATAATATAACTTACATTACATACAATACAAAATCCAAATAAAAATTCTTAAAAATTTTGTTTATCCCGTGCAACGCATATGTCAACATCTAGTTAGAAATAAAAATTTTACATAATAAAGTTTATTACTAATTAGGAATATAAATATTGTAATATATTAATAAACTTTATATAATAAATTTCACATGCTTCAATTTTGATCATATTCTACAATAATTGTGATTTCATCTATTTATCTAAAAAGTAAGCAACTAAACCATTATTGACTATAGTGTGGCATTAAAAATTACTATAATATTATGAAATTTTTATGCTGATTGGAAAGATGAGCTAAATAAATATAAAAAAGTAAAGGTTACTTAACCAAAGAAAACTAAAATAATTTTTATATAAAGTTTATTAAAAATATATCTATCATTTATCATTCTTTTTAGATTTAATTTAATTTTTTAAAATAATAAAAATATAATTCACTCAGGCACAATCTGACAATATGAATTGGATTGTGTTTGAGGCCAATGCATTTAATCCTTCAAGGTTTTATGCTAGAATCTTATTCATGATTTTTTTTCTACAATGACAAGTTTTAATTTTCTTATATAAATTGATATGTATATATGTTAATATATTAAAATAAAAATTATATATATAATATAAAACACAGGGATGATTTTTTTTTTCATTAATAAAAGCAAATAGAAAATTTTTACTTAATTCACGGGGGTAAACAATTTACCTAAAGTCACATTAATATCTAAATTATTATGGTGAAATTATATTTTTATAAAAAATTTAATTTGAATAAGTTTTTTTTATGGTCATCTCTTTCCTAATTTAAATAATTTATTGAATGTTTTATTTTACGATCATAGAAAATATGAAAAAATATAACAAATGGATAAGAATATTTTTCATAAAAAGTATGAAAAGAAATTTAGACTTAACTTTTTTTTACTATTGTACATGAGTTTCCTACACAGGGAATGGATTTTTTTTTTAGAAAAATTTACATTGAATCTACAGGATAAAGTTTTTTACTAAAGATTTTTTGATCAAAATTAAATTTTATTTTACATAATTAATATATATTTAATTACACAAAATATCAAATTAAATCAACATAATCACTATTATTTTCTCCACGTAAATTTAATGACTAAAATTAATTTGTAAGCAAATAATTATTCATTTTTTATTTATCATCTTCTCACTTAAATAAATTATTCATGATTTTCTTCTACTTTGACAAATTTAATTTTCTTTTATACATTTATATGTATATGTCAATATATTACAATAAAATTTATATATGAAATATAACACATAGGGATGAATATTTTTTTTCTTATAAAAGCAAGTAGAAATTTTCACTTATTCACGAGGAAGAACAATGTACCTCAAGTCACATTAATATCTAATTCATTATGTTGAAATTATATTTTTATTATAATAATTTTAATTCTAATGATTTTTCTTACAGTTGTCTCTTTCTTGATTTAAATAATTTATTAAATGTTTTATTTTACAAACATGAAAAGTATGAAAAAATATAACAAATGGGGATGGGTTTTTTTTACGAAAGTATCAAAAGAAATTTAAACTTAACTTACTATATAAAATATATAAAATATAATACACAAGGATGAACATTTTTTTTTTTATAAAAATAAGTAAGAAAATTTGCACTGAATTACATGCGGATACACTTTTTTAGGAAGGATTTTTGTCCAATCAAAGTTAAAATTGTTTTACATAATTAATATGTATTTAATTACATAACAAAAATCAAATTAAATCAACATAATCACTATTATTTTATCTACACAAAATTAGTATCTAAAATTAATTTTTAAGCAAATAACTATTCGTTTATTTATTATCTTCTCATTTAAATAAATAATTCATGATTTTCTTCTATTTGGACAAATTTTAATTTTCTTTTGGATATTCATATTTATATGCCAATATATTAAAAAATAAATTATGTATAAAATATAACACATAAGCATGATTTTTTTTATAAATGCAAATAGAAATTTTCACTTAATTTACAGGATGAATAATTTACTTGAAGTTACATTAATATGTAAATTATTATGGTTAAATCATATTTGTTTATAACAATTTTAATTTGAATAGATTTTTTTATGGCTGTCTCTTTCCTAATTTAAATAATTTATTGAATGTTTTATTTTTACTTTTTTTTAAAAGGGAATGTTTTATTTATGATCATAGAAAGTATAAAAAAAATAACAAATGGGTATGAATATTTTTCATAAAAGTATTAAGAGAAATTTAGACTTAACTTACCATATAAAATATATAAAATATAACACATGGGGATGAAATGTTTTATAAAAATAAGTAGGAAAATTTACACTGAATTCACCGGATAAACTTTTTTACTAAGGAATTTTTTCAATCAAAATTAAAATTTCTTTTACATAATTAATATATTTAATTACCTAAAAATGAAATTAAATCAACATAATTACTATTATTTTCTCCATGCAAAATTAGTGGCTAAAATTAATTTGTAAGCAAATAATTATTTATTTATTATTTATTATCATCTCACTTAAATAAATTATTCATGATTTTCTTCTACCTCAAAAATTTTTAATTTTCTTTTATACATTGATATGTATATGTCACTATATTAAAATCAAAATTATATATAAAGTATAACATATAGGGATGAATTTTATTTTTATTGATAAAAGCAAGTAGAAAAATTTCAGTTAATTCAATTGGATGAATAATTTATTTGAAGTCACATTAATATCTAAATTATTATGGTGAAATTATATTTTTTATTATAATTATTTTAATTTGAATGTATTTTTTTATTGCTGTCTCTTTCATGATTTAGATAATTTATTGAATGTTTTATTTTATGATCATAGAAAGTATGAGAAAATATAACAAATGGAGATGAATATTTTTCATGAAAGTATAAAGAGAAATTTAGACTTAACATACCATATATAATATATAAAATATAACACACGGGGAAGAACATTTTTTTATAAAAATAAGTAGGCAAATTTATACTGAATTCACAGGAATAAACTTTTTTATTAAAGAAATTTGTCCAATCAAAGTTAAAATTTCTTTTACATAATCAATATATATTTAATTACATACCAAAAATAAAATTAAATCAACATAATCACTATTATTTTCTCCACTCAAAATTAGTGTTTAAAATTAAATTTTAGGCAAATAACTTTTCATTTATTTATTATCTTCTCACTTAAATAAATTATTCATTATTTTCTTCTATCATGACAAATTTTAATTTTCTTTTATACATTGATATTTATATGCTAATATATTAAAATAATAATTATATATAAAGTATAACACATAGGGATGAATTTTATTTTTATTTATAAAAGTAAGTAGAAATTTTTCACTTAATTCACGGGGATGAATAATTTTTTTGAAGTCACATTAATATTTAAATTATTATGGTAAAATTATATTTTTTTTATGAAAGTATAAAAAGAAAAATGTAACAAATTATATTACATACAATACAAAATTTAAATAAAAAATTTTAAGCATTATGTTTATCCCATGCAACGCACGGATCAAAATTTAGTTAAAAGATTAAACTAACAGGTAAGAGCAACCCAAGTCAATGCATAGTCAACCTTTAAAACATACTGCATTGAACTAGTAGTCAAGTATACAAATACAAAACTACTTACTCCCTCCGTTTATTTTTAAGTGTCAAATTTTTGGAAAAAAATTTGTTTCTATTTATCCGTCATTTACAAAGTTCTAGATCATATTAATTACTCTTTTACTCTCTCCATTTCTTTTTAAGTATCAAATTTTTGGAAATATTTTGTTTCTATTTATCTGTCATTTGCAAAGTTCAATATCATATTAATTACTCTTTTATCAATTATACCCTTACTTCTCTACTAATATTTAATGAATTTACACATGTATTTATTATAGAGTAGAAATGAAAAGAGGGTAAAATAAGAAATTCCATAATTACATTATTAGAATAAAGAAAATTTAATACTACCTCTGGTCCTAATTATAAGTAAAAAATTAGTTTTTTCTTTGGTCTTAATTATAAGCAACATTCACTAGTTTTTAAAGTAAATTTCTTTTGTACCCTTACTTTATTGTTTATTTTATTCCCTATGCACTATGACAACCACTTAAAGCAAAGGGTGTTTTTGGAATAAAAATTAAACTTATGGCAAAATTAATTAAAAAAAAGCTGTAATAATTACTTTTTTTGGTATTGATGATTTGTCCTATGTTGCTTATAATTAGGACCAGAGGTAGTACATTTCTTGCTTTCTACGTATAAACCTTAAACGATAGATAAAAAAAATGGAAGGAATATCAATTATACCCTTACTTCTTTACTAATCTTTAATGAATTTACATATGTATTTATTATAGAGTAGAAATAAAAAGAAGATAAAATAGAAAATTTCATAATTACTTTATTAGAATAAAGAAACTTTAATGCATTTCTTAGTTTTTACATATAAATTTTAACGGACGAATAAAAAGAAACGGAGGATTAGCTTCTAAGAAAGCGCGTTAAAATTGAAGACTAGACTTTGTTTATTAAAGTATTAGTATTATTTAAGATGAATGCTAGGTGAACCAACTAGTCAAATGCTAGGTAGCCTTCAGTAATTAATGATGGGGTACACTGGTACTGCCAATGAGCTTCAAGAATTGGAGCAATGACACAAATCACGATCACCTAAGAGGATGCAAAATGAAACTACTGAGAAGCATAGTATAATCAGCTCCAATCAAATTGAGGGTTATTAAAAGATTAAACTAACAGACAAGAGCAACCCAAGTCAATGCATAGTCAACCTTTAGAACATATTGTATTGAACTAATAGTCAAGTATACAAATACAAAAGTACTTGACTAAGAAAGCGCGTTAAAACCGAAGACTAGACTTCACGCAACTTCTTAGAAACATACAGGACATAGACACCACCCACATACTTTAATATTTAAATCTGCTGGCAGTTTAATTCTTCTTTCATACTTGACAAAGATTTTAAACATCTTCATTGGATATATTGTTGTCTAGTAATTCTCTATTGCTCCCAAGAAGTTCTTGTGTTGAAGTAAAGAATCTGTATTTTCTTCCCTGTTGCAAGAAGTTGGATTGGATCTCTGGTAAGGTCTTTTTCTCCATTTTCAATTTCACATCCGAATAGAAATAGTAGAAGATTAATTGATTTGGCTAAAACGAATTGATGTGACTCATTGTATGTATGTTCCAAACCCACACTAAGTAAATAAAATAAAAATCATCCTGGTAAACAATAATAGCACATATTAAATTATGGAGTCCCAAGAGGAAAGTGTGTATGAATTAGTTGGTACTTAGGTTTGATAGGTATCATATTATCCAAAAAAAATGTAGACATAATGAATTTAAGTACTCTTAACTTTTATACACTTTAGTTTTTACTATTATTTCCAGCGTGGGTCTTGTAACAATTATAAACAGTTTTCCAATATACAACATAGCCCATTTTTATGGTAATTATTATTTTTAAATAACATAATGATAATAATTATATTTAAATAAAAGAGAGGAAAGATATAATTATATGATGTAAAAATAAAATAACATTATTTTTTTCAAAATTAATATGTAGGTTCCTGAATTATTCGACAATTTTTAATTAGGTGCTTGAACTATTTTTTTTTCTTCAAATGAGTCCCTGAACTCTCATTTATTTTTAATTAGATCTCTGCCGTTAACTACTGTTAGCTCCATTAATGGCAGAGACATAATTAAAAAATAAATAGAAGTTAAGGGACCTAATTGAAAATTTTGTTTAGGGACCTAATTAAATTTTTTTAAATAGTTCAAGGATCTGCCGAGTAATTCTTAAACTCTACCTATACTATCACACTATACTTCTCAAGCATATGTAGACTACTTCCAAATTCAGTATTGTCTATTCTATATATGGATCTGCACTGAGTATTTTTAACTCTCCGGATCAATATTCTCACCTCTCGAGTCCAATAGTCTAACCTTAACGGATTCTAAACTCAATATTCTCAACCTTTGCAGATCTTCAACTAGTATTTTCAAAACATTTTGTTACATAATTTATACAAGCCTTTTTTAACAATAAAAAAATACATAGTTTAATATTTTCTATTAGAAAAAACTGAAAGACTTCAAGCTGAATGTTAGAATAAGAAATTAAACAACAATGATATAATTCAACCTTGGAATGGATAACAAAAAGAGTCGAGTGCAATAAAATAATAATAATTTTTAACATTTCTAAATATAATAAATATGTATAATTATAAATTGTCTTTAATTTTTAAGTTAGACATGGATTTATATTATTAATAATATTCTTTTTTGCCTCTAAAAAAATGAATAAAAAATATAAAAAAAATAAAAAATAATCAAGAAACAAATAAGATGATGAGTTTTTTCAAATGTCTAGAGATGTGAAGACCTATTAAATAAACAATTAAATGCATAATAAATCGACAATAAAATAAATAAAAAATCATAAATGTTAGAACAAATTACACTTTCACTCTCAGAGTTTTCTATTCCTACATTCCTACATTAATTCCTAAGGATATTAATATAATTTGCTCTAAATGTTAAAATTCTTCACAAAGAAACAAAAAAAAACACAAATTTTAATATTTGATAAAGCGAGACTCAAGTGAGAAAGCATGCTATTGAAGTGAGAAAGCGAAAGCATATGCAAAGCTTAGACAGGTAAAGCGTAAAGCGTACACTTTAGTAATTTTGTAAAGCACTAAAGCGCATATGCAAAGTGCAAACCAATAGGCACAACACAGTAGTGAAATCACAGTGACCACACAACCATTGGTAATGCTGCACTGCCTCTTTCATTTCCTTGACCACTAGCGGATTAAGCTGATGTTTAGATTAAAATTTATAAATATATGTTTGAATTAAAATTATGTTATAAATTTAAATTTGATAAAAATGAGTTTATTATAATATGATTTATATTTAAATATTTTTTTTTAAAAATAGATTGATAAAATGAAATATGCTTGGTTAATATTAATGAAAAATACTTTTACTTCATATTTTTATTGTAAATATATAAATTAAAAGTACTTTTACTTTAAAAGTATCAAATTTGTTGTTTCTGATCCAAATCTGAATTTGATCAAAACGTAGGTTGCAGAATTAATTTTCAAAACTTCCAAACATAATATCAAATTAAATTTGGAGCTTCAAAAGTATGTTTAAGATATATAAATGAGTATTCAAACATATCCTAATGATAATGATGTTATATAAATGGGGCCCCCCAACAGTGACTTCTATTCTATTTATTATATAATAAAAAAATAATTTCATCTAAACACGTAAGTTGATTTTTTAATTTTCTCGCGCAACTTCTACCTCTTGCGCGCTTTTCATTTTTACTTTTCCCGCCGTCTCTGTGCCACTTGCCTTTCACGCGCTTGAAGTTTGCTGCTTTTTCTGTACCTACTTTTGTTCCCCACGTTTTCTATTATCTCCACGTAAATGATGCGGAACCTCTTCATCTTTAGTAATAGAGTTTATCTTTAAATTTGACATTTTCTTTTCTTTTCATACTAATACACTAATTTTCTAATTCATATAATATTAAATTAGAGTGAATATGTTTTAGGAAAATATATATTATATTATCATATAAATTAATGATAATTTGTGCAGGATTAATAAAAAATATTAATTATAATATCTTTAAATCTTCTATGTTGATAATAATAAACAAGCAGAAATATTAGTTGCAGCTAGAATAACAAATGTGAGAAATTTTTTTCAAATTAATAAATAATATGGCATAATATTTTTAATATAATTGAACTTTCCTTGGTTTTTTTTAGATTAAATTTATTTGTGTTACTTTATGTAATATTATTTATAATTTAAAAACAGGAAATCAGTTATTCACATAAATACATCATCTAATTTTATATGCTAAAATTATTATTTATTCCCTCTGTATTTAAATATAGGCAAAATTACCTACTTTTACTCTAATTAAGGATATTAGTTAAGCTCATTTAATTTTCTTGATTTCATACAAAAAATTACATTTTCTAAACTACCCTTAATCATATTTAACGGAAGGCTTAATTATGTTTAGTACCTCAAATTAGGATGTCTGCTTTTTTTTTTTTTTGTCTCCTAAGTAAAAATTTGCATTATTTTAGTTTCTCAAATTTGAAAAATGCTATTTTAGTCTCCCCCTCTAATAAAAATTTTGCATTTTTTTAATTCTTAATTTTTAACAAAGGGATTAAAAAGAGTATTTTACAAATTTGAGGGACACAAAATGCAAATTTTTTATTTGGAGTACTAAAAAAAATAAACCTCCTAATTTGAGGAATTAAAAATATAATTAAGCCTTTTTGAAATAATGACATTAGATAGGGTTTAATTATATAAAATTTGTTTATATTTCAGTCCACTATATTTGGGCATTCTTTTTTTCTTACATTTGAATCCAATATCCAGAGTAGTATTGTCTTAAAGACGAATAATATAAACATTCTCTTTAACACCTTTTTTTAATTTTTTACTTAATTTTGGCGAGTCTCATAATCTCATTCTTAGATAGATTCATTAAATGAGAAGTGACACCCATCAAAATTTATGATTTTAAATAAATTTAAGTCTACAATACAAAGTATTAAAAAAAAGTGCTAAAGAGAATGTTACTAGCATTTTTCTTGTCTAAAAACAATTTCGTAACTTTTTATATAAATTTGACAATTATTTTAATATAAACTAGATATTAACGCGATCCGTGTAATTATACAGGTCAACGGTCTTCCAAAACATAATTTAGTGACTTTTTTTTTATATAATTTTAGCAACTATTTTAATATAAAGGTAGATATCAACGTGTTACACGGGGCAACATGCTAGTTTCTTCAATAATGATATGCTGGGTGTGAAAGAAAGCTCATAGATAGTCTCAATACTCGATCTGTTTGCTTTTCAGTCATGGCAAATCATGGTGCAGCGTCTGAAACCAAGTATACTTATGCCGTTTTCCTTAGCTTTAGGGGTGAAGATACCCGTCACACCTTTACTTGTCATCTCTATAATGCTTTGGATCGCAAGGGAATTATCACCTTCATGGATAATGAGGAAATGAAGCTTGGAGATCAACTTGGTCCTACGCTTCTTAAAGCTATTGAAGAATCAAGGATTTCAATCGTTGTTTTCTCTGAAAATTATGCATCTTCTTCATGGTGCTTTGATGAACTTGTCCAGATCCACTTGTGTATGAAGTCAAAAAACCAGCTCGTTTGGCCCATCTTCTACAAAGTGGACCCTTCAGATGTGAGGCATCAGAATGGAAGTTACGGTGATGCCATGACTAAGCATGAATCAAGGTTTGGAAAAGACTCGGAGAAGGTGCAAAAATGGAGGTCAGCCTTGAAAGACATAGCCAACTTGAAAGGAGAACACTTGAAAGAGGAACAAGGGTAAGTAAATAAATATATGTATGTTATTTAAATTCTCTATTTGCTCTTGACTTCACGTTATGAAATATTTGCTACTTGTTCATATTGCATAATTTGCATTTGTGGCGTGTCTTTGGCTCCATATACACTTTTCCTCACCATCTTTTCTATGAACAATAGCGACAACAAATTGGGGTTACTTTTCTTCACCATCTTAAGACAAATAAATGTGAAACAAGGAATGGAGGCTTTTAATATATAATTTGTGCCATATTAGTAAATTACATATTTCTTTTGTTGAGCTTTCACAACTATTAACTTCAGTATACTTTTGAATGTCGTGATAGCAGTCTGATAATAGATATTGCTGCAGGTTAGTAAAAAAAAAAAAATTCTCCTTTCTATTTTATTTTTTCTTATGGGTATCCCTGTCTATGATTAATTAGATTATTATAGGCCCACAAATTTTATTTCTATTTTTTTTGAGATTTCTATTTATTGAACATCGTATACATTTATCTTTATTTCTCCATGAATTTTTACCTTTGTGGTACGGATACACAAATCTCAAAAGTACTTCAAAAAATCAAACGCACGACTAATGTTATCCTAAACTTGTGGTACAAAAACCTTGGTTTATTCCCCAAGTTGCATTAGTTCAGGATAATTAATTTGCCAATTATTTTTGACGAAAGAAATCCTGATTAATAAAAACAAATTTTAATTTGGCAAATTGAACTTGATGCTTAATTTAAAGAGCATTGTTTTTCAGGATGGACGAATCCAAGTTTATTGATGATCTTGCTAGGCAGATTTTCATTAAAGTATCTCCTAAAGATTTATCTAGTAATGAGCATATAGTTGGACGGGAGTATCTAGTTGAAGAATTGAAGTCACTTCTAAAACTTGAGTCTCATAATATCACTTGCCGGTTAGGGATTCATGGAACAGGTGGAATTGGCAAAACCACACTTGCCAAAGCATTGTATGACTCCATTTACAAGCAGTTTCAAGGTTCATGTTTTCTCTCAGACGTTAGGGAAACTTCAAATGAAATTCAGGGCATAAAACATCTACAAAAACGACTTCTATCAAAGATACTTGAGGACTGCGAAATCGAGTTGGAAAGTATTGAAGAAGGAATCAGAACAATAAAAAGTAGACTTGGTTTCAAAAGAGTTCTTATAGTTGTCGATGATGTTGACGACATTGAATAGTTGGAAAAATTGGCAGGGGAATGTGATTGGTTTGGTCTTGGGAGCAGGATCATCATAACAACGAGAGATGCACATTTGCTACATGTTGGTAATGAAGAAGAAAAATATGAAGTGAAAGTGCTAAACGACAAAGAGTCTCTGGAGCTCTTTTGTCAGAGTGCATTTAGAAAGAGCTATCCTGAAACAAACTATGAAGACCTTTCCAATCGTGCAATGAGATGTTGCAAAGGCCTTCCATTGGCCTTAAAAGTACTAGGCTTTCATATGGTGGGAAAAGATTTGGGTGGATGGAATGATGCATTGGATAAATATGAAAATAGTCCACATCCAAAAGTTCAAAACGTTCTTAGAATAAGCTATGATAGCCTGTCCTTGGATGAGAAGAACATTTTTCTTGACATTGCATGCTTCTTCAAAGGGCGAAAATTGGAATACGTAAAAAGAGTACTAGATGCATGTTACTTCGGCTCAGGAGATGGTATTACAACATTAGTTAATAAATCTCTTTTAATTGTTGACAACCATCGCTTGGGGATGCATGACCTAATACAAGACATGGGTAGAGAGATTGTTAAGGAGGAAGCGGGTAATAAAGTTGGTGAAAGAAGCAGATTATGGCATCATGAAGATGTTCTTCAAGTATTAGAGGATAATAATGTAAGAATGTTGTCAACTTTGTTTCTTGATTTTTATCATCTTTAAACATTTTAGTTTGTGTTGAAAATAAGAATACTTAATTGATGTCACTTATAATTGCTTTAAAGGGAAGTAGCGCAATTCAAGGAATAATGCTTCGTCCCCCTCAAAGAGAAGAAACTAATTGTACTGGTACTGTATTTGAGAAGATGAAGAATCTTAGAATTCTCATTGTTGATAACATAAGCTTTTCACATGAGCCAAGTTATCTCCCAAATAACTTAAGGGTACTTGAATGGATGGACTACCCTTCACAGTCTTTCCCATCAGCTTTTTATCCCAAGAAAATTGGGAGCTTCAATTTATCTTATAGTCGTCTACTTGTACTGGAAAAGCCATTTAAGGTACAGCTGCTTATTGTTTTTTATGTTTTATAAAAATGTTTAGATTGCTTGATCTTATCACGTAACTGATCTTAATTTTTTCACCTCAAATTTGTATGCTATGTTACACTTTTCCTGTATCATTAATTGGTGTTAATTATCTTATCAATCATTCAAGCCAATTGTATATAAAAAGTTTATATTGTGCTAATTACCTTCATCTGAAAACAATTTACATAATTTGGTTGAAATGTTGTTAATTAATTTCTTTATGTATGTTTTGCAGAAATTTGACCATTTGACTTACATCAATATCTCTTATTGTTTTAAAGTTACTAAATTTCCTGATGTGTCTGGGGCCATGAATTTAAGAGAATTGAGGCTTGATTCATGCGCGGGACTGGTTAGCATTCATGAATCAGTTGGACTTCTCCTTAACCTTGTTTTACTAAGTGCTTCAGGATGCATTTGTCTCCGAAGTTTTGTGCCAACAATCGATTTGCCATCTCTCGAATACCTTTCCTTTAAATCTTGCTTTAGACTTGCACACTTCCCAAAGATCAAGGGAACCATGAATAAGCCATTAATGATTGATATGTCAACAACGGCTATCAAGGAGCTTCCAAAATCCATTAAGAGACTAACTGGGCTTTACCATCTTGAGATGGGACGTTGTATGAAACTCCAACATTTACCAAGTAGCTTATTTATGTTGCCAAATTTTGTCAAATTACATATTGGATACTGTTATCAACTTCGAGAGTCATTTAGAAGGTTCAAAGGAAGCCATTCAGCGTCCCCAAAACTAGAGACATTATATTTCAATAATGCTTATCTATCAGATAAAAATGTTCACGCAATTATTTACAATTTTCCAAACTTGAAAGACTTAAATGTATCGCGGAACCATTTTGTGTCTCTCCCAGCACACATTAAAGAATCTACTAAGTTGACAACTCTGAATGTGAGCTATTGTGCGAAGCTTCGAGAAATTCCACAACTGCTGTCAAGTGTTGAGAAAGTAAATGCAAGTGAATGCCATTCCTTAACTCCCGAGACATCAAACATCTTATGGTCTCAGGTTTGCTAGCACTACGTTTGCTTATATATTTACATAATGAATAAATATTCTTTAATTGAAAAAAGATAAAATTAATATTAGTCATTAAGAAATGTTTTCTTGTGTAGTTCCACATTTCCATTTCCATTTCCATTCCTTCCTCCCATATTTTATTTCTTTCTTAAGAAAATAACAAAGTATATATCTATAGTAATAGAACATAAAGGTAGTTAATTTACAATGGATCATTATAATTTTGTTTCTTGTTTGTGGGATGTGTCACAGGTGCGTAAAGAGATTAAGAAATTAGAAGTGAAGATGCCGAGAAAAAGGGACATTCCAGAATGGTTCGACTATGTTAAAGAGGGAGGGTTTCCGGTTTTCAAGGCTCGTGGGAAGTTCCCAGCGGTTGCTTTAGCGATTGTGTTCGGGAAAGTGGAAACACAGGATTTTGGATTATTTGCACATGTTTGCATGGACTTGTTCATTGAGGATGAACACAGAGGGAACCTTAATGACCTTATGAACAAGAATCATGTGTTGTTGTGCGACCTACGATGTTTTTTCCATTTGAAGGAGTGGGAGGATGTAGGTAATGATTGGAAGACCATACAGATTTACTGTGAAACAGACTTGACTGTATGTTCATGGGGAGTTTATCTGTACAAGCTTGGGACTAATGTGGAGGATATCCAGATCACGAGTCAAGATCCTCATTTCTCTTTGCTTCGGAGTCTTCATGCACTATAAATATGGGAGGATGTAGGTAATTATAGGGACGCTCATATGCTGGGTAGTTTGTTGGAAGTAGAGGGGTATTTTAATCATCCAAAGTTTGCTGCGAGTCTTCGAGAAAGGATCAAGGTGTGCTATGGCTCAGAGAAAGATGCCAACTGAATTGATCCATGAAAGCCATTCCAGGTAGAATTGGTATTTTGCTAATACTTGCATGAATATGAAAAATGACAATTTAGATATTCAGTTAATAGTTGGTTTCTGTTTAGTAATGATTTGAGCATTTGACTTACTTGACTAATGACTATATCCCATTGCTCTGTCACTAAATTTCTTAATGTGTCTGGAGCCAAAAAAACTGAGAGATTGAGACTTGAAAGATTTAAATTTATCGGCTTACAATTTTATATCCCATCCCTGTACACATTAGAATATCTTTTTACTTAAGTCTTGATGTGAGTTGTTTCAGGGAGCAATTAAGATCTTTGTTACACTTTTCACATCTATTTATATCATGAATTTGATAAATAGAAATTTCTGAAAAATAGCGACAATGAACTTGGGTTACTTTTTTCATCATCTTAAGACAAATAAATGTGAAACATGGAATGGAGGCTTTTAATATATAATTTGTGCAATATTTGTAAATTATATATTTCTTTTGTTGAGCTTTCACAATTTTTAACTTCAGTATATACTTCTAAATCTCGTGATAGCAGTCTGATAATATATATTTCTGCAGGTTAGTAAATTTTTTTCTTGTTTATATTTTATTTTTTATTATGGGTATCCTTGTCTATGATTAATTGGGTTATTATAGGCCCACATATTTTATTTCTACATCTATTTTTAGATTTCTATTTATTTAATATCGTATACATTTATCTATATTTCTCCATTAATTTTTATCTTTATGGAATGGATACACAAATCTCAAAAGTACTTCAAAAAATCAAATGCACAACAAATGTTTCCTAAAATTGTGGTACAAAAACCTTGGCTTATTCGCCAAGTTGCATCAGTCCAGAATAATTAATTTGCCAATTATTTTTGACGAAAGAAACCTGATTAATAAAAACAAAATATAATTTGGCAAAATTAACTTGATGCTTAATTTAAAGAGCATTGTTTTTTCAGGTGGGACAAATACAATTTTATTGATGATCTTGCTAGCCAAATTTCCATTAAAGTATCTCCTAAAGGTTTATTGAATTCACTTATGGAAAAGTCATTTCAGGTACAATTGCTTATTGTTTTTCATATTTTATAAAAATGTTTAGATTGCTTGATCTTATCACGTAACTGATCTTAATATTTTTCACCTTAATTTGTATGCTATGTTACACTTTTCCTGTCTCATTAATTAGTGTTAATTATTTTAGCGATAATTCGAGCCAACTATATATAAAAAGTTTATATTGTGCTAATTACCTTCACCTGAAAACAATTTACATAATTTGGATGTACGGTTGTTAATTAATTTCTTTATGTATGTTTTGCAGAGCTTTGACCATTTGACTTACATGAATATCTCCGGTTGTGATTCAGTTACTGAATTTCCTGATGTGTCTGGGGCCATGAATTTAAGAGAACTGAGACTTGATTCATGCCCGGAACTGGTTAGCATTCATAAATCAGTTGGACTTCTAGCTAACCTTAATTTCCTAAGTGCTTCAGAATGCATTAATCTTGAAAGTTTTGTGCCAACAATCGATTTGCCATCTCTCGAATACCTTTCCTTTAAATCTTGCTTTAGACTTGCACACTTCCCAAAGATCAAGGGAACCATGAATAAGCCATTAATGATTGATATGTCAACAACGGCTATCAAGGAGCTTCCAAAATCCATTAAGAGACTAACTGGGCTTTACCATCTTGAGATGGGACGTTGTATGAAACTCCAACATTTACCAAGTAGCTTATTTATGTTGCCAAATTTTGTCAAATTACATATTGGATACTGTTATCAACTTCGAGAGTCATTTAGAAGGTTCAAAGGAAGCCATTCAGCGTCCCCAAAACTAGAGACATTATATTTCAATAATGCTTATCTATCAGATAAAAATGTTCACGCAATTATTTACAATTTTCCAAACTTGAAAGACTTAAATGTATCGCGGAACCATTTTGTGTCTCTCCCAGCACACATTAAAGAATCTACTAAGTTGACAACTCTGAATGTGAGCTATTGTGCAAAGCTTCGAGAAATTCCACAACTGCTGTCAAGTGTTGAGAAAGTAAATGCAAGTGAATGCCATTCCTTAACTCCCGAGACATCAAACATCTTATGGTCTCAGGTTTGCTAGCACTACGTTTGCTTATATATTTACATAATGAATAAATATTCTTTAATTGAAAAAAGATAAAATTAATATTAGTCATTAAGAAATGTTTTCTTGTGTAGTTCCACATTTCCATTTCCATTTCCATTCCTTCCTCCCATATTTTATTTCTTTCTTAAGAAAATAACAAAGTATATATTATAGTAATAGAACATAAAGGTAGTTAATTTACAATGGATCATTATAATTTTGTTTCTTGTTTGTTGGATGTGTCACAGGTGTGTAAAGAGATTAAGAAATTAGAAGTGAAGATGCCGAGAATAAGGAACATTCCAGAATGGTTCGACTATGTTAAAGAGGAAGAGGGAGGGTTTCTGGTTTTCAAGGCTCGTGGGAAGTTCCCAGCTGTTGCTTTAGCGTTTGTGTTCGGGGAAGTGAAAACACGGGATTCTGGATCATTTGGACATGTTCACATGGACTTGTTCATTGAGGATGAGGATGAACCCATAGGGATGCTTAATCACAGTATGGACAATAATCATGTGTTGTTGTGCGACCTACGATGTTTTTTCCATTTGAAGGAGTGGGAGGATGTAGGTAATGATTGGAAGACCATAAAGGTTTGCTGTGATAAAGACTTGACTGTATGTTCATGGGGAGTTTATGTGTACAAGCATGAGACTAACATTGAGGATATCCAGTTCCTGAGTCAACATCCCACTTCCTCTTTGGTTCGGAGTCTTCATGCACTTAGTGAAGTGGGGGAAGGTAGTTCATGTTGTATTTTATGAGTTTTGGAGAGTATTACAAAAGGCAAAGTCCCACATTGCCTAGGATAGCTTTGCCTCACTAGTTTATATATCCTTTTGTGTTTATAGCTTTCAAAGAGGCTAGTAAGAGGTGGAAGCCTAGCGCGCATGAGTTTGGGTCTCATGGGCCTTTCGTAGTGCAAATCCATACTGTTTTTACACTGTGATTTAATAAAATTATTTTTGGTTTAAGTTTATTTGAGTTTAAAGCTTATCCGAAAATCATGTTTTTCATGTTACCGTTTTATTGAGTTGTGTGGTTACGAAAAATAAGGGATTTTATTTTGTGACCATTTTATGTGTACGATCAGATCTGTTTATGATCGTTTTAATATGTATGATCGTATCTGTTTTTTACCGTTTTATATGTACGATCGTATCAGTTTATGACCGTTTTAAATTTACGATCGTATCTGTTTTTTGCCGTTTAAAGATATTATCGTATATTTTATTTAACGTTCATTTTATTAACGTTTTAATTTCTTTTCGTTTTTAAATACCCATTCGTGCTATACGTTTGGGAACACACTGATACACCCTCTTCGTCTTTTCCTTCTTCCTCTTCTGTTTCTGGGTTAAATTTGTTACTTGCCAGTTCTGTGCCTCAGTACATTCTGAGAAGTTCCTGTTGTATCCTGAGGGGCTTGCGCGGCTATCCGCGGATAAGTCCTTTAGGGCAGTGCTCTTGCACACCTCAGGAAGTGTGTTTTGTCTAAAAGTAGCAAAGATGACAAGTGATGATGGGGAAAAGACTCAAGAAGCCAGTCCTTAAAGCCAAGAACGATATGATGAAGGACTTGTGGAGGAAGATTCAAGCTCACCACACAGATCTGGGAAAAAGCTCAGAAGATGTTGAGGATGCTTATGATTTAAATCATATCATTCCTCAACCTGACACTCACACTGTTGACCCCACCTTCTTAGAAATATTGTCAATCTTAAAAATATTTCTCTGCCTCTTCTACTTTTTCTTTCTTTTTGTTAATTAGTAAGTTCCCTCTCTAAGATTTGGTGCTATTAAGTTACCACTTCATTTATTACTTTAGTGAAAATATAAACCTATATATGTCACCAATCAACTTACTTTAATTTCTTGATTTTTTTCTCATAACATTTTAGTCCATGTTAAGATTGAAAATATTCAACTGATGTCATATATACTTGTCTTAAAGGGAAGTAGCAGAATTGAAGAAATAATGCTAGACCCCCCTGAAGTAAAAACACTATTTTGGATTGATCATACTGCCAATCAATTTAGGCTGCTTGAATGGAGTTGTTGCCCTTCACAAGTCAATGTGATTTACGCGGAACTCCTCTCACACAGTGAAAGCCATTCCAAGTAGAATTGGTATTTTGCTAATACTTGCATGAATATGAAAAATGAGAATTTAGATATTCAGTTAATAGTTGGTTTGAGTTTTGTAAAGATTTGAGCATTTGACTTACTTGACTATATACCATTGCGCTGTCACTAAATTTCCTAATGTGTCTGGAGCCAAAAAATTTATGGTCCCAGCCAGGCATGCTACTTACTCTCATTTACACAGTGCAGTATAGGTGGACAGCATCATGAGCTGGAAACTTTATCAAATGACAGAAAGAAAAAATTTGAAATGTCTTATAGACTCGGACTGATGAATTTGTGTTATGTTGGTGTTCACATTTAGCACAGACAAGGCCTGCTATATCAGGTTAACAGATACTCATTGGAGATGGTTTATGACTTCTTGGTGGACTATATTCAGTTTAAAATCTTTCTATCACAAAATGTATACTTGCAAGAGTGCTCGAATGTGTTAGCATTGCAAGCATGCTTGAGAGCAACCTAAAACTTGCTTGATTGAATGGATAAGAATGAAAAGGCTAAATGTTACTTTTGGTCCTTTATGTTTTAGTATTTTTTCGTTTAAGTACATTAAGTTTTAAAAGTCTCATTCTAGTCCTTTATGTTTTAAAAAAGTTTTGTTTTGGTCCTTTCTTCCATTTTCCATTAAAAACGTTAGTATTTCGTTAACTTTAAAATTTTAAAATAATTAATTTAACATAGTGGCAGCTTTTAGCCGCCACTTTTTGTTATTAAGATTTTAAAAAATATAATCCCCAATATATCTCCGTCGACACACAATGCCACAACCAACCATTGAATATTAACAGAGAAAATGCAACGTTTATCAACCATGGAATATAAAAAGAATTGAGATTGAGATTTGGCCGTTGAGTCTAATGCACCCACAATTCACTTTCACACTCCAATTTGTTTTGCTGAAACACATTCTCCTCACTAAGACCAAACTTTTTTCGAAGGTAAACATGCTGAGACTTAAGCCTCTTATCCTCTTTGATTCTTGCCAGCAACATTGCCTTCTCGCTCTCGCAACTCTCCAGCTTCGAAAATGCAACATTTCGTTTCTCTTCGGTGTCTCAGAATGCAGACTCCTTGGACTGTAGGAACTCCTCGAGCTGCTCAATGCAACATCGTTTGGATGCGACATCAGATTTGAAGTGAGGGTAGAGCTAGGAGCAGAAGACGTACTTGATTTGCGAGATGCGGTCTTTGGCTTCTTGAATCGAAGCGACGAGGATGGTGTTGAGGCTTGTGAGGAGCTTTGCATCACCGATGGTGGGAAGGGTAAACCCTAGCTTCAGAGAGTGCGGGTGGGGCTGGCGAGAAGCGACTGTGGCCTCTTTAATGGAGAGGTGGAGGAATGGAACCCGAACCTGAAGAGGTTATTGAGGGGAGTAGCGGAGGCTGAATAATACGAAGATGTTGTGACATTGCAGGGAAAAGGAGAATGAAATGGTCCAATGGAAGTGAAGGGGGAGGGGAGAAAGTATGCATGTTAATCTTATGGTTTAAATTTTTTAAAATTTTAAAAACAAAAACTGGCGGCTAAAAGCCGCCACTATATTAAATTAATTATTTTAAAATTTTAAAATTAACGGAGCACTAACATTGTTAACGGAAAATGGAAAAAAAGACCAAAATGAAACTTTTAAAACTTAATGTACCAAAACGAAAAAACGTTAAAACATAAAGGACCAAAAGTAGCATTTAGCCAAATAACAATACTATAGATTTATGCTTTTATTTTCTATGTGCCCATAAATATAAACATATTACCCTATTTTTTAAGGGACAAGAATAGGGACGTGTATCTAACTATCTGCTCCGTACCCATACCCGTACTCGTCCCATTACATTTTTTTTTACAATTAAGATTTTATTGTTATACTTTTATTTTATAATTTTTAAAATATAAGTTAATTAGTTTAATAGTTAAATAATTTGTTTTTTAAATGTAGCCATTTCATTAAGGTTTGGATGGTTTGTTTAAGTGGGTCGGATTGCAATCAACTCTTCATAGTAAACACTTTCTTCAGTTCGTAAGATTTTTACCTCATTGTAACACACAAGTAGCAGGCATCATGGAAAGTTCTATGGTTTTCAATCATATGGTCTATTTGGTTCCCTTCAAAAAACATCTCCACCAATCAAACTTTTGAGGAAGTGATGTTCAAATGCAAGGATGGAGGGATTCTCATACCTTTTTTCCTCATGCTGGATGTTTGGGTTTTCCAGTTTATATATATAGGTGTCAAGAGAAGGGGTTGAGGGATTAGAAAGTCTCTAATTTTGGGGGTTTAAAGTATAGTTCCAACTCCCAAGGGTATTAATTTTGGTGTTCTTACTTTTTATGGTGTACATGGCTTCTGGCATATTTGGTTGGGCTCTTGTAATGACTTTGTACATATCTAGCCTTGGGTACCCTTTGTGCTCATGTTTAATAAAATCCATTTGCTTTACAAAAAAAAACCTTGTTCAACAGTGTTCCTAACAATATACATAAGTCATTATTACCATTTGTATCACAGACTGTTAATTAACTAATTCTTTCAATCCTCACTCTCAATACAATTTCTCTTTCTCATATAAGCGAATAGTTATTCATTATTTAGGCTTACTAATGCATCTCTATGGACTGGTAGTCTGGCACAAAGAAGTGATTCAGTTCTTTACCTTTTAGTTTTCACCCTGTTGCTATTGTTTTTGCACCGAGGGATGAAACAGAAAGGATTTGAATTTCGTTATTCTATCACTAATCATATACTTTCAATAAGTGATTAAATATGTTAAAAAGTTATTATCTTATAAAATTTTATATCCAAATAGGTTAAAATTATTTCCTTTTTAATTATTAGTTAATCAATAAAAAATTGTAATTAAAATAGAATTCATGGAATCAAATAATTTGTGTAAAAGTATTATAATTTACATGCTTAAATATGTTTTTGGTTCTTGAAAAATTTTCAATTTAACATTTGGTCCCTGAAAAATTTTCAATTTTGCATTTGGTCCCTAATAATTTTTTAGGTCCCACAAAAATAGGAAATATTAAGCAATTGTTCAAATAAGAAAAAGTTGAGTAACAACAAACATGGTGCTATGCTTGTAAAAGACCTAGAAAAACAAAAACAACTAATAATAATAATAATGTACTTCTAAACTTTTTTTGGTGTATAAATAAGGTTTGAATCTACGACTTTGTACAAATTATTCAAATCTTCATTCTTCACCACTAGACCAACTCACTCTAGTGGGTTAACATCTTGTCAATTACCTTCCTATCTTTTGATATGCACGAGCGAAACACACCTTGTCGCTTACTGATTGACGAAATATCCACACCATGACAACATCGTTAGTTTGCAATTCATGAACTTGGAAGAATTTTTTCCACTCACCGTAGAGCACATAAAACCTGTTTGTCCACTTCTTGAACATTAGAGTGTAGCTATTGCCATGCATGTTGTAGCACAAACTCGAATTCCTTCTTCAATATTTTCATCATCCCTCAATAACTGTAAGAATTTTTTTTCCACATGCTCTTTTTTGAGAAAAATCCTGTTTTGATTCACATTCAAATCACTGTTTTTCAAGTCCTTCTTGAGAGGCTCACCGCACTCTAAAATATAGCCTCTTAGGTTCTCGTGTGGTGGCAAATTCCTTTTTTTTTTCTTGGTATGAAGTTACCAAAGAAACAAATGTTTCAGCAGCTTTGTCAATATCTTCATCCATTGTTGGTATTGATGATGATGATGATGATGACTATTGTCGCAACCGGGGTCACAGCGGGAAGGCGAAAAAATATGTTTAAATCAGAGGAGTCGCCACCAATATTTTTTTTTTGGTGAAACCACCAATATTTATTTAGGAAAACATTGAAAAAGCCTTTAAAAGAAAATGGTCTCAAAACCAGATTTTGGGTTTCGGGAGTCAATTACGCATAGGAAATGTGTTAGCATCCTACAACATCTGTCCTAAGACAGTTACCTCTAATTAATTAAGCAAATTATTTATAACTTTTTAAAATATTTATCTCACCCAAAACTAATTTAAAAAAGAAAAACTATGACAAAGGTTTATGTTATTTATTTTTCATGAAGATTAATTTTATTATTTTTATTATAAAAAAAAAGAGTTAATAGTTTTTTTTATTATCTTTTTTAGCTCAATAGGAGTGGTCCCCTGCTCCTATGTATCTCCAGGTGCAATGAAAAATTCAGAGTTACGTAGTTCTTTTTAGAAAATGTTTGTATGTTGGTATTTTTTAATTTTGTTGTTAATTTTTAAGTTTTTTTAATTTCTGAAATTTTTATTTTTGTAGCAATTTTATTTGATTTTATAGTGCCAATTGAGAGAGAGAAGTTTTAAAACATCAAGTTGTCACGGTTTGTGTCTCAAAACCTCAAGATTAAGAAGATGTCACATCCAATTAATCCTTTCTCTAATCATCATTTTTGTTATCATTATTAATTTGAGATTAATCAAGGGAGAAATTTGAGTACACCAAGTTGTCACAACTTGTATCTTCAAAGTTTCGGAAGGTCAAAAAGATGTACATCCAATCAACCTCCTTTTTCACCTTGACAATTTCATTTACCTTTTTTTTTATATTTTTAGTTAATTATAAATTGTGATATTTTAATGACACAAATTTTACTAAGACTTTATTATTATTATCTTTAAATTTTTATAAGAGGAAAACCAGTACACTAAAAAAGGACATAACTTTTAAATAGCTTGAAACTTATTCTTTATTTCCATGTTTATTTTTTTTTTTTTATGGAACATAATAGCAAACAGATCTAGTGTAACATTTAACTTGACAAAGTAAAAAAAAAAATTGACAACAATCACTCAAGTCATATATCCAGCCTATAACAAAACCAAAGTAATATAAAAAAGAGAAAGAAAAGATAGGAAAGTGAAAACACGCAGGGACTTTAAAACACATGTAACAAAACTATGGAAAAAAAAAAAAAACAAGACATCATAACAAAACAAGACATAAGCAATTAAGCAACTATGATAAAAACATTCAAACTCAAATGAAGCATGAAGCATCCAGTTAGGAAAAAGTGGACCTCGAAAGCATAAAGCATGAGAAAGTAGAGGAATGGTGCTGCGCAAGAGGTTCATGGTTGTTATTTAACTCAGGTGGCGGCATAGAGAGTTCACAGTGGTGTGGTGCTTGGTTGGTTCGGTCATGATGCAGAGGCCATGGCATGGACGATGTTGTGAGAGTTGGTGTTATCTAACAATGATGAGGTGTATTTTTTGTGAGGCAGTTTGCAAATGGTCTGCTACGGAGGCTCAAAGGGAAGGGTTGCCATGGCTTCTGTGTTGAGCTAGTGAGAAAAGGAAGGGCTGAGTGTGAAAGAAAATGTGAGTGTATGCTTTTGTTGTGAGTGTGAATGTGTTGAATAAAAAGAAGTTGAAGAATGGAGGATGAGAAGGTGAAGGGAGAGTTTGGTTTTTTGAGAAGGTAGAGAAGATGTGTCCTTTGATGTGCTGAGTTGAGGATTTTAAAGAGAAAGAGCTAGTGCGTTGCGTGAGTGTGGAGGTGGAGGGGCTGTGCGTGTATATTTTGTTTACATATGGGGACAAATCATGGCATGCATTCTATGCAAATGTGTTGAAGGGAGAGAGTGGTTGTAATGTTTGGATTTAAACGGAAAAAGGCAAAAGACAAGCCAAAAGAGTGTATGGCTCTAAACCAAAAATAACATTTGCTCGGTCTTTTTTTTTTTATCTGACTTTCCTCTGTTTTTTTTTTTTACTGTTTTACGTTTTTTATTTTCTTTTTTTTATATGACTTTCTTCTTCTTCTTCTTCTTTTTACTATTTTATGTTTTTGCATTTTTTTTTAATCTCATTGAGTTACAAATTAGAAATGGAAAAGAAATAAGATTAGATTTTGAAATTCATTATGTTAAAGCAAAATTAAATTTTTCTTTTTTTTTCTTTTTTTTTGGGTTATTTTTTTTTCTTTTTTTTTTTCAATTATTTGTGTTTGTTCGGACAAAATTGGGTATTCACAATGATCCTTCAACAAATTCTTGGGACCGATTGCATTTTTGGCCAGGAAAAAGATTTTCATGCCACTTATGGTATGAATCTTTTTCTTGTGTCATATTCTCAAGAAGTTGAAATGTTGTTTTTTCATCCTCACTGAATTCTTCAATAACTACTTTTCCTTCCACCTTAGACCTATCTCGCTGCTTATGTTTCCAATTCTTTTTACTTTCCATGGCCGAAGACTTGCGTCTACACACAACAACTCACAAATTGATTTGGAATGTAATTGTTTGTGGGCTTAAACTTTAAATTGGAGGCACTTTTAGTTTTGGCCCCAATTAAAAACCTGTTCTTTTTAATCTCTCAAAATTTTGAAATGTTATTTTTAGCCTCTCAATTTCACTTTGAGAGACTAAAAAGAACAGAAAATATATTCTTTTTAATCCCTCAAATTCATTTTGGGAATAATATTTTGCGAATTTGAAAGACTAACAAAAACAAATTTTTAATTAGGAGACCAAAATTAAAAGTGTTTTAAATTTAAGGAATTAAAAATATATTTAAGTCATATTTGTTTAAAGGATGTGAAAAACATACTGAAATCAAATAAGAAACAGATAGCAAATTAAGAAACCTGTTGAAGGATGAGAATTAGAAGCAGAAATCAGGAATAGAAAAGACGAGGCTAGACTTTTCTCCCGCGTACGAGCGGGAACTATTATAAAAATGATAATAAAAACGCAAAAGCAGTGCAGGTTTTAATATCAATAATAAAAGATTAGATTAGATTTTTCTTTTTTTCTTTTTGATAGAAAGATTAGATTTTCCTTATATTTAAAAAGAGAAAGGTGATATTAAAGATTATAATATGACATTAAAAAAAAAGATTGTAATATAATATATGATAAAACACGATAATAAAAGATGAGGTTAGACTTTCGTCCGAATCCAGTGTATTGAAAGGGATCGAAAGTATAATTAATCTCTAAAATATATTTTTATTTGCGAATGATTCTCTCGCAGTCTCGCCAAATTAAGGAACATAATTAACCACATTAGGCATGGCAAATAAACCCGTACCTGTGGGTACCATCCCGAACCCAACTTTGATAGGGAATACCCGTTTTGATCGGGTACAGGTACGGGTATTACCCAAATTTTTTAAATAGGGATGGAGACGAGGATGGGTATCAAACTATACCCGTACCCGTACCCATATACCCGCCACCATTATATTTTTTTTATAATTTTTTTGTCACAACATATATATACATTATTAATTTTAAAAATATAAATTAAATAGCTTAATAGTTAAATAATTTAAATTATAATAATAGTTAAATAACAAACTTAAAATTATACATTTAACTAAAAATATAATTTAATTCTTAATTCTTTATGTTTAATTCCTTTGTTATCAATTATATATATATATATATATATATATATATATATTATTTTAATTAAAACATAATTAATAACTTAATATATGATTATTTAAAAATATATAACTAAATTAAATTATAAAAAATAGTGTAGTGGGTTACCCGTGGGTATACCCGAACCCGATAAAACCCGACGGGGATGGGGATGGGTATTAAAATATTAAACCCTCGTCTTTTATACCCGAACACATACCTGACCCACCTTTTGCGGGGATGGGGACGGGGAGAGCCAAACCCATCCCCACCCCATCCCGTTGCCATCCCTAAACCACATGTCTCCAAAATTCACCAATTGGTCCTTTTAAAGTGAAGTCATAAATATTTTTTTTGATCCGTAGGAATTTACAACACTCACGTATCCCTACTCAACCAAATGAATTAAATCCCTTGATAGAGTGAAATCATAAATATAATATAGTTTTACTATTATTTTTATTTTTCATATTATAATAGCATAAATTGCTACCATCTAGTTTCGTCACTTAAAATATATCAAAAAATAATAAATAAAAAGTGGTTTTAGCTAAAATAATAAATCAATAATGTACGAAAATAGTAACTAATAATATATTATTTTCCATCAAGTTTATATATTGTTTATATAATGAAAGAGTGGAATTAAATTACTCTAAAACTCATTTGACAGTTGAAATAGAATATGATAATTATTTTCATCATGTTGTAATCAAATATTTGGTGCATCAACAGAATATGACTCTCTTATTCTAATGTCTATCTTATTTATTGGTTTAGTGTAATTTTTTTAAGAGAAAAGTTGTGTTAGAAAATAACATGATAATTAAAGTTTATCTTGTTTTTATATTTTATTTTATCCTATTATATCATGATTACCAAACGAGACCTATGAGTGATTCTTCGTTATGTTACTTCCTTTAATAACTTAATATATATCAAATTTCAATAATACAATTTTTTTTAAAGGCAAAGGAAAATATATTATAAAGGGAAGATAATTACATCAGTTTTCTATACAAGATGTACAGTATGATAATTACACAAAAAAAATGGTTAAATCAAAGTCCTCCTTGGCATAGAGAATCCAAAAAAAATCACTAATGGGAGGAAATTACATGCAAAAAAGTCAATATTCCAGGCACTGAATCGGGTTCGTGCACCATGAAGAGAAGAAAATACCCAGTTTAATGCTATGTTTGGTTTGAGGGAGGGAAAGAGAAATAGAAGAGAAATTTGATGGATTTCATGCGGGACCCACATCTTTTACACTTTACTTTAGTTCAAAAAAATTTCTTCTATTTTCATCCTCTCTATTTCCATCCTCTAAGCCAAACACAGCATAAGTCCCTTTTTATATAAGAACCATGGCCATGAGATGGTTTTAGTAAAAATAATTAGTATTGTTAAATTATATTTAATTAATTCAACATACCTTTCTAAAATTAGGATAAGATTACGATACATGTTTTTTTTTACGAGGATTACAATACATGTTAAGATCCTTAAAATTGTAGCAATAATAAGCAAATTATAATCATATTTCCTAAGACATTTTGGTTAATTTTTAGCTTTTTTTTTACTAGCTGAAAAAACTTGTTTGTTTTACTGTTTGTTAAATGAACTTTTTTTTTAAGTAACTTCTAGTATTTTTTAAAACATTATTTCAGTAGTAAAAAAAAATTATTTCAAGTAGCATTTTAAAACGCTAACTTTTAACTTCTAGGTTTTTTATATTTATTCTTTTTTAGTCCTTAAATATATATTAGATTTCCTTTTTAATCTTTTATATGTAAGGTATATTTTTTAATCTTATTATACTCATAAGGTAGGATTTAATTATTTTTTAATCTTATATAACATTGTGTTTTCTCATTTTTACCTTTTTATTATATGAGAAATAAGATATTGATAATGATAGATAATAAGTTTATTTTATTTTATTTTTATTTTATTTTTTTTATATTTTCATATACATTATTTATTTTAAAACCATTATTCTATTTTATAATATTTATTTTATTATTTCAGCTTATACTTCAAGATATTTTAACCATTACACATCAATTAACTTAATGAAAGTATGATGTCTACTTAAAATATGTTACTTTTACTTTATTTAAAATTTGATTGAAAATATTTTAAGATATAGTATATGATGTATAGTAAAAAAAACACAATATGCATGTAAAAAATATAACAATTGAAAGTAAAAATTATAATTAAAATAACTTATCTATAAATAAAAAGTTACAAGTGTTTAAAATTAATTAAAACTAAAATTATAAATATCCAAAAATATATTTTTATCAATAAAATAAAATCAAAATTTATATAAAAATATCACATTAATATATCCATTTATGTCAATAGACAATTTTAGCTAGCTTAATAGCTTTTAGCTACAAGCTATAAGCTTTTATCCATCAACCATCTTTCTAGCTTCCAACTTGCTTTTCAACTAGTTTTGCCCAAACTTATTTAAGTAACTAGCTAAAATATTTTTCACTTAGTCAACTCAAACTACACTTCTTTTATGTTTATCTGTATACATATTTTCATAACCACATGCATATATGTATTTCAATTTATTATTTTTTATTTCTTCTTCGAAATTAATTTCTTACAACTTTTTTTAAAGAAACTATTATTAATTGTTAAAAATAACTTTATATCACGATTTAAATCATTCATTGTAAAATCAAAATATAATTTATATATTTAAAAATATATAATATTATGAATTTTACTTATACAAAAGTAAACATTTACCATGTGTATGTGTAATACACACTAAAATACAGGTTATGACATAAAAGATATTCGGTTTTTCCATCAAGACAAATTCTACCGTGCAAAAGTGAAACATTTTTCGCACGGTACGAAAGTTTTTTTCAGCCATTAGATATATTATTATTATAGTCAAAGGTTAAGATTTTTTCCTTTTTATCATTTTTCTTTTTACTATTTTTTTCAACCTTTCCTACTTTGTCCTTCTGTCCTCGTCTCCTCCACCCACCATCAGCAACCAAACTTCGTCGTCATCACCAAGAGCCAACGGCAACGACACCACCACAACCACCACGATGATGTCGTCGAAGGAAGCCAACTACAGCAATGATGACGACACCGAAAATGACTCTTCATTCCAAGCCGATGATGGCAACACATCCGCAACACCCGCGACAACTATGACAACGATAACAATGATGATGACACCACCACTGCAATGACACACCCTTCGAAGCCAACGGCGGCAACACCATCACAACCACTGTCCCTTTCTCAGATTTGAAGATCGCGAATCACCCTCCCTTTCTCAAATCAGGAAAAAAAACACAACCCACCTTTCTTAGATCTAAAGAAAAAACGCTACCACCCCAAGCCAGAACATACAGCAGACAAATGAGAACCTTCATTTCATTTTTATTTTTCATTCTTTTAGTTTTTACAATTGAATGCGTGTTTATGCAAAATCACATGCGTCGATTGCAGAGTTGTCGTCGCAGCCTATAAGTGCGCTTGTCAACGGTGGGTGATGGGCGACGTCGATGATGGGTGGTGGGCGGCGTCGATGAGATCTGCTGATGGTGCATGAAAGAGACGTGGTGGTGACGGATAGAAGGAAAGGGAAGAAGATTGGAGGAGAGAGAAGAAAAAGCTAATAGAAAAGGGGTAAATAGGAAAAAGACAAGCAGAAAAATAGAAAAAAAGAAAAGAAAAAAACAAAAAAAATTGAACCATAGGATGAACACTTAAAAAAATCTAATGCCTGAGATTATTTTCGTACCGTGCGAAAATATTTTACTTTCGCAAGGTAGAATTCGTCTTCCTTCAAATGTAAACATAATAACTAAAACATTAAAATGAAAATGAAATTTAAAATCAAAATACATTTATTTTCTAGGAAATCAAAATACAAATTAAACTTCGCTATAAAGATAAAAACCAAAATGGGAGAAGCTAAAAATTACTCCCTTTTGGTTTCTCCATAAAGATAATGCTGCGAGTAATTTTATTTTATCTTCGTTATAAAGATTTTTTTTTTTTTTTACAGAATCTTCACTATAAAGATAAAAAACAAGGGCATTGCTTCTGTGGACCACATATCAAGGTGGTCCTTTTTGGACCATTAATAGTGGCCTTTAGATTGATTTAATGTTCACAGTCTTATGGTGTACCCTCTGCACAATAGTACTGTCTATTTCTTCTCCCCCAACATCTATGGCTGGTGACCGCCGCCGCTACCGAAGATTATTTCTTGCGGTGGCATTCCATTTTTTTTAATCTTTTTCTTTCCTCCCAAAATCAAAAACTGTTCCGACGCAACCACCATCAACCATTATTGAACAAACCCAGCAGTAACTTTTCCTCCAGATCAAAACTCCCTTGAACCCCACCGCACACAACCACTCCCCCAACAGATCATTGCTCTCTCTACTCACACATAACAAACACATTCGTGCTCTCTCCTTTTCCGATTCCATTATGCAGACAAAAATGAGTTTTGTTCCGTCAAACCCTTATTCATCAATTTCATTTTTCTTTTTTCATTATCGCCGCTATTGATTGTGATTGTGGTTATCATGATTTCTATGGTTTGATTTGTTCGATTTTGAATTCCTTCTTCTAGTGGCTCCTTATTTTTTTGAGTATTGATTTCAAGTTTGATGCGTTTGTTACTATCTGACATTAGTGACGTTGCCACCAACGCTGAGAGTATAGATCTCGCGCTAGTGCCGCCGCGCATAGGTGGTAACGCAGTTGAGTCGGAGCTGCATGCCCAGATCCTGACAGTGCTCGACGCGTCGTCGGAGGCCACCTACTCGCCGTTGGAGGGAAACTGCACCGTGGCAGGGTAGGTTTGGACTTGGGTTCGTCGGATATCAGAATCTTACAATCGCACTTCATCGTTTGAGATGGAGAATGGAAAAGAAAAGAAAGGGGGAAAAAAGATGGAGGGAGGAAGGGTGCCTTCGCCGTCGTCAGAATCACCTCCGGCAGCTATGACCGATGACGAGTTATTTTATGGTGACAGGTCAAAAGGAGGAGGGTGGTCACTGGTCACCGGTTGGAGAAAGGATGAGGGAGAAGGAGGACAAAAATAAGAATCTATTACAGATGGTGCACCACATGGTTGTGTAGGTGAGATGAATCTAATGGTCTATAAACGTGGTCCAAAATAAACCACTTACAGAAGTGGATCACGCTAGCCTTCGTAAAAAAACAAAAGGGAGAAACTAAAAATTAAACTTCCCTTCCTTCAAAATAAATAAATAAACTTCCCTATAAAGATAAAAACCAAAAGGGAGTAATTTTTAGAGAAGCTAATGCTGCGAGTTAATTTTTACAAATTAATTTACCCATGAACTAATTTTAATTTAGGGTTAATTATGTTTATGTCCTTGAACTTTTTCGAGTTTTCACTTTTAGTCCCTAAACAAAATTTTGACTGGTCTTAATCCTGAACTTTTTTTTCCTTCAATGTTTTTAGTCCCTCAACTTTTTTCAATTTTTGTTTTTAGTCCCTAAACAAATATTTGACCGGTGTCCTGAACTTTCTTTCCTTCAATATTTTTAGTACTAAACTTTTTTTCCTTCAACTACCATAAAAAAAGAAGAAAGTGCCCATTGAACACCACAAAGCAACACAAGTCTGTAAGATGAAAAGGACAAGAATCTAGACGCATGCTAAAATGGGGGACCTTATAATGTCCCCCACCGTGGGAAACTAATATGCACCGTTGGATTTTGAGATCAATGTTGGACTACCGTACAACCGTTCACACTAGATTTTTTTTATTTTTTTTTTTAAAAAGGGATTTTTTTTTCTGTTTAAGTTTTTTTTTTTTTTTAAAATGACCATTCTTCTCCATTGTTGCTTATTGATGTGGGACTATCATACAACTGTTTACACTAGATTTTTTTTTTTTTTTAAAAAGGGATCCTTCTTCTTCTGTTTAAAGTTTCTAGTGGTTTTTAACTACCGCAAATTTTTTGGCAAACTAAAACTGCCAGAAATGTTAAAAAATAAAATCAAAAATCAAAATCTCAAACACTAGATTTTCTGAAATCACAAAAAATGTTACAAAAATAAACATTTATGACCGCCAAAAAATTTGCAGCGGTTAAAAGTCACTAGAAACTTAATTAGGAAATTTTTACACACACAGTTTATGTCATCACTTAACAGTTGAAATTAATGTTAGGGACTAAAAATAGAACAAAACAATTTATGATGGACTAAAAATAGAACAGAACAGAACAATTTATGAGAGACTAAAAATAATAAAAAAATTTATGAGGGACTAAAAATAAAAATCAAGATAAAATAACGGACAAAAAAATGGGAAGAGAGGCAGAAACAAAGCAACAACGGAGAAGAATGGTCGTTTTAAAAAAAAAAAAAAACTTAAACAGAAAAAAAAAATCCCTTTTTAAAAAAAAAAATCTAGTATGAACGGTTGTACGGTAGTCTCACATTAGTTTCAAAATCCAACGGTGCATATTAATTTCCCACTGTAAGAGACATTACAAGGTCTCCCATTTTAGCCTGCACCAAGAATCTATTTTCAAACCTAAGTCAAGCGTTGTTAGCATAACATAACTCATTGGTTGTGTCACACTAACACACACACTCAGAGGATGTTTGTGTTGGGTGCTTCTTCCGCCGCTGTCACCGCCACCATCTCCACTCACCTTCTCTGTGGAACCCTTCACTCTCCTTATTACCTCACAACTACCCATAACCTCTCTTCCCATCTCTTTCCCACAACTTCAGTATTCTTCTTCTTCTTTTTCACTTTCTTGTTTATTGTTACTGCTTTCTTCTTCTTCTTATTGTTTATATGGTTATATCTGACTTTGTTGTTCTTCAATGGTATTGGTTTTCAAATGGGCATGTTCAGGTGCGGTCGTCTTCACTGCACTTCAGGTGTGTTCCCATCAGAGCCATGGCTGAGATTGATACTATAGCAGTGTCAAAAAATGCTTATTCTTCCTCTTCTCCTGGTACTTTTTTATTCCCACCACCTCTTTTCTTTTTGTGTTTTCAATTGTTTTGTTTAGGGGTTTTGTTAGATTTCTTTTTTACCCCAAAGGGTAATAAAAAAATCTTTTTTTTGTTATCCAATGGGGTGATTTATGCAACACCAAATCTGTGGCCTCAAATGGGGTGGATTAAATTAGTGTCTTTGTTATCTAATCTGAAAGGGTGGTTATATATATTTCTCTATTAATGATGCTTTGGTTTTTTATGGCTTGAGCTTTTGTTATTATTCCTCTCTGATTTCTACGGTGTTGTAAGGCTTACTAATGTCCTTTTTCTTTCACAAATAAGCTATTCATTATTCCCCGTTGTAGTATGAAGAATAATTAATTCTGCTGTTGATTAATTTCTAACACTCCACTTGCCATAAGCACTTCAACTTATTAAAGCCATGTTGCTTGATTGTACTTAGTGCCCTCATTTGACAATTGACTGGCTCAAAGAAGTGATTCAGTTCTTTACCTGTTAGTTTTCTCCCTTTTGCTATTGTTTTGACCCAAGTGATGAGACAGAAGGATGTGAATTCCCAATTCCGTTATTCTCTCATAATCATACAACCTTCAATATGACTGATATGCAACTATGTATTTTATCTAATATACCAAAGCACCAAACTATGTTCACCTTTTAGTGTTTAGAGTTGATTGGTAATGCATTAGCAAGAATTTGTTTTTCAAGTTTTGTTTGTCCATTCAAATTTGAATGACCAGAGCTATGCTGAAATGTCTTCCAATATGGAATATTGAGGTGTCAAATATAGCCATGCTCTACCCTTTGATGATGTTTTCTATGTTTTAGAATGTAAGAATAACTGTTTCTGGCATGTTGTGTACATTGCTGTGAAACAGGCAGCAAGCAAGCCTTGATATCATTGTCAAACAAGAAGGATCTCGCATTTGTTGGGAATGGGCTCCAGGAATTAGGATAAGTTATTACAATTAATGAGTGCCTTTTTTTAACATGTTAGAATACTATTTTTTCTCATATTCGTGCTTCATTTTAAAAAAAAAAATTGTTCATACTTGTTTTTATGATGTGGTTTATGGTGTTTCAAGCAGCTTCAGTTGCTATAGCGAATTAATGACAGTAACTCTATTAAACTGTAGATACACTATTGTTTCAACTGGAGGAACAGCTTCTGCATTGGAGAGTGCCGGAGTAGCTATTACTAAAGTTGAACAGCTTACTAAGTTCCCTGAAATGGTATGTGTTTGTAGCTTGAGTTCTCCTTTCCAAAATCTCATACAATTCTTGTGTTGGAACTTCTGATGATATGCCTATGAATTATTATCGGTTTAGGCCCTATTTGGATAAACTTTCCCATAAGCACTTTTAAGAAAAGAAAATAAGAAGGTAAAATGAATTAAGTTTCTCCCATAAGTTAAAATCAACTTATGCACTTTAACTTTTATAGAAGCTCTCTCATCTAACTTCTCCAAAAGCAAATGTGCATAAGTTGATTTTAACTTATGGGAGAAACTTGATCAATTTTACCTTCTTATTTTCATCTCCTAAAAGTGTTTATTTAGAAGTTTATTTAAACAGGGCCTTGATCATGCTTTTTAATTGCTTTGCTATGCTGATTTTGATGTTTTTGTTGGATTTTAAGACTTTGGTTTTCTTTTGATATTTTCCAGTTGAACTAGTTGTTATAGCGTTTCTTTTGCTGTAACTATAATGTTTTCCATTTGAATATTGGTAGCCAATTCTGTAATTAAGTCCAAAAGTTTTAGTCTGTATTAACATCATGACTTCTCATCTCTTGGTTGCTTATATATCTAACTTTAAGCAAACATTTCCAATATGGAATATTGGGGTGTCAAGGTTGCTATCTTTAGAGTTTATATTGATGGCTAATCTGCTTGCTTTGGTATTCTTTTGACACCCTCAGAACAGAATGATTATGTTATACATTTAGGGACAGTAAGCTGTGCATCTTGAGGTCAAACCTAAGTGCAAATCCAGACTTGCTGATTTTGTGGCAGAATGTCCACTAATTCCTTTGAAGTTTCTTAAACTTGTGCAAGCTTATAACAATAATGTTTTGGCCTTTTTCACAGCTTGATGGTTGTGTCAAAACTTTGCACCCTAACATACATGGGGGTATCCTTGCTTGAAGGGACCAAAAACATCATATTGAAGCCCTCAGTACTCATGGGATTGGTAAGTTATGTTATTAACTGTTATTACAAGTACATGGTGCTAGATATTTTTTGTGTTAAATTAGAGTTGTGTTCATTTGGTTTGTGGGATTGTATTTTTTTGCTTCTGCTTAAAGTTTTCCTTTTCAAGTACTTTTGATGTTGTGGTGGTGAACCTGTACCCATTTTACGATACAGTCACATAAGCTTAATTTTTGATAAGGTTACTTCTTTAATAACTTAATATATAACAAATTTCAATAATACAAAGTTCTCATATTGGTAGTGGAATTCAAATTCACACTCTTGTGCATTATGAATTTGATTCTTACCAATTGGACCAACCTTTATTGACTAATTATAGATTATATTCATGCTTTACAATGAGACTCATTAATCTTTAGACTAATGTAATTTGTACCCATAATGTTAAAATTTTAAACTGAATTTTGTAGAGAAACATGTGTCTATCGCCAATTTTTTTTTCCAAAATTTAATCTAGGTGTTTATTAAAGTATTATTAATTAATGAGTTTAATGATAATATATTGATGGTGTAAAACTATTTTACACAGTCATTCAATAATAAATCACCGTTGATATTACTTTTAAGGTAATTTCTTAAAAGTCAACAAACTTATTGATGGGTTGTGATTGGATGACGGTGTAAAACATTTTTACACTGCATAGTCTCTTTTCTTTTAATTAATTAAGATGAATGCTAGGTGGACTAACTAGTCAAATAAGTGGTTCGACACTTGAGTTGCTTAACCAAGATATGTATTTTTAACCTGTATTTTTTTAATTGAATTGACATTAAACACCTTTGACAAACTGCAGCAACATCTCCGCCACAAACCATTGGTCTCCGATCTAGCACTGCCACAACAACGGCGTTTGAGACTTGATTTGGACCATCCGATGACCTTAGAAACTTTAGAAGGGTAAAATCAACTTTCATTTTTTTTTTCTTTTCTCCGTTCTAGAATTCTCTCTAAGGTTGTCACAGGTTTAGGACAAATAATAATAGTAAATTAAATTATGATTTATTAACGTTTAGGTAGTTAATGTGATACCAAAAATAAGATATATTATATTTAAAATATATATTTAAAGATAGCTTTAAATTAAAAGAAGTGTTTTTTTTTTAATTTTAAAATTAATATCGGCATTTTTAATTAGGGAATTTGATTTATATATAAATTGATGAAATTAATGAAACATCTTTCATTTAAGTAATTGAGTTAGTATTATTTTGAAATTAGTCTATTCAAATAAGACTATCTTTCAATTGAATTATTTAATTATAAAATTAAATTATTTTTTATTTGTATGATAATATATATGATTTTTGAATATATATATATATATATATGTGTGTGTGTGTGTGTGTGTGTGTGTGTGTGTGTGTGTGGATTTAGTTTTGAATAATTACATTTTAATTATGACATATATTTCTCTGTGTAATATTTATAATATTCTCTTTTATTTTTAAAACTACATTAATTTCTAATTTATTAACCAGCACGTCTTCAAGGAAGATCATTTTTTTTCTTATAAATACTAGTACGTTGTCCCTTGCGATGCACGGGATAAATATTTTAGTGAGAGGCGGAGTAAATTTTTTAATTTATATGTAAGAGCATATAGATAATTATATATCTAGAAAAATTAGGAAAAAAACTATCAAATAAAATCACTTCAATAACATAAATAATTGTCATAGTGATATATAGGGAGGATTAATGTAAATATAATTAATCTACATGAATCACCTAGAGTAAATGACAACAATGTATATCTCAAAATAATCTAAATGATTGTAACATAAATTTTTCTTGAATTTATTTTAATATTTTTCAAAATGAATGATGTTTCCTTCTTTGAGTTCTTTACACTTTTTTGTCATTTAAAACTATATGGCCATCTCTCATTGATTTCATCCTACCTCAAGGTGAAATAATCTACTGTTGCTTTCAAATTGCTGTAATGTTAGAAAAGAAAATAGTAATTTTAACTCAATATTTAAATTTTAATTAAAAAATTGTTATATATGTTAATAAATAATCAACTATAACTTGATTTGTAAATCTAGTTCATATAAATATATAAAATTAGTGATTTAATCTTTTATCGATATAATCAACTTTCCCTTCTGAATAGAGAAAACATTATAAAAAAGTAATTTTTATTCAATAGTTAATTTTTATATTAAATAAAAATTGATTCAAATTCTGTTAAAAAAATTGATTCAAATCAAATATTTATTAATTGTACATAAATGGTAATTGAAAATATATTTATTACTTTCCTTTTAAGTTGATTTTGAAAATTTGTAACTGTTTACATGCATTTGAAATTTAAAAAATGACCATTAAACTTTAGGCAAATTTTTTTTGGGAGAATTTTTTTTCCAAAAATCAACCTCTCCGAATTTTAGAAAATGTGCACTCCCTTCTCGAAATTCATTTTTAATATTTCACCCAAAGCATCTACTTATCTCTCTTACTAATACGTTCCTATCTCTCGATCATTAATAACCCCACGTGCTATTTCTCTCATCATCTATAAGGAATGGACTTATTGATCATCTAAATTTAACAAAGGCATTGAATTTATTCCTTCCAAAATTAGTATGTGTATATGTGATTACTAAAAGGAATATATATGAGAACGAAACCCATTTTGGTGCATGGCCTGTTTTTGTCTAATCCTTTTCTTTGATTGTCATCACCTTTAATTCTATATGAAAGCTGACAACTGCACCTAGGAGCAACTCATTTTGCACATTAATGACAACGGTTAAAAATGTGAATTAGAAGAAAGTTTTTTTATAATTTAAAAATAGTTTTGATGAGCATGGTGTAAAATTTTCGTTTTTGAGATTTATACAAAAAATAAAGAGAAACCAAAAGATCGCATAAAAATCACTATCTTTGAACTCTTCTTGGCACTCCCAACATCATGCAAGCCTCAACAAATAAAAGTTTACAGCAGAAGCCAAGAGTCATGTAAAATATCAAAGTTGTCAAAAGCCCCAAAATGTATTTATAAATTGAATCTTAATGTTACTAAGCAAAAATTAAGAGCAGTTGCATTGCCATTAGTGACTCAATTACACATTCATTATATCAAGTGAAAAATAAGAATGGCCTCTCCAATTGAAAAATTATTTTGCCTTAGACTAAAAATATAAAATATAAGAATCTAATAACTATAGATAGATGAAAAACATACCTTTCATGATTCTCACATTCTACTTCACATTCCCCAATTTGGGCGGAAGTTTTTGAGAAAAAAGTCTCCGATATAATTTGCTAATTAATACCTAAAAAGTATTTGAAATTTAAATTTAATTAGTTGTCTAAAATATTTTTATTACTTTAATTATAAAATTTCTAAATTCACTGATTTACTCTTGATTGAGCAGTTTTTTCTTGGAAGAAATATTTCCCAACATAATAAAGGAAGAGTTTGCCTTAAAAATAAAATTAAAGGAAGCATTTTCAATTAACTAATAATGTCTAGTAGAAAGAAACGAAAGATGGAAAGATAAAAAAGCAATCATCGAGTCTACCCAATCTGTACACGCATGTACAACTATTGAAAGCTAATATAATTTTAATTTTATTTTATTTAATTAAATAGGGTAATATTTCTAAAATTAGAAATATTACCCTATTTTTGGTATTAGGAGGGAAAATTTTTCCATTATTTCTTACTTTATATATTATATATTATTTAAATAATACTATACATAATAAATGTGTTGCTGTGGAATATTTTATAAAATTCTCAAATTGATTGATTATTACGTTATCATATAATTCAAATTGATTATTACTATTTAAATGCTATTTACGGTGATAAAGTAATTTAAAATAAATCATGATTCAAATTTAAATAACATACTATTTATGACAATAGAATTCAAATTTAAAGCTGTAAAAAAAATTCAAATTTAAAAACTTTCATTACATTTATTTGATTTTAATTTTAATTATGTGACTTTTTTAGAATGTGAAATTACTTTATTATCCCTAAAATTTTTAGGGGGAAAATCTTTATGCTAGATGTATATTCCTTTAAGTAATAAATGATTTAAAATAAATCTTGATTCAAATTTAAATAACATACTATTTATGACAATAGAATTCAAATTGAAAGTTGTAAAAAAAAAAATTCAAATTTAAAATTTTTCATTACATTTATTTGATTTTAACTTTAATTATGTGACTTTTAGAATGTGAAATTACTTTATTATCCCTAAAATTTTTGGGGAGAAAATTTTTCTGCTAGGTGTATATTCCTTTAAGTAATAAAGGATTTGTTTTGATTCGATCAAGTCTTTATTTATTCAGTTTATTAATTAAATTAATCATGTACTTTATATGAATGATATAAATATTTACATTATAAAAATTTTATATTAAGACAAAAAATATAATACAAACATTGGTTGGCACAAGTGGTAGCGACTTGTGTCCCTTAACCAAGTGGAGAAAATATGTTAAAAAATAATTTATTTCTTAAAATATCTTTTACATTTAATTACATAGGATAAAAAAGAGAAGATTGATAGACATAAAACTCTAATTAAATAAAGGATATATTGGAGATAATATCATTAAATAAGGGGAAATTAATTAAAATTTTCTTTTATTATAGTTCATTACACATAGATTATATATATATATATATATAGAGAGAGAGAGAGAGAGAGAGAGAGAGAGAGAGAGGACATATCTTATGAGAGAAAGACATCTTATATGAGAGTGAGAGGGTTAAATCTGGACCGTATAACCATATATGGAGGGTCCAGATTTAAGGTTATGTGACTACTTAAAAAAGTCATGTGACTTTTTAAAAAACTCACATGGCCTAATATGTTTTAATCTTGACTATTTAAATAAGATCTAGTGGTCAATATTTGTTTATCTCACTCTCATATAAGATGAGTCATTTCACTAGATATATTTCCTATATATATATATATATATATATATATATATATATATATTTCAGTTCAGAAAGAGTCTACATTATAAAATAATTAATTTATTATTATAAAAGTTTAATACTTTTCAAATGCTTAAATAGTTGAATGATTTTGAGAAATTTTTATGTTACATAGTAGTAAAGAAGAAAGTGACAATCCCGTGCATAGCACGGGTAACATACTAGAGAGAAGAAATATGAGAATGAGAAGAGGGTTTGAAGAAAACATAGAAGGACGACTTCTAGTGTGCCATACTGCTTAGGTCCTGCACCGTGCACCATGCACAAACAGTGGACACTGTAGATTTAGCATTGCTATTTGCACCCCCAAAATTGCTATTCACATCTCCATGTGTTTAATTTTTTTTACTGTACGTAGGTTTTTTTACTGTAGCAATATATATATATATATATATATATATATATATATATATATATATAACTTAATGGGTTACTTTTTTTATTTTAAAGCAGCTAAATTACGTTCAAGCCCCGGTAATTTACTGTAGCAAAAATATATATTTAATTTAATAGGTTACTTTTTTTATTTTAAAGCACCGAAATTACGTCCAAGCCCCGGTAGTACTCTGAATTATTTTTATTTCAGGAAAATATCCTTTCCACGAAATCATGATTCCATGGCAAAATACACTATGGAATCATGATTCTGTTGTGTACCTGGAGGTGCAAAAAAAATACACAACGAAATCATGATTCCGTTGTGTATTTTATCAACGGAATGACGATTCCGTTTCATATTTTGCCCAAAGAATCATGATTCGAGTTCGTATTTTTTTTGCACCCCCAGGTACACAACAGAATCATGATTCTGTTGTACATTTTATACAACGGAATCATGATTACGTGGAAATGGTATTTTTGGTAAAAAAAAAAAATTAAGCACGTGGGAGTGTGAATAGCAATTTTGGGGGTGCGAATAGCAATGTTAAATCTACAGTATCCACTATTTGTACATGGTGCACGGTGCAGGACCTAAGCAGTATGGCACGGTAGAAGTCGTCAACATAGAAGATGAGAAGAAAGTTACAATCCAATCCAAGTACGTACACTGGGTTTCTTTACTTAAAAGTAGTTTTTTTAATGAGCTGTCAAATTTTCAGTGGTTTTGAGCAAAGCTGACGTGTTAGGTGTGTGTGAATACAAGACTTACTCTGTGAAATGAAACTACAGAGAAGTATAGTCAACCCTTAAAACATACTGCATTGAACTAGGGGGTGTTCTAGGGTGGGAAAGTAGGATAGGTTTTCCACGGTGGGAAAGTTATTTTTAACTGTTAGATGTGAAATTATAAAATTTAAGAGTTGATAATTTTTCTCATTTTTGTTTTATCTTTCTCTTTTGTTTTTTCTTCTTTCCCAATATGCACCTACTATTTCCCCTCTCCTCCTTCAACTTTCCATAGGCAATTGCTCCCTCCATTGTGACGTTGCTGCTGCCCCTTCACCCTCTAAATGGGTTTTAGATCCTTCGAAAACCTTGAAAACAGCAAGGCAAATTGAATCAAACAAATCAACAAAAATATATTATAAATGCCTGCACATATTGAAATTGAAAAATAGATGAAGGGTTTGAAATTGGTTCCCATCCTCCACCCAAGCAATCAAACGCAGAGCAACCAGGAGAACTCAAATACTTCACAAAACAATGAAAAGAGATAGATCAAGGAACAAGCATAGCAAAGATAACTTGAAACCATAAGTTGTTGTACCGGTGAGCCATTATTGCTCTCTTCCTCCATCGTTGATCACTGCACCTCGCATGCAGACGCTCAGATCTCTCCCTCGCAGTGTTGCGTTCACCACGAACAACTGAAACACCACTGTTGTCGCATCTTTGTCCCTTCTACTTTCCCCTCTTCTTCTCCATATTCTCGCTCCTGCTCTCCTCCGTCATTGACAGCGGTTCCTCGGTGCCTCTCTCCTAGGCCACCGACACCCATGGCTTGTTTGGCCGCCGACCGTGCCGATAGGACGTGTGCACTGGTAGTGTCGCCGAACTTGAGGGATTTGACGCCGTCGAAGAAGCTTAAAGGCGCCGCCGTCATTGTAGAAGCCGAGGGTTTCACGGCAGGATGAATGCGAGGAAGGAGAGAGGAAGAAGACAGAGAAAAAAGAAAGGGTAAATGCAGAAAGTGAAGCAGAAAAAGAAAAAAAGAAAAAAGAAAAGCAAAAAAATTTCATCCATTGATCTATAAATAAACAAATCTAACGGTTGAAAATAACTTTCCCACCGTGGGAAACCTATCCTACTTTCCCACCCTAGAACGCCCCATTGAACTAGTAGTCAAATATACAAAAGTACTTGCCTTCTAAGAAGCGCGTTAAAATCAACGACTAGACTTCACGCAACTTCTTAGAAACATAGACACCACCCACATACTTGAATATTTAAATCTGCTGGAAGTTTAATCTTCTTTCATACTTGACAGAGTTTAACCATCTTGATTGAATATATCGTTGTCTAGTAATTCTCTATTGCACCCAAGAAGTTCGCGTTGAAGTAAAGAATCTGTATTTTCATCCCTGTTGCAAGAAGTTGGATTGGATCTGTGGTAACGTCTTTTTCTCCATTTTCAATTTTACATCCGAATAGAAATAATAGAAGATTAATTGATTTGGCTAAAACGAATTGATGTGACTCATTGTATGTATGTTCCAAATTGGGTTCCAAACCCACACTAAGTAAATAAAATAAAAATCATCCTGGTAGACAATAATTGCACATATTAAATTATGGAGTCCCACGAGGAAAGTGTGAATGAATTAGTTGGAACTCAGGTTTGATAGGTGTCATATTATCCAAAAAAAATCTAGACATAAAGAATTTAAGTGCTCTTAACTTTTATACACTTTAGTTTTTACTATTTTTTCCAGCGTGGGTCTTGTAATAATTATAAACAGTTTTCCAATATACAACATAGCCCATTTTTATGGTAATTATTATTTTTAAATAACATAATGATAATAATTATATTTAAATAAAAAGAGAGGAAAGATATAATTATATGTTGTAAAAATAAAATAACATTTTATTTTTTTGTTAAATTAATATGTAGGTCCCTGAACTATTCGACAATTTTTAATTAGGTCCTTGAACTATTTTTTTTTTCAATTGGGTCCTTGAACACTTATTTATTTTTAATTAGGTCTATGTCGTTAACTACTGTTAGCTCCATTAATGACACATACCTAATTAAAAAGTAAATAGAAGTTCAGGAACCTAATTAAAAAAATTGTTTAGGGGCCTAACTGATTTTTTTTTAAATAGTTCAGGACCTACTGAGTAATTCTTAAACTCTATCTAGGCTATCACACTATACTTCTCAAGCATATGTAGACTATTTCTAAATTCAGTATTGTCTATTCTATGGATCTGCACCGAGTATTTTTAACTCTCTAGGTTAATATTCTCACCTCTCGAGTCCAATATTCTAACATTTGCGAATTTTAAACTCAATATTCTCAACCTCTGCATATCTTCAACCAGTATTTTCAAAATATTTTGTTACATAATTTTTACATGCCTTTTTTTAACGATAAAAAACACTTAGTTTTCTATTAGAAACAACCGAAAGACTTCAAGCTGAATGTTAGAATAAGAAATTAAACGACAATGATATGATTCAACCTTGGAATGGATAACAAAAAGAGTATAGAAAAGAGTTGAGTCCAATAAAATAATAATAATTTTTAACATTTCTAAATATAATAAATATGTATAATTATAAATTGTCTTTAATTTTTAAGTTAGATATGGATTTATATTATTAATAATATTCTTTTTTGCCTATAAAAAAATTTATAATTCAAAAAATGAATAAAAATATATAAAAATAAAAAATAATCAAGAAACAAATAAGATGATGAGTCTTTTCAAATGTCTAGAGATGTGAATACCTATTAAATAAACCTAATAAATCAACAATAAAATAAATAAAAAGTCATAAATGTTAGAGCAAATTACACTTTCACTCTCATACTCCCTTATATATTACAATAACTTTCCCTAATGTTTGAAAACATTCTAGTGATGACTCTCCCTAATATAATTACATTGTCACTCCTTTGTTGTAAATATTAATTAAACAATGAGAGATATTGTGTGTAATTCGAAACAAATCCTAAGGATATTAATATAATTTTCTCTAAATGTTAAAATTCTTCACAAAGAAACAAAAAAAAAATACTAATTACATAAAAGGAATGAATTGATATTACATAATTTATTGAGAGGGAAAAAAAACACAAATTTTAATATTTGGTAAAGCGAGACTTAAGTGAGAAAGCGAAAGCATATGCAAATCTTAGACAGCTAAAGCTTAAATATTTGGTGCATGCTAAGCGTACACTTATAGTAATTTTGTAAAGCACTAAAGCGCATGTGCAAAGTGCAAACCAACTGGCACAGCACAGTAATGAAATCACAGTGACCACACAACCAATGTTATCAGATCCGGCCCTGTCATCGACTCGGCTAGGGTACTGGATTACTGGGTCAGGAGTCAACTCGATGAGTTAATAGTTAATCTGCATGACTCGGTCTGTATTAAAAAATAATAAAAAATTCTGATTCATATATCTTCAGTCCAAAACTTTAGTCCACAACTTCAAACCATATAGCTTAAAAAACACTAATTCATATATCTTATCTTTCAACATTTGATCTATAAATGTGCTTGCATCAAGAGATTATATGATGTAAAAAAAATAAACAATATAGTGAAAATATTAATATATATGCTGCACATAATTTTAGAGCAAACCACAAATTTTAATATTTGGTAAAGCGAGACTTAAGTGAGAAAGCGAAAGCATATGCAAATCTTAGACAGCTAAAGCTTAAATATTTGGTGCATGCTAAGCGTACACTTATAGTAATTTTGTAAAGCACTAAAGCGCATGTGCAAAGTGCAAACCAACTGGCACAGCACAGTAATGAAATCACAGTGACCACACAACCAATGTTATCAGATCCGGCCCTGTCATCGACTCGGCTAGGGTACTGGATTACTGGGTCAGGAGTCAACTCGATGAGTTAATAGTTAATTTGCATGACTCGGTCTGTATTAAAAAATAATAAAAAATTCTGATTCATATATCTTCAGTCCAAAACTTTAGTCCACAACTTCAAACCATATAGCTTAAAAAACACTAATTCATATATCTTATCTTTCAACATTTGATCTATAAATGTGCTTGCATCAAGAGATTATGTGATGTAGAAAAAATAAACAATATAGTGAAAATATTAATATATATGCTGCACATAATTTTAGAGCAAACCACAATGTTCATAGAAGCAAAAATAGAAAGCAAGTACCAAACCCAAACAGCCAAACGCACCTAATAGAATGCTGCTTGTTGTGCTCCACTGCTACGTCGCGATTCCGAGGACAGCTGCGCCGGCGAGGGAAGCTGCGCCGGAGAAGGAGGGGCGAGGGTCGCTGCCCGCGGAATGGAGGCTGCACCAGCGAGGTCGCTACGCGCGGGAGTCGTGACAGAGGCTGCGCGGCATGCCGCAGTGCGTGAGTGAGGCCGTGAGGGAGGTGAGAGAAGTCAGAGATGAGAGAACATCGAACGAGAGGGAGAGAGAACAAGAAGGGTTCGTAGGAATTAGGAAATTTTAATTTCCAAATCCTCCAAAAAAACAACATTGTTTCACTTAAAAAAAAAAAAAAAACCCAACCGGATCAAGCCCAAACCCGCCAAATCATACCGGATCGTATACATACCCGGTCCGAATGATAACTCAGCTCGATTGGATATCCGGTTCATGGATTAATAGATCGACCCGGCCGGACTGGACCGATTCTAATAACATTGCACACAACCATTAGTAATGATGCACTGACTCTTTCATTTCCTTGACCACAACCATGTGCAAAGTGCAAACCAACTGGCACAACACAGTAGTAAAATCACAGTGACCACACAACCATTGCTAATGATGCACTGCCTCTTTCATTTCCTTGACCACAACCAGCAGATTAATAATGATGTTATATAAATGGGGCCCCCAACGGTGACTTCTGTTCTATTTTATTTATTATATAATAAAAAAATGATTTCAGCTGAACACGTGTAGCGTTTTCATATGTTAATTTTTTAATTTTTTCGTGCAACTTTTACCTCTTGGACGCTTTACATTTTTACTTTTCCCGTCATCTCAGTGTTACTTGTCTTTCACGCACTTGAAGTTTGCTGCTTTTTCTATACCTACTTTATTTTCCCACGTTTTTTATTGTCTCCATGTAAATGATGCGAAACCTCTTCATCTTCAGCAATAGAGTTTATCCATAAATTTGATATTTTCTTTTCTTTTCTTACTAATACACTAATTTTCTAATCCATATAATTATATATATTAAGTTAGAGCGAATATATTTTAGGAAAATATATATTATATTATCATATAAATTAATGATAATTTGTGCAGGATTAATAAAAATATTAATTATAATATCTTTAAATCTTCTATATTGATAATAATAAATAAACAGAAATATTAGTTGCAGCTAGACTAACAAATGTGAGAAATTTTGTTCAAATTAATAATAATATGGCATAATATTTTGAATATAATTGAACTTTCCTTAGTTTTTTTAGATTAAATTTATTTGTGTTATTTTATGTAATAGTATTTCTAATTTAAAAGCATGAAATCAGTTATTCACATAAATACATCATCTAATTTTATATGTTAAAATTATTATTTATTCTCTCTGAATTTAAATATAGGCAAAATTACCTACTTTTACACTAATTAAGGATATTAGTTAAGCTCATTTAATTTTCTTGATTTCATACAAAAAATTACATTTTCTAGACTACCCTTAATCATATTTAATGGAAGGCTTAATTATGTTTAGTACCTCAAATTAGGATGTCTGCTGTTTTTTTTTTTTTTTTTGTCTCCTAAATAAAAATTTGCATTATTTTAGTCTCTCAAATTCAAAAAATGCTATTTTAGTCTCTTCCTCTAATAAAACTTTTGCATTTTTTTAATTCTTAATTTTTAACAAAGGGATTAAAAAGAACATTTTACGAATTTGAGGGACACAAAATGCAAATTTTTATTTGGAGTACTAAAAAAAATAAGCCTCCTAATTTGAGGAATTAAAAATATAATTAAGCCTTTTTGAAATAATGACATTAGATAGGGTTTAATTATTTAAAATTTGTTTATATTTCAATCCACCATATTTGGGCATTCTTTTTTTTCTTATATTTGAATCCAATATCCAAAGTAGTATTGTCTTAAAGACGAATAATATAAACATTCTCTTTAACACCTTTTTTTTAATTTTTTACTTAATTTTGGTGAGTCTCATAATCTCATTCTTAGATCGATTCATTAAATGAGAAGTGACACCCATAAAATTTATGATTTTAAATAAATTTTAGTCTACAATACAAAGTATTAAAAAAAAGTGCTAAAGAGAATGTTACTAGTATTTTTCTTGTCTAAAAATATAATTTGGTAACTTTTTATATAAATTTGACAATTATTTTAATATAAACTAGATATTAACGCGATCCGTGTAATTATACGGGTCAATGGTCTTCCAAAACATAATTTAGTGACTTTTTTTTTATATAATTTTAGCAACTATTTTAATATAAAGGTAGATATCAACGTGTTACACGGGGCAACAGACTAGTTTCTTCAATAATGATATGCTGGGTGTGAAAGAAAGCTCATAGACTAGATCTGTTTGCTTTGCAGTCATGGCAAATCATGGTGCAGCCTCTGAAACCAAGTATACTTTTGCCGTTTTCCTTAGCTTTAGGGGTGAAGATACCCGTCACACCTTTACTTGTCATCTCTATAATGCTTTGGATCGCAAGGGAATTATCACCTTCATGGATAATGAGGAAATGAAGCTTGGAGATCAACTTGGTCCTACGCTTCTTAAAGCTATTGAAGAATCAAGGATTTCAATCGTTGTTTTCTCTGAAAATTATGCATCTTCTTCATGGTGCTTTGATGAACTTGTCCAGATCCACTTGTGTATGAAGTCAAAAAACCAGCTCGTTTGGCCCATCTTCTACAAAGTGGACCCTTCAGATGTGAGGCATCAGAATGGAAGTTACGGTGATGCCATGACTAAGCATGAATCAAGGTTTGGAAAAGACTCGGAGAAGGTGCAAAAATGGAGGTCAGCCTTGAAAGACATAGCCAACTTGAAAGGAGAACACTTGAAAGAGGAACAAGGGTAAGTAAATAAATATATGTATGTTATTTAAATTCTCTATTTGCTCTTGACTTCACGTTATGAAATATTTGCTACTTGTTCATATTGCATAATTTGCATTTGTGGCGTGTCTTTGGCTCCATATACACTTTTCCTCACCATCTTTTCTATGAACAATAGCGACAACAAATTGGGGTTACTTTTCTTCACCATCTTAAGACAAATAAATGTGAAACAAGGAATGGAGGCTTTTAATATATAATTTGTGCCATATTAGTAAATTACATATTTCTTTTGTTGAGCTTTCACAACTATTAATATATATAAATTACATACTTCTGAATCTCGTGATAGCAGTCTGATAATATATATTGCTGCAGGTTAGTAAAAAAAAAAAAATTGTCCTTTCTATTTTATTTTTTCTTATGGGTATCCCTGTCTATGATTAATTAGATTATTATAGGCCCACAAATTTTATTTCTATTTTTTTTTAGATTTCTATTTATTGAACATCGTATACATTTATCTTTATTTCTTCATGAATTTTTACCTTTGTGGTACGGATACACAAATCTCAAAAGTACTTCAAAAAATCAAACGCACGACTAATGTTATCCTAAACTTGTGGTACAAAAACCTTGGTTTATTCCCCAAGTTGCATTAGTTCAGGATAATTAATTTGCCAATTATTTTTGACGAAAGAAATCCTGATTAATAAAAACAAATTTTAATTTGGCAAATTGAACTTGATGCTTAATTTAAAGAGCATTGTTTTTCAGGATGGACGAACCCAAGTTTATTGATGATCTTGCTAGGCAGATTTTCATTAAAGTATCTCCTAAAGATTTATCTAGTAATGAGCATATAGTTGGACGGGAGTATCTAGTTGAAGAATTGAAGTCACTTCTAAAACTTGAGTCTCATAATATCACTTGCCGGTTAGGGATTCATGGAACAGGTGGAATTGGCAAAACCACACTTGCCAAAGCTTTGTATGACTCCATTTACAAGCAGTTTCAATGTTCATGTTTTCTCTCAGACGTTAGAGAAACTTCAAATCAAATTAAGGGCATAAAATGTCTACAAAAATGACTTCTATCAGAGATACTTGAGGGCTGCAAAATCAAGTTGAAAAGTATTGAAGAAGGAATCAAAACAATAAAAAGTAGACTTGGTTTCAAAAGAGTTCTTATAGTTCTCGATGATGTTGACGACATTGAACAGTTGGAAAATTTGGCAGGGGAATGTGATTGGTTTAGTCCTGGGAGCAGGGTCATCATAACAACGAGAGATGCGCATTTGCTACATGTTGGTAATGAAGAAGAAAAATATGAAGTGAAAGTGCTAAACGACAAAGAGTCTCTGGAGCTCTTTTGTCAGAGTGCCTTTAGAAAGAGCTATCCTGAAACAAACTATGAAGACCTTTCCAATCGTGCAACGAGATGTTGCAAAGGCCTTCCATTGGCCTTAAAAGTACTAGGCTCTCATATGGTGGGAAAAGATTTGGGTGGATGGAATGATGCATTGGATAGATATGAAAATAGTCCACATCCAAAAGTTCAAAAAGTTCTTAGAATAAGCTATGATAGCCTGTCCTTGGATGAGAAGAACATTTTTCTCGACATTGCATGCTTCTTCAAAGGGCAAAAATTGGAACACGTAAAAAGAGTACTAGATGCATGTTACTTCAGCTCAGGAGATGGTATTACAACATTAGTTAATAAATCTCTTTTAACTGTTGACAACCATCGCTTGGGGATGCATGACGTAATGCAAGACATGGGTAGAGAGATTGTTAAGGAGGAAGCGGGTAATAAAGTTGGTGAAAGTAGCAGATTATGGCATCATGAAGATGTTCTTCAAGTATTAGCTGATAATAATGTAAGAATGTTGTCAACTTTGTTTCTTGATTTTTATCATCTTTAAACATTTTAGTTTGTGTTGAAATTAAGAATACTTAATTGATGTCACTTATAATTGCTTTAAAGGGAAGTAGCGCAATTCAAGGAATAATGCTTCGTCCCCCTCAAAGAGAAGAAATTAATTGTACTGGTACTGTATTCGAGAAGATGAAGAATCTTAGAATTCTCATTGTTGATAACACAAGCTTTTCACAAGAGCCAAGTTATCTCCCAAATAACTTAAGGGTACTTGAATGGATGGACTACCCTTCAAAGTCTTTCCCATCAGATTTTTATCCCAGGAAAATTGGGAGCTTCAATTTATCTTTTAGTCCTCTACTTGTACTGGAAAAGCCATTTCAGGTACGATTGCTTATTGTTTTTCATGTTTTATAAAAATGTTTAGATTGCTTGATCTTATCACGTAACTGATCTTAATTTTTTCACCTCAAATTTGTATGCTATGTTACACTTTTCCTGTATCATTAATTGGTGTTAATTATCTTATCAATCATTCGAGCCAATTGTATATAAAAAGTTTATATTGTGCTAATTACCTTCATCTGAAAACAATTTACATAATTTGGTTGAACTGTTGTTAATTAATTTCTTTATGTATGTTTTGCAGAGATTTGACCATTTGACTTACATCAATATCTCTTGTTGTTATGAAGTTACTGAATTTCCTGATGTGTCTGGGGCCAAGAATTTAAGAGAATTGAGACTTGATTCATGCCTGGGATTGGTTAGCATTCACAAATCAGTTGGACTTCTAGCTAACCTTGTTTGCCTAAGTGCTTCAGAATGCATTAATCTTGAAAGTTTTGTGCCAACAATCTATTTGCCATCTCTCGAATACCTTTCCTTTGAATATTGCTCAAGACTTGCACACTTCCCAGAGATCAAGGGAACCATGGAAAAGTCATTAAAGATTAAAATGTCAAAAACAGCTATCAAGGAGCTTCCAGAATCCATCGAGAAACTGACTGGGCTTTACCATCTTGAGATGGACGATTGCGAGGAACTCCAACATTTACCAAGTAGCTTATTTATGTTGCCAAATTTTGTCGAATTACATATTAGATACTGTCGTGAACTTCGAAAGTCATTTAGAAGGTTTGAAAGAAATCATTCAGCGTGCCCAAAACTAGAGACATTATATTTCAATAATGCTCTTCTATCAGATAAAGATGTTCACGCGATTATTTACAATTTTCCAAACTTGAAAGACTTAAATGTATCGCTGAACCATTTTGTGTCTCTCCCAGCACACATTAAAGAATCTACTAAGTTGACAACTCTGAATGTGAGCTATTGTGCGAAGCTTCGAGAAATTCCACAACTGCCGTCAAGTGTTGAGAAAGTAAATGCAAGTGAATGCCATTCCTTAACTCCCGAGACATCAAACATCTTATGGTCTCAGGTTTTCTAGCACTACGTTTGCTTATATATTTACATAATGAATAAATATTCTTTAATTGAAAAAAGATAAAATTAATATTAGTCATTAAGAAATGTTTTCTTGTGTAGTTCCACATTTCCATTTCCATTTCCATTCCTTCCTCCCATATTTTATTTCTTTCTTAAGAAAATAACAAAGTATATATCTATAGTAATAGAACATAAAGGTAGTTAATTTACAATGGATCATTATAATTTTGTTTCTTGTTTGTGGGATGTGTCACAGGTGCGTAAAGAGATTAAGAAATTAGAAGTGAAGATGCCGAGAATAAGGGACATTCCAGAATGGTTCGACTATATTGAAGAGGGAGGGTTTCCGGTTTTCAAGGCTCGTGGGAAGTTCCCAGTTGTTGCTTTAGCGTTTGTGTTCGGGGAAGTGAAAACACGGGATTCTGGATCATTTGAACATGTTTACATGGACTTGTTCATTGAGGGTGAAGACAGAGGGAACGGTTATTTCTTTGTGGAGAAGAATCATGTATTGTTGTTTGACCTACGACTTTTTATCAGTTTAGAGGAGTGGGAGGATGTAGGTAATGATTGGAAGACCATAGAGGTTTACTGTGAAACAGACTTGACTGTATGTTCATGGGGAGTTTATGTGTACAAGCATGAGACTAACATTGAGGATATCCAGTTCTCGAGTCAACATCCCAATTCCTATTTGGTTCGGAGTCTTCATGCACTTAGTGAAGTGGGGGAAGGTAGTTCAGGGTTAGCAAACATGACAAGTGATGATGGGGAAAAGACTCAAGAAGCCAGTCCTTCAAGCCAAGAATGGTATGATGAAGGACTTGTGGAGGAAGATTCAAGCTCACCACACAGATCTAGGAAAAAGCTCTGAAGATGTTGAGGATGCTTATGATTTAAATCATAACATTCCTCAACCTGACACTCACACTGTTGACCCACCTTCTTAGAAATATTGTCAATCTTAAAGATATTTCTCTGCCTCTTCTACTTTTTCTTTCTTTTTGTTAATTAGTAAGCTCCCTCTCTAAGATTTGGTTTATGCTATTAAGTTACCACATCATTTATTACTTTAGTGAAAATATAAACCTATAGATGTCACCAATCAACTTACTTTAATTTCTTGATTTTTTTCTCATAACATTTTAGTCCATGTTAAAATTGAAAATATTCAACTGATGTCATATATAATTGTCTTAAAGGGAAGTAGCAGAATTGAAGAAATAATGCTAGACCCCCCTCAAGTAAAAACACTATTTTGGATTGATCATGCTGCCAATCAATTTAGGCTGCTTGAATGGAGCTGTTGCCCTTCACAAGTCAATGTGATTTACGCAGAACTCCTCTCACACAGTGAACGCCATTCCAGGTAGAATTGGTATTTTGCTAATACTTGCATGAATATGAAAAATGAGAATTTAGATATTCAGTTAATAGTTGGTTTCAGTTTTGTAAAGATTTGAGCATTTGACTTACTTGACTATATACCATTGCGCTGTCACTAAATTTCCTAATGTGTCTGCAGCCAAAAAATTTATGGTCCCAGCCAGGCATGCTACTTACTCTCATTTACACGGTGCAGTATAGGTAGACAGCATCATGAGCTGGAAACTTTATCAAATGACAGAAAGAAAAAATTTGAAATGTCTTATAGACTCGGACTGATGAATTTGTGTTATGCTGGTGTTCACATTTAGCATAGACAAGGCCTGCTATATCAGGTTAACAGATACTCAGTTTAAAATCTTTCTATCACAAAATGTATACTTGCAAGAGTGCTCGAATGTGTTAGCATTGCAAGCATGCTTGAGAGCAACCTAAAACTTGCTTGATTGAGTGGATAAGAATGAAAAGGCTAAATGTTACTTTTAGTCCTTTATGTTTTAGTGATTTTTTGTTTTAGTACATTAAGTTTTAAGAGTCTCATTCTGATCAATAGATCAATAAAATCACCAAAACAATTAAACTATGACTTAAGTATTTTTCTTTCGTATTTTCTTTCTGAAAATAAAAACTCCTCATATTTATAACCCCATAACTCAAATTGGATAATTCTCAAATAACTAAAAAGAAAACAAAGCCGTTAGTAGCTAATTTCATTTATTGAGTGGTCTCTACTCCCCTTTCTTGCCCGTGTTTCGTTTCTTTATAATTGATTTTTTTGAATTTTTTATATGTTTTAAAAAAGTTTCGTTTTGGTCCTTTCTTTTGTTTTCCGTTAAAAACGTTAGTATTTCGTTAACTTTGAAATTTTAAAATAATTAATTTAACATAGTGGTGGCTTTTACCCACCACTTTTTGTTATTAAAATTTTAAAAAATATGAGCCCCAATTAGGGGTGTTCACGGGTACGGATAATCCGTGAACCCAAACCAACCCAATTAAAAGCAAATATCTTTATGCAAATATCTTTATAAAGATAATAGTGTTCTAAAATAAATGTTTATATAAATTAAAATGATATAAGACATGTGTAAATATAAAATTATTTAAATATATATCAATATTCATAATTATTTTATATATCTTTTAAATATACATACTAGCACATACATATATAAAAATAAAAAATTTAAAATTTAAAATACATTAAAATATAAATTATAAACTCAATACCCATGCAAGACACGGGTTATTAAGCTAGTAATAACTAAAACATTGAAATGAAAATGAAATTTAAAATTTAAAATCAAAATACATTTTTTTTCTAGGAAATCAAAATACAAATTAAACTTCGTTGTAAAGATGAAAATAAAAAGGGAGAAACTTTTTTTCTTTTGTGGTAAAAATTACTCCCTTTTGGTTTCTCCATAAAGATAATGCTACGAGTAATTTTAGAGTAAATTTTAGAGAAGATAGTGTTGCGAGTAGTTTTATTTTATCTTCGCTATAAAGATAAAAAGCAAATGGGAGAAACTAACAATTAGGGGGTGTATTCAAATAAGATTTTGAAAGATTTTAAAAGACTTTTTTTTTTTATAAAAAAGTCTTGTGGTATTCAACCAAGATTTTTAAAGAAGATAAAAAAAGTCTTATCGTATTCAATCAAGACTTTCAAGATTTTTTTTAATGGCAACAAAATCCGATGGTATTCAATCAAGATTTTTACTATTTAAAAAAAGTCATCTAATATTCAAAATCCTATAAATTTCAATAGTTTATAAATTGGATTTTGATGGATTTTGTGTGACTTTTTAGTTATATGTATAAATACCACGTACATCAAATAATTATGTCTAAACCCTTGGGATTTTTCTACTATTCCATTCCAGACTTTTTCTTTTTTCCATCGTCATGCATAATTTTCTCTCTGATGGTGGTAATACTGCTAGAGTAATGGTCATCTCTTTATTCTAATCCTACTCACGCTCTTCATATGATCCTAACAGTGATGTATTCATACTACCAAATCACTACAAACCACCCTACCAGCCTACATCATCTAACCAAGTCCACCATCCCATTCCTCTTTAGGTTCAGAGGTTTTCACTAAAAAATTAAGCGTCATAAGAGGGAGTAGATCTGAGCATGGAGGGAGTTATAGCTCATCAGGACCAACAATCAAAGTCAAAGTATTATAAGACCTTTCTACTGGCTTTGAAACTATTACTTTCAATTAAAAAAGAAAGAAAGAAAGAGATAGAGAAAGATTTAAAAAAGAATTGTATTGATTTTATTTTTTTATCCAAATCTTATTATTTATTTGTTATCTTTTTCATTGACTCTGGTAAGGTAATTTTGAATGTTTTCTAAAAATTCATGGAATCCTTTAAAATCTTGTAAATCCATAAAGCCCTTTCAAATCTTATGAATTCATATTTTATAAATCCATTAAAATTCAAACTACAAAATCCTAATCATAAAAGTCTCTTAAAAAAATCTTAAAAGTCATTATATTCCTACAAAATCTTTTAAAATCCATAGGATTTTTTATGCAAAAAAAGTCTGTTAAAATCCTAATTGAATATACTCCTCTTAAACTTCCATGTAAAGATAAAAAACCAAAAGGGTGTAATTTTTAGAGAAGCTAATGCTGCGAGTTAATTTTTTCAAATTAATTTATCCACGAACAAATTTTAATTTATAAAAAACTAAATTTAATTATGATGTACTAACAATGTAATATAATTTTATATGATAATTCAAACACAAATAATCATTATATGATTTTTAAGATAATTTCATAAAAGTCAATAAATATGGTCGTTATATGATTGAATAATCTTGTAAAACTATTTTTTTTTTCTGGTAAACTAATTTTATTTTATTTTTTGCTTATTTTTTATCGATTACGAAAAAAAAGAATTAGGCTTAGCAAGCAACATTGGGTTTTTCGAAGAGTTGGGTTTAATAAAAATAAAAAAAGAAGACAGTGCCCATTGAACACCACAAAGCAACACAAGTCTGTATGACGAAAAGGACAAGAATCTACTATCAAACCTAAGTCAAAAGCGTTGTTAGCATAACATAACTCATTGGTTGTGTCACACTAACACACACACACTCATAGGATGTTTGTGTTGGGTGCTTCTTCTGCCGCTGCCACCGCCACCAGCTCCACTCACCTTCTCTGTGGAGCCCTTCACTCTCCTTATTCCCTCTCAACCACCCACAACTTCTCTTCCCATCTCTTTCCCACAACTTCGGTATTCTTCTTCTTTTTTCACTCTCTTGTTTATTGTTACTGCTTTCTTTTTCTTATTATTATTGTTTATATGGTTATATCTGACTTTATTGTTTGTTCAATGGTATTGGTTTTCAAATGGGTATGTTCAGGTCCGGTCATTTTCACTGCACTTCAGGTGTGTTCCCATCAGAGCCATGGCTGAGATTGATACTATAGCAGTGTCAAAAATTGCTTCTTCTTCCTCTTCTCCTGGTACTTTTTATTCCCACCACCTCTTCTCTTTTGTGTTTTCAATTGTTTTGTTTACGGGTTTTGTTAGATTGGTTTTTTACCCCAAAGGGTAATAAAAAGAATCTTTTTATCTAATGGGGTGATTTACACAATGCCTTATCTGTGGCCTCAAATGGGGTGGATTAAATTAGTGTCTTTGTTATCTAATCTCAAAGAGTGGTTATATATATGTTTCTCTATTAATGATGCTTTGGTTTTTTATGGCTTGAGCTTTTGTTATTATTCCTCTCTGATTTCTACGGTGTTGTAAGGCTTACTAATATGTCCTTTTTCTTTCACAAAAAGCTATTCATTATTCCCTGTTGTAGTATGAAGAATAATTAATTCTGCTGTTGATTAATTTCTAACACTCCACTTGCCATAAGCACTTCAACTTATTAAAGCCATATTGCTTGATTGTACTTAGTGCCGTCATTTCTCTATTGACTGGCTCAAAGAAGCACTTCTGGTGTAGTTCCACATTTTCATTTCCATTCCTTCCTCCCATATTTTAACACAAAAGTATCTATAGTAATAGAACATAAACATAGTTTACAATGGATCATTAAAATTTTGTTTCACAGGTGCGTCAAGAGAGTAAGGGATTGGAAGTCATGATGCCTAAAAGGGAGATTCCAGAATGGTTCGACTATGTTAAGAAGGAAGGGTTTCCAGTTTGCAAGATGTACAATTTTCCAAACTTGAAATACTTAAATGTATCCTGCAACGATTTTGGGTTTCTCCCAGCACAAGTTATAAAATCTACCAAGTTGACAACTCTGGTAGCAGATGCAAGTGAATGCGATTCCTTAACTCCCGAGACATCAAACATCTTATTGTCTCAGGTTTACTAGCACTACTTTTGCTGATATATATATATATATATATATATACATATATATATATATATATATATGTGTGTGTGTGTGTGTGTGTGTGTGTGTGTGTGTGTGTGTGTGTGTGTGTGTATAGTAATAGAACATGAACATAGTTTACAATGGATCATTATAATTTTGTTTCACAGGTGCATGAAGAGTATAAGAGATTAAGAGTCATGATGACGGAAAGGAAGATTCCAGAAACGTTCGACTATGTTGACATGAGAGGGTTTCAGTTTCAGGTTTTCAAGGCTTGTGGGAAGTTCCCAATGGTTGCTATAGCGTTTGTGTTTGGGGAAGTGAAAACCAAGGATTATGGATCTTCTGGAATAGTTTGCATGCACTTGTTCATTGAGGGTGAACACAGAGGGAAGCGTGATTTCTTTGTGAAGAAGAATCATGTCTTCTTGTGCGACCTATGAGTTTTTTTTGGTTTGAAGGAGTGGGAAGATGTAGGTAATGATTGGAAGACCATACAGATTTACTGTGAAACAGACTTGACTGTATGTTCATGGGGAGTTTATCTGTACAAGCTTGAGACTAATGTGGAGGATATCCAGATCACGAGTCAAGATCCTCTTTTCTCTTTGCTTCGGAGTCTTCATGCACTAAATAAGAAACTAAGTTTGAATTTGCCAGAAATGTATAGGGACGCTCATATGCTGAATAGTTTGTTGGATGAAGAGGGGTATTTTAAAGGTAAGCCACCTGAACACTTGGAAATCATCCAATGGTTGTTGCGAGTCTTCGAGAAAGGATCAAGGTGTGCTATGGCTCAGAGAAAGGTGGCAGGTAGTTCAGGGTTAGCAATGATAATTGACTGGAGCCATTTAAGCCATTCCAGGTAGAATTGGTATTTTGCTAATACTTGAATGAATATGAAAAATGACAATTTAGATATTCAGTTAATAGTTGGTTTCTGTTTAGTAATGATTTGAGCATTTGACTTACTTGACTAATGACTATATCCCATTTCTCTGTCACTAAATTTCCTAATGGGTCTGGAGCCAAAAAACTGAGAGATTGAGACTTAAAGATTTAAATTTATCGGCTTACAATTTTATATCCCATCCCTGTACACATTAGAATATCTGTTTACTTAAGTCTTGATGTGAGTTGTTTCAGGGAGCAATTAAGATCTTTGTTACACTTTTCACATCTATTTATATCATGGATTTGATAAATAGAAATTTCTGAAAAATAGCGACAATGAACTTGGGTTACTAGCTTTTTTCATCATCTTAAGACAAATAAATATGAAACATGGAATGGAGGCTTTTAATATATAATTTGTGCAATATTTGTAAATTATATATTTCTTTTGTTGAGCTTTCACAACTTTTAACTTCAGTATATACTTCTAAATCTCGTGATAGCAGTCTGATGATATATATTTCCGCAGATTAGTAAATTTTTTTCTCGTTTATATTTTATTTTTTATTATGGGTATCCTTGTCTATGATTAATTGGGTTATTATAGGCCCACAAATTTTATTTCTACATCTTTTTTTGGATTTCTATTTATTTAATATCGTATACATTTATCTATATTTCTCCATTAATTTTTATCTTTATGGTATGGATACACAAATCTCAAAAGTACTTCAAAAAATCAAATGCACAACAAATGTTTCCTAAAATTGTGGTACAAAAACCTTGGCTTATTCCCCAAGTTGCATCAGTCCACGACAATTAATTTGCCAATTATTTTTGACCAAAGAAACCTGATTAATAAAAACAAAATATAATTTGGCAAAATTAACTTGATGCTTAATTTAAAGAGCATTGTTTTTTCAGGTGGGACGAATACAATTTTATTGATGATCTTGCTAGCCAAATTTTCATTAAAGTATCTACTGAAGATTTATTGAAATCACTTATGGAAAAGTCATTTCAGGTGCAATTGCTTATTGTTTTTCATATTTTATAAAAATGTTTAGATTGCTTGATCTTATCACGTTACTGATCTTAATTTTTTTCACCTTAATTTGTATGCTATGTTACACTTTTCCTGTCTCATTAATTAGTGTTAATTATTTTATCGATAAAGAGGGAGGGTTTCCGGTTTTCAAGGCTCGTGGGAAGTTCCCAGCGGTTGCTTTAGCGTTTGTGTTCAGGGAAGGGACAACATGGGATTTTGCATTTGAACATGTTCGCATGCGCTTGTTCATTGAGGATGAACACAGAGGGGAGCTTAATCACATTATGGACAAGAATCATGTGTTGTTGTGTGACCTACGATGTTTTTTCCATTTGAAGGAGTGGGAGGATGTAGGTAATGATTGGAAGACCATAAAGGTTTACTATGATAAAGACTTGACTGTATGTTCATGGGGAGTTTATGTGTACAAGCATGAGACTAACATTGAGGATATCCAGTTCCTGAGTCAACATCCCACTTCCTCTTTGGTTAGTGAAGTGGGGGAAGGTAGTTCAGGGTTAGCAAAGACTCTAGAAGCTAGTCCTTCAAGCCAAGAGGAAGCTTCAAGCTCACCACACAGATCTGGGAAAAAGCTCAGAAGATGGTGTGGATGCTTATGATTTAAATCATAACATTTCTCAACCTGACACTCACACTGTTTACCCCCACCTTCTTAGAAATATTGTCAATCTTAAAGATATTTCTCTGCCTCTTCTACTTTTTCTTTCTTTTTGTTAATTAGTAAGCTCCCTCTCTAAGATTTGGTTTATGCTATCTTATTGGCACCTATTAAGTTACCACATCGTTTATTGCTTTAGTGAAAACTAGTTATACACCCGTGCATTCGCATGGGTTATCCTCGTATTTATGCATATGTTTGAAATATACGTATTTATAAAATTAAGGGTTAATTATGTTTTTGATCCCTAAACTTTTTTGAGTTTTCATTTTTAGTCCCTGAACTTTTTTTTTCAATGTTTTTAGTCCCTCAACTTTTCTCAATTTTTGTTTTTAGTCCCTCAACTTTTCTCAATTTTTGTTTTTAGTCCCTAAACAAATATTTGACCGGTCTTAGTCCCTGAACTTTTTTTCCTTCAATGCTTTTAGTCCCTAAACTTTTTTCAAGTTTTGTTTTTAGTCTCTAAACAAATATTTGACCGATCTTAGTCCCTGAGCTTTTTTTATCAATATTTTTAGTCCTTCAGGGACTTTTTATGGTAGGAACTAAAAACATTGAAGGAAAAAAAAGTTCAGGAACTAAGACCGGCCAAATATTTGTTTAGGGACTAAAAACAACAATTGAAAAAAAGTTTAGGGACTAAAACCATTGAAGGAAAAAAAGTTCAGGGATTAAGACCGGTCAAATATTTGTTTAGGGACTAAAAACAAAAATTGAAAAAAGTTTAGTGACTAAAAACATTGAAGAAAAAAAAGTTCAAGGACTAAGACCGGTCAAATATTTGTTTAGGGACTAAAAACAAAAATTGAGAAAAGTTGAGGGACTAAAAACATTGAAGAAAAAAAAGTTCAGGAACTAAAACCAGTCAAAATTTTGTTTAGGGACTAAAAGTGAAAACTCAAAAAAGTTTAGGGACCAAAAACATAATTAACCCTAAAATTAAATTTTTATATTGAAATAAATATAATTAATTGTTTAAGTTCTTTAAAAAAAATATAGAGAGCAAGGATGTTGAAGCAAGGAAAATATATATGGCTATAGTTAGGGGTGGGTATATGGGCTTGGGCCCACGGACCGGGCCGTTAAGCCCGCGGACTTTGCGGTTAACGGACCTAAATTTTTTTTCATTGTATAATAAGTCCGGATTTTGAGCCCGGCCCGCGAAGTCCGCGGATTTAACTGGCTTAGCCCGCGGGGGCCCGCGGGGCCCGTGAAGCCCACTAATAAGAAAAACTTTGTGTTTTGCATAGAGGCACAAGAGAAGAGTCTCATAGTTTTGCTTTAGAATTTCATACACTACTAGTAAGTAAGTAAAATTGTGTTTTGCTTAGGAATAATAATAAACTTGGTGATGAAATTGTAATTTAAACTTAGGAATTTGCTTATATTTCTCAATCACCAATTCACCATAAGTAACATTGTGTACAAATGACAATGAGTAGTAACAAATTTAAGGTTTTTAAGTTTTTTTTTTTTTAAAAAAAAAAATTCACCATTTTTATTGGGTCCGTGGGCGGGTCCGTTTAACCGCGGGCTTCGCGGGGCGGACACGGACCCAAAAATAAAGACCATTTATTTCACAGACCGGGCTTGGCCCGGCCCGTCAAAACGCGGGCTTCGCGGGCCGGCCCGTATACCCACCCCTAGCTATAGTCTCACATATATTTTTTATTTTATTTAAAATATTTATAAAATTATATGAGAAATTTATGTTTAAAAAATTAAAAAGGATTTAACTTATGTTAAATCTAAATATTTTTATAATTTTGAAATTTGAAATGATAAAATAATTTAATTAATTTTACAATTATATTATAAATAAAAAATATTTTTTAATTTAATAATATTTAAAGTTTAACTCGTACTATGAATTGGTTATACATTCACAATTATTTCCTCCAATTTGCTATCATCAATCATATTTAAATGTTGCAGTCAAAAAAATCATATTTGAATGTTCCTTGCCCATAAATATCCTAATCTGCCCTTACTCAAAAAAGAATAAACTAACAAAAAAAAACTTCGATTTTAAAAAAGAATCAAGAGTATTGAAGAGTTTTCCTTAAATACTACATCTCAAAAGATTGTAGGAACAAAATTTTACAGTGGATGCTACTTTCACACGCTTCAAGCTGGTCTTTATATATGTTTTGTAAATATTAATATAATGATATATGATAAAATTATTTATCCAATGTATAAGTATTATTTCAAATTTGTATTATAAAAAAATATTACAAATTTGTTAATTTTTATAAAGACTATTTATATTTATTTACAAAACATTGAGAAACTTATACATGACATATCTAATTTATATTTTAAATAAAATCAATTATAAATATTATAAAAACTAATTAAATTAAATCTATTATTTTGTGTCATCAAAAAATTATAAATGCATTCCACAAACATCCCCAATAACCATTGCACATTTGGTCTAATAATTTATGCTTCATTGCACCTTTTCCTTCTAGATCCATTAATATATTATAAAATTTATAAAAATTTTATTAAAAAAACGCTGAAACAAAACAAAGTAAAAAATATCCTTTATTATTTCTCTTGCTATATAATATATAATTCTTAAAAAAAAAAAAGTTGTTCCACCATCATCTACTTTAGAATAAGAATATAAAAAAAAATTCAACATTTAAATATATTTTAAATTAAATTATTTTTTACCAATCCTAAAAGAGCATAAAAATTATCGCCTGAAGAAGCATAGATAATTGTCCTACTGTTGTCTCTATCAACTTGCATATTGCAATTCTGATGAGTATTAATAAACATACCAATGTCACGAACCTTAAGGAAATATAATATTCTCTATCTCAATCAAAATCCTCTTGTGCATTTTACCTTTTAAATTCACCTTAGCCTATATATTATAAATCAGATAAATACAGAAGGCCTCATGGCAAAATACTAAATGGAGTAGGTTATTAAAGAATACTAATATGCATAATACAAATGTATGTACGTAGGGTACATAACTTTATGTTCAGAATCCCATAACAAAAAATGTTTTAAATTGCTCAAAATATGTTGTATTTACTGACTTTTTTTTTTGGGGTACAGGTAGGAATAAAAGACAGAAATTAACAAAATAAGAATTATACTTCCGTGAGCAAGTCACCCCAGCAGCTTCCATGGCAAATAAAGGTGGCAACTTGCACCTCACATAATCAGCATTTAGATATAATGTCAGCAACGACATTAGATTCCATCTTCCGCAACCTTATAGACAGCTGCAACAGCGTTTATACAAACAGATTTGCAAATAAACTCACAGCAACCCAACTCCCAACACAGTTCCAAACCCATCTCTATAGCCAAAAAAAACTCTGCCCGAGAGGATCCCCTTGCACCATAGAGCTTGAGAAGCCATCAAACCACCTCCCTGCTGCATCTCTTAACACCCCACCAACTCCCGCAATTCATGAATTTTCAATCCAGCTACCAGACAAGCATTTGATGGCAGACTCCAATTAATCTACTGACACGCAGCAAAGAGATTATTCTCAACTAATGACCCCTGGGTTGTATCATTCTATGTACTGACTAAACAACAATATAGCTCATCTGCTACCAGGAAAAATCTTAAAAGATTTGTAATTTAATGTAATTAAAAAAAAAAACTTAACACACGGTTAGTTTATTTTAAAAAGAACGTTCAAACATTATTTAAAAAAAAATCCTCACTGCTAGTCTAGTTTCCGTAATGTAGGAGGTGTACCTATAGAAAATACCCTGACACTCCAGAATTAGTAATTAAGAAAATTTAGAAACATTGTCACACTCATGACTATAAACATTATCACACTCATGGCTATAAGAAATTATTATTTAGAAAATTTTCAATATTAGTAATTTAGAGTAACAGTCTTTTTAAAACTCAGTCCAGAATAGACAAAAAAATGACAGTAAGTAACAGGGTGGCAGCAACTATAGTTGCTCTTTCTATGCACCTTAAAGTTGGAGTAGCAGCTAATGTACTTGCACGCCCTGAATTAGTCACAATCTACAAATACAATTGCAACAAAAGTATCAATAGCAGCTTCATAAAACAAATATTATATCTGTTTATCTTATTCTTAGCGTAAGCAATATCACTTAATATTGAACAACATAATTGACCTTATTTTCTTTAGCAAGCAACTTAATTAGAATTCAAATCAGCCAGTCAAATTGAGTGCCCATCTGACTGCAACAGTTAATCATTAAAGTCCTAATGCCCTTTCACACAATATAAAATTGCCCTTTCATGTTATGCACAACCAATTCTGTATAGCTCGTAGAGCTTGCAATTATATTATGAAATCATGCAATTTAATTCATTCTGCAACTATATTATGAAATCATGCAATTTAATTCATTCTGCAACATAATTTCATACACCAATAGACTACATATCCATCATGCCTGAGAAATCAACTTATGAATCCAGCAAGAAAAACTTTTACTCATGTCAGCACCTTATTAGACAACAACAAAACAGATAAGTAAGTCTAGTGGGGAAAGATGCTTAAAATACCCTGTTGGGAAAAATCAATTGGTACCATGTCAGCTTTCCAATCACTCACCTAAAGGCTATCTTCTTAGAATAGGGGAATAAAATTATCTTCCTAACAAACAATACTTACAACATAAATCCGGTTAGTAACATATCAATGTGTACAAAAATCTTCTCAAAACAGGAAGATATATTAAACACAATTGTCATGAGTTGAAGTAGAACAACGTCAATAACTTGGAAAACTTCCTGAGGTGATCAGCAGTCAGTGATCGGTGTTAAGCATGAAATTCAGGTATAAAATTTAACAAAACTCAGTAACTCACTATCATATATGTCATTTGTGCACACATCTTTATACATTGTAATAGGCAGTCAATGATAGTAAGCACACATCTTTATATCATTTTGAATTTCTTCAACATCTCCTGCATGTTCTCTATAAGAAAGCTTGTCAAAAAATGAGAAAAAAATAAAGCTAAAATGAAAAGGCACAGCCATAGGCATTCTCACAACCTAAAAGAAAAATATACTTAGACAAAGAAAAAAAAACATGAAGGACAAAATTATCAGGATTTAGTGGAGAAAAAATATTGAAAAATTATCTGGAGGACCCCAATAAAATGTCCGCGCCTTCATATCTCTTGAAGTTTGAAGCCCAACCAATCAACAATTCTCTACAGGCAATGGATGATAATAAGAAATAGCTAGCATGAAAAACATCTTAATCACAACTCAAACAAATTTGTAATACTCAATATAAGTAAGAAGGGCAACCTTATCAAAATCATCACCAAGAAGAAATAGTGAGAGGATGTGAAAAAAATAGTCAGGGATGCATAAGAATCAAAATTTACACCTTGTCCTGTAAATTAGAACCCACAAAACAATCCTAACTGTAGTGAAGTAACGAACTCCTTGATTCTTTTCTTTTGAACCTGTGGATACAAATTTTGGGTGTTAAACGGGAGGTCTGCAAATTAGGCTGCAAATTTCAATTCAAGATCTTACCAAATCAAATGTCCAGTGTACCATGCAGATGCTTATCCTGAGAAAGTAAAGAACAAAACTCAGTAAAGCTACAGCAAAATCAGTGTCACATTTCAAGTCCACTTACAAAACATGAGCTTCTGTTGTTTACTTCTTCAGATAGCTATAAATATTTAGGGGAAAACATCTTACAATTGGAATCAGTAAAGAATATGGAGAAGCAATTGAAATTGATGATGAATTAGATACAATGATGTTCTATGTATGGAGAGCTTATTAACAAACTAATAAAGTAACTAACTCCTAACTGAATTGAACCTAACACTTAATAATTACTTCTCTGTTAATTTAATTCTAATAACATCACTAACATCCTATAATAATATGACCAGACTGCAGCATATGCATGTGTATAGTTCATTTTCAACTGTAAAATAACTTTTCTAAACAGTACCAAGCCCCTTTTCTCCATATCAGTGTGGATTTGAGGTAATTAACCATTTAGGTTATCATCTGTAGATAAAAAAACTCAATTACACCATGTTAGTGTTATGATTTATCTTCAATTCTCCATCATCCATCACTTCATTTTTTTCCTAAAAATATTAGAGGGCACTGCAAATGAAGCTGAGAATGTCAAATATTGGAGGACACCATTACCACTGGAGTTTGGACTATTGGCTAATGTATGTAAAATTTACCCTTTTATAGCACTTTGACTGAGCCATTTTGCTTGCTGGGCTTCGTGTATTTATTTTTAACCCATTAGTTGGTCTTGGGCAGATCAGACTCACATTTTGCCTGAGTCAAGTTGCAAAAATATGTTAAAAAAAGGAGATAAATAAAAAGTCCATGCATTGCAAAAGGTTGAGTGCTAGAGCAACATGTCAAGTTTGTTGGATATTTCTACATATTTGCAGTATAAAATTAAAGGCAAAGCAAATATCTGCATGAAGATATAAAATCACACTCCTTTGAACCCAACTATGTTAGGATCCTGTCGTGACTATTTCCTGTTCTACCATCATGTAGTTACAAAATTGTTACTTAACCTTGTTTATTGATATCTCTTTCAATTTTATTTAAGATAAGTCAAACATCAAGTAAATGGTGAAAATTGTTCTAGCTTTTGGGTTTCTGTAAATGTCGCTAGTCAATTCAATATGTGCATTTGAGATGTGTTCACTCTTTGTTAAGCTCTCCTAGCTTGCAATTGTTCTAGTTTGGTTAAATACACTTGGGAGTATTAGTGCATCTAAAGCTTTCCATGTTGTCCTTTGTAACTATATGTAATTAAATTTTGTTGGCCATTCTTGTGATTTGTTTCAATGATATTAAAAGATAAAATGTTGAGTGGAGTACGTGGCTCTCTCTACTATTGCCAAGTATTTATTACTAAAAAATATTGAAGTGTAAATGGAAGAGAATGGATGTAAAGCACCTGACTTCCCTAAGTATTAATTTGCAATGCATTTATAATTTGATAGACTTGGATGCATGCTAATTCCCTCAGTGTGATCCTTTCAACTTAAATGCAAGCTATTCCATGACTGTCATGGTTTCTTTAATCTCCTATCATCAAACCATGTTGAGTCTAGAGTCCTTACACTTCTTAAGATATCAAGTTATCTATGATTTTCCTTAACAGCTGAAGTTATGTTAATACAAACATGCAAATTGTCTAAACCGCGTATAACAATATATAAGAAGGACTATTAGAAATAGAACTCGTTCAAGATAAGGAACATGAAGTTAACCTCTGAACAGCTCACCCAGGAATATATATAATTACCCAACCCAACTTAAACTCTCGAATATAATTTAATACTAATCTTATCCAACAAATCACCAATTCAGAAACATCTAAGCATGAGAATTAGAATAATAATTTTAGTTTAATGGTGGTTCAACTAACCCACAAATTCAAGCTTTGTAATTTCCTGAAAATAATAGCACGGGTTTACTTTAGAATTAGATATATAAAAGAGGATCTTATTTGCTTATCATTGTTCTTAGTTCTGATTGTTTAATTACTAACTTGAGATGGCTAAATGGAGTAGATACCTGTCCAAGTAGAGATTGTTCACCAAGTGACCCAAGGTGGGTAAATTCAGCCTCAACCTCAGCCAATTCCTGATGCAGGCAAGCTCTAGACATATTTGCTCTGTCAACTTATCTTCTCTATAAACTTCAAGGCACTCTTGCTCCAAATCTAGCAGAACTTTCTCCCTTTAGAACTTATCTTCTCCAACTTCATATGATGTTATCTAAATTCATTTAAGATAAAAAAAATGTAACATGAATTATCCAAAACAAATATATAACGTATGAAATAAATAAGCCCCTTGCCTGTAGTTCTTGTAACATGGATACAAATCAAATTCATTTAGGCCTAAACAAATTTTCAAAAGAAAATAAAATGTAAGGTCAACCATCACAAAACCCGATCAAATTGAGTTACAGCAAAGCAACTGAACCAATTTAATATAGCACTAAAAATGAAATCAATTTAAAAACAAATAAAAAATGAATAAGTGACCATTATCTAGAACTGGTGTTTCTTGCAACAACTAAATTGACTTCAAATCTGCAACAATTAAGAATGAGTAAAAGAAGAAAAGAAAACCAAAGAGGAAAAAAAAATGTCAATAGTAATAGAATCCAAAGAAAACAACGAAGATAATAGAAAATCCCACAAGTTTATTCTATTGTACCCATGCTTAGAGCAAAAGAGGAAAGATTATATGTGCATTGAATTTAACCATCCCCTAAAAGATTATAAAATAAAAAATCAACAGAAGCAACACACATTCAGAGTTAGATTTCAAATAAGGAAAATAAAGTGAAAAAAATGGAATAGCAAGAATAAAGAAGAAGAACAATTCATCATCTTGTTACTGTCATCGTGGCGGCAAAAAAACCTGCGAGTAAGGGTTCTCTCAAAATAAGTTTTTTCCTTAAATATGTTGATGGAAAACATAGATAGGGAGGTAAGAAGTGTTTTAATCAAGACCACGACCTAGAGTAGTGGAAAACAGCGTCAACGCCGGTTGACCACAGGGAGGAGCGATTGAGATTTGGGAAAAAATAAGTAAGCCTGCAAATGTTGATGGAAAAAAGGGAAATAGGAAAAAAAATCTCTTCCAAAAATAAAATCGGAGTTTAAGAGAAGATTTCAACCCAACAACTCAACATTTTGAAATTTGAAAATTGAAATAGTAATTTGAGGAGTGGGAAAATTTGAAACAATGATTCATAGACAGAAAAGATAAAACAAAAATAGTAATTTACCTAGCCTAAGTTTTTTCTTAAATAGTAATCAAGCACTTTATATGAGCAAAATGACCTAAAAACTCAATTATTGGGGCAGCTGTCAAAAAATGAATAAAGGTTGTTTTAGTAATTTACCTAACCTAAGTTTTTTCTTAAATAGATAGATTAAATAGATAGATAGAAATTAAATAGATAGTAACTTAAATAGATAGTAATAAATAGATAGTAAAAATAAACAGATAGTAATAGATAGTAATAAATAGATAGTAAATAGATAGTAGATAGTAGATAGATAGTAGATATAAACCTATAGATGTCACCAATCAACTTACTTTAATTTCTTGATTTTTTTCTCATAACATTTTAGTCCATGTTAAAATTGAAAATATTCAACTGATGTCATATATACTTGTCTTAAAGGGAAGTAGCAGAATTGAAGAAATAATGCTAGACCCCCCTAAAGTAAAAACACTATTTTGGATTGATCATACTGCCAATCAATTTAGGCTGCTTGAATGGAGTTGTTGCCCTTCACAAGTCAATGTAATTTACGCAGAATTCCTCCCACACGGTGAAAGCCATTCCAGGTAGAATTGGTATTTTGCTAATACTTGCATGAATATGAAAAATGAGAATTTAGATATTCAGTTAATAGTTGGTTTCAGTTTTGTAAAGATTTGAGCATTTGACTTACTTGACTATATACCATTGCGCTGTCACTAAATTTCCTAATGTCTAGAGCCAAAAAACTTATGGTCCCAGCCAGGCTTGCTACTTACTCTCATTTACACGGTGCAGTATAGGTGGACAGCATCATGAGCTGGAAACTTTATCAAATGACAGAAAGAAAAAAATTGAAATGTCTTATGGACTCGGACTGTTGAATTTGTGTTATGCTGGCACATTTAGCACAAACAAGGCCTGCTATATCAGGTTAACAGATACTCATTGGAGAGGGTTTATGACTTCTTGGTGGACTATAATTAATTTAAAATCTTTCTATCACAAAATGTATACTTGCAAGAGTGCTCGAATGTGTTAGCATTGCAAGCATGCTTGAGAGCAACCTAAAACTTGCTTGATTGAGTGGATAAGAATGAAAAGGCTAAATGTTATTTTTGGTCGTTTATATTTTAGTGTTTTTTCATTTTGGTACATTATGTTTTAAAAGTCTCATTTTGGTCATTTATGTTTTAAAAAATTTTCGTTTTGATCCTTTCTTCAGTTTTCCGTTAATAAGTTAGTATTTCGTTAACTTTAAAATTTTAAAATAATTAATTTAACATAGTGGCGACTTTTAGCCGCCACTTTTTGTTATTAAAATTTTAAAAAATATAAGCCCCAATATATCTCCGTCGACGCACAATGCCACAATCAACCATGGAATATTAAAAGAGAAAATGCAACGTTTATCAACCATGGAATATAAAAAGAACTAAGACTGAGATTTGGGCGTTGAGTCTAATGCACCCCCAATTCACTTTCACATTCCAATTTGTTTTGCTGAACCACATTCTCCTCACCGAGACCAGACTTTCTTCAAAGGTAAACATGCTAAGACTTAAGCCGCCTCTTATCCTCTTCGATTCTTGCCAGCAGCATTGCCTTCTCGCTCTCGTAACTCTCCAGCTTCGAAATGCAGCGTTTTGCTTCTCTACGATGTCTCGGAATGCAGACTCCTTGAACTGCAGCAACTCCTCGAGCTGCTCGATGCAACATCGTTTGGATGCGACATCAAATTTGAAGTGAGAGTAGAGCTATGAGCAGAAGACGTACTTGGTCTGCGAGATGCGGTCTTTGGCTTCTTGAATCGAAGCGACGAGGATGGTGCTGAGGCTTGTGAGGAGCTTTGTGTCACCGACGGTGGGGAGGGTAAACCCTAGCTTCGAAGACTGTGGGTGGGGCCTCTTTAATGAAGAGGTTATTGAGGGGACTAACGGAGGCTGAATAATACGAAGATGTTGTGACATTGCAGGGAAAAGGAGAATGGAATGGTCTAAAGGAAGTGAAGGGGGAGGAGAAAAAGTGTGCGTGTTAATCTTATGGTTTATAATTTTTAAAATTTTTAAAACAAAAAGTGGCGGCTAAAAGGCGCCACTATATTAAATTAACTAGATAGTACCCGTGCGATGCACAGGTAAATTTTAAGGGAAAATTTTTTAGATTATATAAAAAAATTATGTTGATAAATTTACTAGTTCCTTATATTATTGAAAAAAAAGCTATAGTCAATTAAAATGTCTGCAATATAGAACTTATTTATTAATAAGAAATAATAAAAGATAATTAAATATGATTAGTTTTTAATACAACTTTAAATTTAATTTTGACAATATTGTTCTCTTAAAGTCAAAGAAGTTTGTGTAAACAGATGAAATTGCATAACAAAACACAAAATAAAATAATAATAAAAATTTTATAAAAAATAACTCATAGAATATTCCATCATAATCACTTTTATAGAGATCATCAATTTAACATCTTGTAAAAAAAATATTGAAAACAAAATTAAGTGAAGGAATGAAAAAATGTACAATATCATATTCACGTTAATTTGTGTTAAATTTGATTAGATATCACATTTTGTTGTGTTTAATTTGATTTGATATAACAATTTTTAATTATTGAATTATTTTTAATTATTTAACTATTAAAAATTTTAATTTAATTTAATTATTTAATCTTAATTATTTTTAGTTTTAAGAGGCATTTACAACATTATTAAAAATTTAAATTTTAGGAAAGTATTTATAAGAGTTTAAAATAATTAAAGTTAAATTTAAAATTAGTAATTTAACTGCAACTATTTCCAATTTTTTTATATATAAAAAAAATCAAACCTTACTTTAATTGGATCCTAAAATGCATATAAATGATTACCATATTGTCAATTAACTATTTTAATAATTATCATTCTTTAATAATAGTTACAATATTGTGAATTAATTATTTTAGTAATTACCATTCATTAATAATAATCATATTATCAATTAACTATTTTATATGATTACCATTCATCCGTTATTGTAAGTTAATTTTTACTTATTTTTATTTTGTTGTTCATTCATAGACTAACTAAACAAAAATATATTCCATAAGAAAGTGTACCATAAAACATAAACAAAAACTAAACAAAAATAAACAACAATGTTGTTAACTTTGCATTTAAAATTTACTTAAAAAAATGTCGCCTGAAACATATTCCATAAGAAGTGTACCATAAAAAATATATTAAATTATAGGTTATAATTACAATATTATAATTATATTTATATTAAACTGTAAATTAAATATATTTAACTGAAAATTAAAATGGGTAATTTAAAAGGTATAATTACAAATAATGTGGAATCAAAATTTACTATAAATAAATGAGGTAGCAGGTTCATATAATTAACAAAAATGACTTATATAATCAATTTTTTTATCCTTAAAAAGAACGGAAAAATAAAAATTATTAATTTACCCCAATGCAAGCGACTTTTATATATAAAGATATTTTATATATTTGTAATATTTTAAACAGAAAAATAATTAATTTTTTAACTATAAATATCTAATTAACTCATCTAAATTAATTTATTGTTTGATTTATCTTATTTTTTCCAATAATTATTTACATTTTTGAATCAATTAGTTAAATTATATTAATGATGGTAGTTTTGACTGAATTTTTTTACAAATCTTTTATTGGTTTACAATAATTATGGATAAAAGCACTATTTTTTTTATAAATTATTAATAATATTAATTTATATTTTAATAATAAATATTTATATTTTTTCATATTTATTCATATTTTATATATTAATTAGGTATCTAAATTTGACATATGTTTGTTTATATAGAACACAAACCAAACTCCTGTATAAAACACACAACAATTGCAATTGAAAGGAAAAAAAAATACATCTAAATTATAAGTAATGCAAATTACAAACACAATTAAAAGAAAAGGAAAAAAAGAAGAAAACTGAGAAGATAACACACGTCAAGAAATTTCTTAAATTCAAAATTACCAAAAATCATTTACCTGTACCCTAGATTATGGTTGAAACCGTGTGCTAAGCAAAGAGAGAAATGGAGGAACCATGGAAGAAGCTTTCATCTCTCTTATTTTAAAGACCAAACCTTGTATAAATAGTATTGTAAAAGGGGGAGGGGGGAATAGTGCAGTGACTAAAACTCACCATTGCTATTTATATTAGATTAAAAAATGGTGCATCATCTTGAATATTAATCTTTACGTATCCAAAACATCAATCAATCAAATTTCCTAATTTTGAATATCAAACTTTCTAAATTAATATTCAAAATATGCACTCAAATAATATCAATAAGTTTTAAAAATTACTTTATTTAATGTATAGACACTATATTGCAACATATAAAATTACTCAAAAATTCTAACGCTCCTTTAAAAATTACTTTATTGAATATATAGACACTAACAAAATTAATGTTTATATATGAAAATAATTCACGATTACCATATATTACACATATAATTGAATATATAATATAAAATCAAAACAAATATAAAAAAAATAAAATATAATAATAATAATAATAATAATAATAATAATAATTTTAAAATTGAATAAAAATTACTTTAATTAAAATATTAACATATATATTATGCAAGTTATGAAACATTCAAAATATAATTTTAAAATTTCTATTTAGATAGATAGATTGATAGATAGATAGATAGATATAGATATAAATATAGATAGATAGATAGATAGAGAGATTAATTATATATTGATACTAAAATTAGAAATATCACCAGAATGTGACACGTGGACAATCAGTCCTAGTAAGCAACTGTGTTTTATATAATAATATAGATTGTTTTAAAATTTTAAAGTTAACGGATCACTAACGTTGTTAACAAAAAATGAAAAAAAAGGACCTAAATGAAACTTTCAAAAACATAAAGGACCAAAATGAGACTTTTAAAACTTAATGTACCAAAATGAAAAAACTCTAAAACATAAAGGACCAAAGTAACATTTAGCCTTGGGTACCACTTGTGCTTAGGTTTAGATTTGTATTATGTTAATAAAATCCATTTGCTTTACAAAAAAAAACCTTGTTCAACAGTGTTCCTAACAATATACATAAGTTATTATTGCCATTTGTATCACAGACTGTTACTTAACCAATTCTTTCAATCCTCACTCTCAATACAATTTCTCTTTCTCATATAAGCGAATCGTTATTCATTATTTAGGCTTACTAATGAGTCTCTATGGACTTGCAGTCTGGCACAAAAAAGTGATTCAGTTCTTTACCTTTTAGTTTTCACCCTTTTGCTATTGTTTTTGCACTGAGGGATGAAACAGAAAGGATTTGAGTTTCGTTATTCTATCACTAATCATACACCTTCAATAAGTGATTAAATATGTTAACAAGTTATTATCTTATAAATTTTTTATCAAAATAAGTTAAAATTATTTCTTTTTAATTATTAGTTAATCAATAAAAAATTGTAATTAAAATAGAATTCATGGAATCAAATAATTTGTGTAAAAGTATTATAATTTACATGCTTAAATATGTTTTTGGTCCCTGAAAAATTTTCAACATTTACATTTGGTCCATGAAAAATTTTCAATTTTGCATTTGGGCAATACACTCTCTAACACACTCCTCCCAACACACTCTCTAACACACTCCTCCCAACACACACTCTCTAACACACTCCTCCCAATACATACTCTTTAACACACTCCTCCCAACACACACTCTATCATTTGTTGGAATTTATTGAAAACTATCAAATTAGGAGAGAGAGAGACATTAAATAACAAGTAAGATCCATAAAAATTTGTGATTTTCAATAAATTTTAACCAATCAAGGAGAGTGTTTTTAAAAAAGTGTGATAGAGAATGTGTTAGTAGCATTTCTCATAATTTTTTTCTTGACTTTTGGTCCTTGAAAAAAAAAATTTTGAAATTCGTCTCTATCGTTACATTGACTTTGTTAACTTAAATATCATCATCTAATGGTAAACATACCGGCAATTGTAATAAAAATAATTTCAGGGACCAAAAGAAAAATCCAAAAATATTTTAGGGATCACTTAACAAAGTCAATGTATGACATACGAAATACAAAATAAAAAATTTGTCAATGACCAAAAGTCAACAAAAAATTTATTAGAAACCAAATACAAAATCTGAAAACTTTTTCAAGATCAAAAGCATATTTAAGCCTAATTTGTAACAACACATAATACAACTGAAAATAGGAAATATTAAGCAATTGCTCAAATAAGAAAAAGTTGAGTAGCAACAAACATGGTGCTATGCTTGTAAAAGACCTAGAAAAACAAAAACAATTAATAATAATAATAATGTACTTCTAAACTTTTTTTGGTGTATAAATAAGGTTTGAATCTACTACTTTGTACAAATTATTCAAATCTTCATTCTTCACCACTAGACCAACTCACTCTAGTGGGTTAACATCTTGTCAATTACCTTCCTATCTTTTGATATGCAAGAGCGAAACATACCTTGTCGCTTATTGAATGACGAAATATCCACACCATGACAACATCGTTAGTTTGCAATTCATGAACTTGGAAGAATTTTTTCCACTCACCATAGAGCACATAAAACCTATTTGTCCACTTCTTGAACATTAGAGTGTAGCTATTGCCATGCATGTCGTAGGCACAAACTCGAATTCCTTCTTGAATATTTTCATCATCCCTTAATAACAGTAAGAATTATTTTTCCACGTGCTCTTTTTTGAGGAAAATCCTGTTTTGATTCACATTCAAATCACTGTTTGTCAAGTCCTTCTTGAGAGGCTCACCGCACTCTAAAATATAGCCTCTGAGGTTCTCGTGTGGTGGCAAATTACGTTGTTTTCTTGGTATGAAGTTACCAAAGAAACAAATGTTTCAACAGCTTTTTCAATATCTTCATCCATTGTTGGTATTGATGATGATGATGACCCTTCAACAAATTCTTGGGACTGATTGCTTAATTTTTTGCTGGCAAAAAGACTTTCATGCAACATATTGTACGAATCTTTTTCTTGTGTCATATTCTCAAGAAGTCAAAGTGTTGTTTTTTCATCCTCAGTGAATTCTTCAATAACTACTTTTCCTTCCACCTTAGACCTATCTGGCTTATTTTTCCTATTCTTTATACTTTCCATGGCCGAAGGCTTGCGTCTACACATAACAACCCACAGATTAATTTAGAATGTAATTTATTTGTTGGCATAAATATTTTTTTAATTTCTTAAACTTGAGACACTTTTAGTTTTGATCTTCCAATTAAAAAAATTGCTCTTTTTAATTCTTTAAATTTGTAAAATGTTATTTTTAGTGCTTAACTTTATTTTGAGGGGCTAAAAAGAGTAGATTTCTGCTCTTGTTAGTCCCTCAAATTTACTTTGGGAGACTAAAAATAACATTATGTGAATTTGAGAATTAAAAAAATAGATTTTTAATCGGGAGATCAAAACTAAAAATGTTTCAATTTTAAATAATTAAAAACATATTTTTAAGCGTTACTTGTTTAAAGAATGTGAAAAACATACTGAAATCAAATAAGTAACAAGGAGCAACTTAAAATCAAAGAAGAAACAGAGAGCAAATTAAGAAACCTATTGTTGAAGGGTGAGAATCAGAAATCAAGAACAGGAAAAACGAGGCTAGACTTTTCTCCCGCTTACGAGCGGGAACTATTAACGATATAAAAGCGCCAAAGCGGTGCAGGTTTTAATAATGATAATAAATAATAAAAGAATAGATAAGATTTTTCTTATATTTAAAAGAAAAAAGTGATATTAAAGATGGTAATATCTAATATATGACATTCAAAAAAATATATAATATATGATAAAACACGATAATAAAAGATGAGGTTAGACTTTCTTCTAAATCCAGTGTACTGAGCGAGTATGTTGAAAGGGATCGAAAGTATAATCTAAAATATATTTTTGTTTTGTGAATGATTGTCTCTCGAAATTAAGGAACAGAAGTCTCCAAAATTCATCAATTGGTCCTTTTAAAGTGAAGTGATAATATTTTATAATATTACTAGCAAGGTACCCGTTCATTCGCACAGGTCATTTCTGTTTTCATCCATGTTTAAAATACATTTATTTATAAAAATTAAAAAAAATTATTGGGACAAACATAATTAATTAATTAATTAAGTTTTTCAAAATAGTAAAAAGAATGAGAGAGAGTATTCAAGTAGGAAAAATATATTTGATTATAATCTCACATATATTTCATATTTTATTTAAAAAATTTGTAAAATTTTATGTAAACATGTATAAAAATTAAAAAAAGGATTTAACTTTGTTAAATTTAAATATTTTTATAATTTTAAAATATAAAATAATAAAATAATTCAATTATTTTACAACTACATTGTAAATACAAAAATTTCAACATCAAAATAAATATTATTCAACAAAATATTTATTTATAAAATTATTTAAAATTAATTTATACGATTTCTAACTAAAAATGATTTGATTGGATTTTAAAGTAAAAATAAATATTGTTAAGTCTTAGATATGCAGTTTTGTCAAAAATTTTGAAAAAAGCTTTATCACATATAATGGTCATACCTGATTCGAGCAGGATTGTCTTCTGTGCATGACACTTGTGGTTTTTAACACAAAAATTATAACTAATTTAATTTATGATATTATTGATGAAGTAATTTACAACTATTTTGTAATAAAAATATATTTAATAAATTAATTTATTGTATATTTATTTTAAAAACTTAACAGTATTATATAAATATTAATCAACAATTTTTTTGTATATGAAGTTGTTAAATATAAAGTCAAAATATTCTTTTGTAATAAATATATTAATTAATTGGATTTAAATTAATTTTTAGTATAAAAAATTCAACCTCATATTATAAACATTATTCAACAAAATATTTATTTATGAAATAATTTAAAATTATTTTATATGATTCTAAGCAAACATGATTTTATAGAATTTCAAAGTAAAAAAAAATATTGTGGAGTCTTTGGTATGTAGTTATGTTAAATATTCGAAAAAAAGTTTTGTTGTCCATAATGGTACTACTTAACTCAAACATGATTGTTGCATACTTGTGATCTTTATAATAAAAACAATTAAAACAAATTTAATTTATGATATTATTGTTGAAGTAATTTAAAATTGTTTCATAATAAAAATATATTTAATAAAATAATTTGTTATATATTTATGTTAAAAAAAATCACATTATTATATAAATATAAATGAACAAAATTTTCATTTATGATGTTATTAAACACATAATCAAAATATTATTTTGTAATAAATATATTAACTAATTAGATTTAAATTAAATTTTAGTATAAGACTTTCAACTTCAGTATATAAATATTATTCAACAAAATATTTATGTATAAAATTATTTAAAAATATTTATATGATTTCTAAGTAAAAATAATTTTATAGAATTTCAAAGTAAAAATAAATATTGTTGAGTCTTTAGTATGCAATTGTATTAAATACTCAAAAAAAGAGTTTTGTCACTCATAATGGTCCTACCTGATACAAGGATGATTGTCTCCCGTAAATGATACTTGTAGTCTTTATAATAAAAAAAAAGTGAAACTAATTTAATTTATGATATTATTGATGAAGTAATTTAAAACTATTTTATAATAAAAATATAATTAATAAATTAATTTATTATATATTTACATAAAAAATACTTAACATGATTATATAAATATTAATTAACAAAATTTTCATTTATGATGTTATTATTCATAGAGTCAATATTTTATTTTGTAATAAATATATCAACTAATTAGATTTAAATTAAATTTTAGTATAAAACTTTCAACATCATAATGTAAATATTATTAAACACAGAATCAAAATATTATGTTGTAATAAATATATTAACTAATTAGATTTAAATTAAATTTTAGTATAAGAATTTTAACTTCAGTATATAAATATTATTCAACAAAATATTTATTTATAAAATTATTTAAAAATATTTATATGATTTCTAAGTAAAAATAATTTTATAGAATTTCATAGTAAAAATAAATATTATTGAGTCTTTAGTATGCGATTGTATTAAATACTCGAAAAAAGAGTTTTGTCACCCAAAGTGGTCCTACCTAACTCAAGCATGATTGTCTCCCATGAATGATACTTGTGGTCTTTATAATAAAAAAATTAAAACAAATTTAATTTATGATATTATTGATGAAGTAATTTAAAAATATTTTGTAATAAAAATATATTTAATAAATTAATTTATTATATATTTACATAAAAAAATACTTAACATTATTATATAAATATTAATGAACAAAATTTTTATTTATGATGTTATTAATCATAGAGCAATATTTTATTTTGTAATAAATATATCAACTAATTAGATTTAAATTAAATTTTAGTATAAAACTTTCAACATCACAATGTAAATATTATTTAACAAAATATTTATTTATGAAATTATTTAAAAATATTTTATATGATTTCTAAGAAAACATAATTTTATAGATTTCAAAGTAAAAAGTTTTTTTTGTTAAGTCTTTGGTATGCAGTTGTATTAAAATACTCGAAAAAAGAATTTTGTCGTCTATAATGGTTCTACCTGACTGAAGCATGATTGTCTACCGTGAATGATATTTGTGATCTATACATTAAAAAAATTAAAACTAATTTAATTTATGATATTATTGATGAAGTAATTCAAAACTATTTTGTAATAAAAATATATTTAAGAAATTAATTTATTATATATTTATGTAAAACTTTCAACCTTATTATATAAATATTATTTAACAAAATAATTATTTTTTAAATTATTTAAAAATATTTTATACGATTTTATAAGTAAATTTTTTATAGGATTTGAAAGTAAAAATAAATATTGTTAAGTATTTAGTATGCAGTTCTATTAAATATTTAAAAAAAAAGTTTTGTTGCTCATAATGATCCTACCTAACTCAAGCAATATTGTCTCTCGTGAATGATATTTGTGATATCTATAAAAAAAATTAAAACTAATTTAATTTATGATATTATTAATGAAGTAATTTAACACTATTTTGTAATAAAAATATATTGATAAATTAATTTATTATATATTTAGTAAAGAACTTAACATTATTATATAAATATAAATCAACAAAATTTTCATTTATAATGTTATTAAACCTAGAGTAAAAATATTATTTTGTAATAAATATATTAACTAATTAAATTTAAATTAATTTTTAGTGTAATACTTTCAACAAAATATTTATTTAAGAAGTTATTTAAAATTATCTTATACGATTTCTAAGTAAAAATAATTTTATAAGTTTAATGGTCATTCGTTGACAGTGTAAAGTAGTTTTACACTATCATCTAATTACAAATTACCATTGATATGATTTTTAAAGTGATTATCATAAAAGTCAACAAACTTATTATATATTGTGAGTTGTGATTGAATGACGGTATAAAATTATTTTATACTGTCAGTGCATATCCTATTTTCTCTAATTTTGAAGGATTTCAAAGTAAATATAAATATTGTTGAGTCTTTGGTATAAAATTGTGTTAAATACTTAGAAAAAGAGCTTGGTCACCCACATCTACCTAACTCGAATAGGATTATTTTTTGTGAATGATAATTGTGGTCTCTCCCATAAAAAAATTAAAACTAATTTAATTTATAATATTATTAATGAACCAATTTAAAATATATTTTATAAATAAATTTTAATATATCATTTTATAAATAAATTTATGAATAAATTATATCTCATAAATTAAATAAAAAAAGAAAGTTAGAGAAATTATACAATAATAACATCAAATTATAGAAAATAATAAGAATCCAGTAATTATACAAATTTATCATTCAATTAAATATTTTTTAAAAATTATAAAAATCTGTGTGTAAGTAAAAAAAATGAAAAAAGAAAGTGAGAGAGAAAAAAGAGGAAGGAAGTTGGGCAGAAGAGATAGAAAATATTATGTGTAAGTTTTTTATAAAATAAAAGAAAAACAATGAGAGAGAAAAAAGAGGAAGGGAGTTGGGCGGAAGAAAGAGAAAAAAGAGGGAGGGAGTTGGTTGCATCACGTTAGTTTCTGCACACTGCCTTTACATCTTGCTTTTATTTTATTTTTTTAAATAAATGAAAAGCATTAAGTGAATTGACCAATTTATTCATAGATTTCACAGCTGTCAAAAAATTAGGAAGGTTTAGATTAGTAATTTTTCTAGCCTAAAGAATGCATAAATAGAAAGTAGTTAAAGAATGCATAAATAGAAAGTAGGTTTTACTATTATTTTTATTTTTCATATTATAATAGTATAAATAGAGTCTGTAAATCCTCCACTATTGAAGAAGATCGACCCTTCTTCTGAATCAAATTCTTAAAGTAGTTATTATCAAATGAATTGAGCGTGACCAAGTCTAGTACTGCCAATTTTTTTTTATCATTTTATCATCATTGATGTGTTCTTTCCTGTGGCCATATTCAGGACGATTAAACAAGCGTGGTGCCAACTATCACATTGATCGATTATTCCAGGAAAAGGGCTCAGAGAAGAAATTATCACATTACCATCGACCAGCAAGTTTAGTCTTATTTTATTGAATAAAATATCACCGGCCTGTATACATAATCATATCTCTAACAACCTTTTTTTGTTCGTGTGTGACTGTGTTTTTCCGCCAAAATAATATAAATTAACTTTTGTGCCTTTATTAACTACATAAGCTAATTATAATATAAACGGCAGTATATACTTCTTAATTTCATTTATTTTTATTTAGTGTTTAAGTTTATAGTAGGTAAATTAAGAAAATATTTAGTTTATTTGTTTTTACTGAAATTATTTGTTATTTCTTACTACTATATATCCTCTTAGAATGTGAGTTTTTGGCCTAACTCAACTCTAAAAGCTAGATCACAGAGTCAGAGTTGCCTCCCATTTATATAGTCTATCTTGGCACTACTTTTAGCCGATGTAGAACTTGGATTTTTCTCAATATATCCCCTTGTGCCCAACACATTTTGGACTTGGTGTGTGGATAATATGATGAGTGATCCTTTTTAATGAATCTAGGGTGGCCCTTTTTGCTACAATCACCCTATGAACTAGCTTTAGGGTTGAATTAGGTTCAAACTCATATTTTAAGATATCCTTCGTTCTAATTATTTATTATTTTAATATTTATTTATATACCTTTTTATAGCGAGACTCAAGTGAGAAAGCAAAAGCATATGCAAAGCCTAGACAGCTAGAGAGTAAATATACCAAGCTAGAGTTTAATTACTCCTTCCGTTCCTATTTATAAGATCATTTTAACTAATTCACATCCTTTAAGAAAAGTAGTTATTTTAGTTAATTGAATTAAATTTGTCAATAATGTGTATTATTCTTCCAAAAGTGCCCTTAACTTTTTTGAAACTAATCATCTCTTTCTACTTAATTGTTTCTCATCTACTTAATTAATGTTGGAGAGAGAATAATTAATTAAAGACACTATAGAAAAAAAATAATTAATGCATCTAGAAACTAAAAAATGGTCTTATAAAAAGAGACAAATAATTTTTTAAAAAGGATCTTATAAATAAAAACGGCAGAGTATTTAAGAAGAGAGTTGGGCAGGACCAAATGGGAAAGCGTAGACTTGTAGCAATTTTGAATAGCACTAAGCGCATATGCAAACCACCAGCTTTGCACTGCCTCTTTCCTAAGACACTCTCAGCTATATGATTAACTAGAGTGCAGCCCATGCAAAGCATGGTTTTTAAAAAAATTCAGAGAGAGAAAAAGAGAGTAAAATAGATAAGTGAAAAAAAAATTGTTGTACACTGTCCGGCCAACACTGGCAGTTGGCCGGAGAGATTTTATATATGTATTGACAACTAGCCAATTAATAAAGGAATTGATTATGTCGCATTATGGGGGCATTAATTAAGAATGTTTTATAGTAGTAGTATATAAATGGGGCCTTTCTTCAATTAATAATGATATGCTGAGTGTTGTGCGTGGTGGGGAATCACATCTACTCCTAGAAATTAAAGTAAAGGAAGAAGGTCGGTCTAGTCACAAATTTAATTGAAAAATTAGCTCCGTCAATTACGAGGATCGACTTAATGGTGCTTTTAAATATCTCTGTGAATCTGTGATGCGAGTCATTCATTCATTCAGTGAAAGAAAGCTCATAGTCTCGATACTCGATCTGTTTGCTTTGCAGTCATGGCAAATCATGGTGCAGTGTCTGAAACCAAGTATAAGTATGAAGTTTTCCTTAGTTTTCGGGGTGAAGATACCCGTCACACCTTTACTTGTCGTCTCTATCATGCTTTGCACCGGAGGGGAATTAACACCTTCTTGGATAATGAGGAAATAAGGCTTGGAGATCAACTTGGTCCTACGCTTCTTAAAGCTATTGAAGAATCAAGGATGTCAATTGTTGTTTTCTCAGAAAACTATGCAGATTCTTCATGGTGCCTCGATGAACTTGTCAAGATTCACGAGTGTATGAAGTCAAGAAAACAGCTTGTTCGGCCCATCTTCTACAAAGTGGACCCTTCAGATGTGAGGCATCAGAAAGGAAGTTATGGTGAGGCCATGACTAAGCATGAAACAAGGTATGGGAAAGACTCCGAGAAGGTGCAAAAATGGAGGTCAGCTTTGAAAGACATAGCCAACTTGAAAGGAGAACACTTGAAATTGGAACAAGGGTAAGTAAATAAATATATGTATGCTATTTAATTTCTCTATTTGCTCTTGACTTCACGTTATGAAATATTTGCTACTTGTTCATATTGCATAATTTACATTTGTGGCGTGTCTTTGGCTCCATATACACTTTTCCTCACCATCTTTTTTATGAACAATAGCAACAACAAATTGGGGTTACTTTTCTTCACCATCTTAAGACAAATAAATGTGAAATAAGGAATGGAGGCTTTTAATATATAATTTGTGCAATATTTGTAAATTACATATTTCCTTTGTTGAGCTTTCACAACTATTAACTTCAGTATACTTCTGATCTCATGATAGCAGTCTGATAATATATATTTCTGCAGGTTAGTAAATTTTTTTTCTCCTTTCTATTTTATTTTTTCTTATGGGTATCCCTGACTATGATTAATTGGGTTATTATAGGCCCAAAAATTTTATTTCTATTTATTGAACATCGTATATATTTATCTTTATTTATCCATTAATTTTTACCTTTATGGTGTGGATACACAAATCTCAAAAGTACTTCAAAAAATCAAACGCACGACAAAAGTTACACTAAAATTGTGGTACAAAAACCATGGCTTAATCCCCAAGTTACATTAGTTAAGGATAATTAATTTGCCAATTATTTTTTACGAAAGAAATCCTGACTTAAAAACAGAATATAATTTGGCAAAATCAACTTGATGCTTAATTTAAAGAGCATTCTATTTTCAGGAGGGACGAATCCAAGTTTATTGATGATCTTGCTAGGCAGATTTTCATCAAAGTATCTCCTAAAGATTTATCTAGTAATGAGCATATAGTTGGACGGTAGTATCTAGTTGAAGAATTGAAGTCACTTCTAGAACTTGAGTCTCGTAATATCACTTGCCTGTTAGGGATTCATGGAACAGGTGGAATTGGCAAAACCACACTTGCCAAAGCTTTGTATGACTCCATTTACAAGCAGTTTCAAGGTTCATGTTTTCTCTCCAATGTTAAAGAAACTTCAAATCAAATCCAGGGCATAAAACAACTGCAAGAAGGGCTTCTATCAGGGATACTTGAGGACAACAACATCCAATTGAAAAGTATTGAAGAAGGAATTGGAACAATAAAAACTAGACTTGGTTCCAAAAGAGTTCTTTTAGTTCTTGATGATGTTGATGACATTGAACAGTTGAAAAAGTTGGCACAGGAACGTGATTGGTTTGGTCCTGGGTGCAGGATCATCATAACGACGAGAGATAAACATTTGCTAGCTATTGGTCAGGTTGAAAAAAGATATGAAGTGAAAGTGCTAAACGACCAAGAGTCTCAGGAGCTCTTTTGTCAGAGTGCCTTTGGAAAGAACTATCCTGAAACAAACTATGTAGTCCTTTCCAATCGTGCAATGAGATGTTGCAAAGGCCTTCCGTTGGCCTTAAAAGTACTAGGCTCTCATATGGTGGAAAAAGATTTGGGTGAATGGAATGATGCATTGGATAGATATAAAAATAGTCCACATCCAAAAGTTCAAAAAGTTCTTAGAATAAGCTATGATAGCCTGTCCTTGGATGAGAAGAACATTTTTCTTGACATTGCATGCTTCTTCAAAGGGCGAAAATTGGAATATGTAAAAAGAGTACTAGATGCATGTGACTTCAAATCAGGCGATGGTATTGCAACATTAGTTAATAAATCTCTTTTAACCAATGACAACCATTGCTTGGGGATGCATGACCTAATACAAGACATGGGTAGAGAGATTGTTAAGGAGCAAGCGGGTAATAAAGTTGGTGAACGTAGCAGATTATGGCATCATGAAGATGTTATTCAAGTACTAGCTGATAATAATGTAAGAAAGTTGTCAACTTTGTTTCTTGATTTTTATCATCTTTAAACATTTTAGTTCATGTTATGAATACTTAATTGACGTCGCTTATAATTGCTTTAAAGGGAAGTAGCGAAATTCAAGGAATAATGCTTTGTCCCCCTCAAAGAGAAGAAATTAACTGTACTGATACTGTATTTGAGAAGATGAAGAATCTTAGAATTCTCATAGTTGGTAATACAAGCTTTTCACGTGAGCCACGTTATCTCCCAAATAACTTAAGGCTACTTGAATGGACGGACTACCCTTCACAGTCTTTCCCATCAGGTTTTTATCCCAGGAAAATTGTGGGCTTCAATTTATCTGATAGCTTTCTACTCGTACTGGAAAAGCCATTTCAGGTACGATTGCTAATTGTTTTTCATGTTTTATAAAAATGTTTAGATTGCTTGACCTTATCACGCAACTGATCTTAATTTTTTCACCTCAATTTGTATGCTATGTTACACTTTTCCTGTATCATTATTAGTGTTAATTATCTTATCAATCATTTGAGCCAATTGTGTATAAAAAGTTTATATTGTGCTAATTTACCTTCATCTGAAAACAATTTACATAATTTGGTTTAACTGTTGTTAATTAATTTATGTCTGTTTTGCAGAGATTTGACCATTTGACTTACATCAATATCTCTTGTTGTTATAAAGTTACTGAATTTCCTGATGTGTCTGGGGCCATGAATTTAAGAGAATTGAGACTTGATTCATGCCCGGGACTGGTTAGCATTCATAAATCAGTTGGACTTCTAGCTAACCTTGTTTTCCTAAGTGCTTCAGAATGCATTTGTCTCCGAAGTTTTGTGCCAACAATCTATTTGCCATCTCTCGAATACCTTTCCTTTAATGATTGCTCAAGTCTTGCACACTTCCCAGAGATCAAGGGAACCATGGAAAAGCCATTAAAGATTAAAATGTCAAAAACAGCTATCAAGGAGCTTCCAGAATCCATTGAGAAACTGATTGGGCTTAACCATCTTGAGATGGAAGGTTGTAAGGAACTTCGACATTTACCAAGTAGCTTATTTGTGTTGCCAAATTTTGTCACATTAAATATTGGAGATTGTCGTGAACTTCGAGAGTCATTTAGAAGGTTCAAAGGAAGCCATTCAGCGTCCCCAAAACTAGAGACATTATATTTCGAGAAGGCTAATCTATCAGACGAAGATGTTCATGCGATTATTTATAATTTTCCAAACTTGAAATACTTAAATGTATCCTGGAACAATTTTGTGTCTCTCCCAGCACACATTAAAGAATCTACTAAGTTGACAACTCTGGATGTGAGCTATTGTGCGAATCTTCGAGAAATTCCACAACTACCGTCAAGTGTTCAGATAGTAGATGCAAGTGAATGCAATTCCTTAACTCCCGAGACATCAGACATCTTATGGTCTAAGGTTTACTAGCACTACTTTTGCTGATATATATATATATATATATAACGAACAAATATTCTTTAATTAAAAAAAAGATAAAATTAGTATGTTAGTCATTAAGAAATGTTTCTTGTGTAGTTCCACATTTTCATTTCCATTCCTTCCTCCCATATTTTAACACAAAAGTATCTATAGTACTAGAATATAAACATAGTTTACAATGGATCATTAAAATTTTGTTTCACAGGTGAGTAAAGAGAGTAAGGGATTAGAAGTCATGATGCCAAAAAGGGAGATTCCAAAATGGTTCGACTATGTTAAGAAGGGAGGGTTTCCAGTTTTCAAGATGTACAATTTTGTTCATAAACATAGTTTACAATGGATCATTATAATTTTGTTTCACAGGTGGGTGAAGAGTATGAGAGATTAAGAGTCATGATGAAGGAAATGGAGATTCCAGAAACGTTCGACTATGTTAAAATGGGAGGGTTTAAGGTTTTCAAGGCTCGTGGGAAGTTCCCAATGGTTGCTTTAGCATTTGTGTTCGGGGAAGTGAAAACCGAGGATTATGGATCTTCTGAAGTAGTTTGCATGCACTTGTTCATTGAGGGTGAACACAGAGGGAAGCATGATTTCTTTGTGAAGAAGAATCATGTCTTCTTGTGCGACCTACGAGTTTTTTTTGGTTTGGAGGAGTGGGAGGATGTAGGTAATGATTGGAAGACCATACATCTTTACTGTGAAACTGACTTGACTGTATCTTCATGGGGAATTTATCTGTACAAGCTTGGGACTAATGTGAAGGATATCCAGACCACGAGTCAAGATCCTGATTTCTCTTTGCTTCGGAGTCTTCATGCACTAAATATAGAAGAGCAGATAGTACGAAATAAGAAACTAAGTCCAGAAATGTATAGGGACGCTCATGTGCTGGGTAGTTTGTTGGAAGTAGAGGGGTATTTTAATGATAAGCCACCTGAACACTTGAAAATCATCCAAAGGTTGCTGCGAGTCTTTGAGAAAGGATCAAGGAGGAATGCTATGGCTAAGAGAAAGATGACAATTAAATGGAGCCATGAAAGCCATTCCAGGTAGAATTGGTATTTTGCTAATACTTGCATGAATATGAAAAATGACAATTTAGATATTCAGTTAATAGTTGGTTTCTGTTTAGTAATGATTTGAGCATTTGACTTACTTGACTAATGACTATATCCCATTGCTCTGTCACTAAATTTCCTAATGTGTCTGGAGCCAAAAAAACTGAGATTGAGACTTGAAAGATTTTAATTTATCGGCTTACAATTTTATATCCCATCCCTGTACACATTAGAATATCTGTTTACTTAGTCTTGATGTGAGTTGTTCCAGGGAGCAATTAAGACTTTGTTACACTTTTCACATCTATCTTAAGACAAATAAATGTGAAAACACGGAATGGAGGCTTTTAATAAGTATATAATTTATGAAATATTTAAAAATTATATATTTCCTTTGTTGAGCTTTCACAACTTTTAACTAAAGTGTACTTCTGAATCTCGAGCTCGTGATAGCAGTCTGATAATATATATTTCTGCAGGTTAGTAAATTTTTTTCTCCTTTCTATTTTATTTTTTCTTATGGGTATCCTTGTCTACGATTAATTGGGTTGTTATAGGCCCACAAAATTTATTTCTACATCTTTTTTTAGATTTCTATTTATTGAATATTGTATACATTCAGTAAAAAAAAAAAATATCGTATAAATTTATCTATATGTCTCCATTAATTTTTATCTTTATGGTATGGATACACAAATCTCAAAAGTACTTCAAAAAATCAAATGACAACAAATTTTATCCTAAAATTGTGGTACAAAACCTTGGCTTATTCCCCAAGTTGCATCAGTCCAGGATAATTAATTTGCCAACTATTTTTGACGAAAGAAACCTGATTAATAAAAACAAAATATAATTTGGCAAAATTAACTTGATGCTTAATTTAAAGAGCATTGTTTTTTCAGGAGGGACAAAGACAAATTCAAGTTTATTGATGATCTTGCTGGCCAGATTTTCATTCGAACGTTAGAGACATTTCAAAAAATTTCATGGCGTACACCAATGTGGTAAATAACATATATCTAATCTTTTATGATATCTTTTCTGTTATCATCTTTTATTTATCTTTTTCCTTCTTTATCTTTAAGTCATAGTCTTTTTCCTTCTTTATCTTTAAGTCATAGTTTCTTTATTTTAGGGATTAGTTGTTCCCTTATAAAAGCATGATTAGAGAATGTAATTTAAGTGAGACAAATTAATAAAATTTTATTCCCTTCCAACTATCAGAGCCTCCCAATCTTGGGAGCTCTGTTTTCGGCTTCTCGCTACCGGCACCGCTGTCCACCGCGATTGTTGCTACTGTTCACCTCTACCATCCACCAGTACTGTTCCTGTATGCACTGTTCACTGTACCGTTTTCAGTGATGGCAGAGGAGAAACTCACCCCATTAGGTCCTAATAATCTACCCAATGTGTGTGGCGGATCCATATTTGTAACACTCTAAAAATTTGCAACTAAAGACATAGTAAATACTATGTTAGTGTATATTGTGATAACTAAATAGATATTGAGATTAATTACAATTAAAAATTAAATTTATCAAATTAAGAAAGATCTAAAAACTTTATATGATTTTATGTGACAAATTTCAGTAAAATTCTAATTAAACTAAAATTTAATTACGGTGTACATAATTACACTGCGTAAATTTATATTGTATAGAGATGATTTTATTATATGTTTTCCTAAGATAATTATTCACAATGAAAATTTAATTTGATTGATTAAGAAAAATTTTAATTATATGCATGCTATTTTATGTGGCAAGTTTAAAAAAAATGGACTTAATTAGAATCTAATCTTTACACTGTGTAAAATTTCATTGTGCAAGATTACGCTGTATAATTTCATACTATGTAAATTAACACTAAGTGAGATTAATTTGAATTACACATTACCCTAGATAATTAGCACAACGATCTATGTTAATTAGCTAAAAATTAACTACTTTTAGTAAAAGTAAAATTTCCATTTGTGCCTTAATCCTACCTTAACCAACTATGGTAAGATTTTCAAAAGCAAAAATACCCCAAAAAAGGGCATAACTTGCACGGCCAAACCACAGCAGTCCTTTGCCCACAATTGAGTTTCATTTTCACCCTGTAATCCTATGAATTAAAAATGAATCTTGGACCAATGTTGGCATCTATCTACGTTGCCTATGTTGGCACCAAATCAAAAGGAAGAAAAAAAAAATTAAGAAGGGGGAGGAAGCTTACCTTGTAGTGCCGTGAGTTCTAGGAGAGAGGGAGGCTCACTTATGCTCAGCTGGCTGTGAGCTTTTGAGAGTGAAAGGAAGAGAATTTTGTTGCTTGCTTGGTTCTTTGTTAGTCTTTTGGCTTGGAGTTCTTGAGTTCAAGTGCTCAAATCTTGCATCCTTTTGCAAATTGTGTGCTCAAAGCTTGAGGTATGGAGGAGTTTTCTTGTTCTACTCTAGCCTTTTGCTTGTTCATGGAGTTTTCTCCATGTATATGTGCTGTATATGACATGTTGTTGTGCCATCTCTCATGAATCTACTCTCTAATTTTGGTTTTGTTCATTTTCCTTTGTATGGCTGCAGCTGTGTTGGTTTTTGTTTTAATATTTCCGTGTACTTTCTTGGTGATATGAGACTATTTCTTAGTAAATCCATGTCTCTGGAACTAATGGTGAATTTTTCGGATTTTTTTGGGCACTGTAGCTATTTTTAGTTTAATTATTTTCAAAGTCTGTTAGATCTAGCCTAACCACTGTTTGATTCTTTTAAAAAATTTTGGTTTAACATTTTGGAAAACTGGAACCATACATGTTCCCTAAAACTTATAGGGAGAATCTATGATTTTTATTGAAATTTTATGTACCTTGAAAATATTTTAAATTATTTATTTTTCAAAGTTATGGAAATCTGCTCAGCAGTGTTTTTAAATAGGTAAAAATATTTTTATTGAGAAATAAAAATCAGAAAAATTTTATTATTCATAACTAACCTTTTATAGTGTCCTGTAATTTTATCAAAATTTTAAAAGGTGATTTAATATTTATTTATGAATTATGTTTGATGACTTTGCTTTTTGTCAACAGAGGGAAACAATTGTAAAAATGACATTTTTGTTGCAAAATAAATTCTGGAAAAATTTTATGTTGCAACTTAGACATTTTGGACTGTGCCTGTAAATTATGATGAATTTTTTATATATGTACTATTTTTGATAAATTCTAGACCCTGTTGCCCTGAAATCTGTCACGGCAATAATTAAATTAAAAATCCTATTTTTTTTAGTGAAATTTTAGGAGCTGAATTTATTCTTGGTCATATGTATGATGAGAAGTGTTCTTGCAAAATCTCGTACTGTTCTGAGTTAGAAAGATATGCCAAAGAATTATTGAGTTATAGAATTCAACACTTATGAATAATGGAAATTAAATTTGGTCTAAATTAATTATTTTGAATAAATTATTGATTTTTATGGATTATGGCTGAGTGGTTCTACCCTATAGGGAGACCCCTGTAGTTTATTTGCATTATTAGATTATATGTGAATTAATTTCCCTTTTAATTGTCCTTATTTGTATTATTATTGACTAAATTGGAGACCGGGAGAAATTGTGATCCTCGGGCAAATTTGTGTGCTGGAAAACTTGACTGCGTGTGTGCTTGTGTGATGATTTGGTACTGTTTGGATGATTAAGGATCATGGAATCCTTGAGGTGGGACAAATGGACTCAAAACACGAGTTCATTTGTGGTAACTAGAACTTAGTTCTAGTGTTAATTAAATGTTCACAGTAACAAACAATGAATAAATACTTAACGAGAGTGCGAACCTCCTAATTAAATGGACTTAGTAAATATAGGAATTAGTAATTAAATGTTATCTGTACAAGCTAGAGACTAATGAGGAGGATATCCAGATCACGAGTCAAGATCCTCATTTCTATTTGCTTTGGAGTCTTCATGCACTACATATAGAAGAGCAGAAAGTACGAAATAAGAAACTAAGTTTGAATTTGCCAGAAATGTATAGGGACGCTCATATGCTGAGTAGTTTGTTGGATGAAGAGGGTTTTTTTAAAGATAAGCCACCTGAACACTTGGAAATCATCCAAAGGTTGTTGCGAGTCCTCAAGAAAGGATCAAGGTGTGCTATGGCTCAGAGAAAGGGGGTAGGTAGTTCAGGGTTAGTAAAGTTGACAATTGAATGGAACCATGAAAGCCATTCCAGGTAGAATTGGTATTTTGCTAATACTTGCATGAATATGAAAAATGACAATTTAGATATTTAATTAATAGTTGGTTTCTGTTTTGTAATGATTTGAGCATTTGACTTACTTGACTAATGACTATATCCCATTGCTCTGTCACTAAATTTCCTAATGTGTCTGGAGCCAAAAAAACTGAGATTGAGACTTAAAAGATTTAACTTTATCAACTTACAATTTTATATCCCATCCCTGTACACATTAGAATATCTGTTTACTTAAGTCTTGATGTGAGTTGTTTCAGGGAGCAATTAAGATCTTTGTTACACTTTTCACATCTATTTATATCATGAATTTGATAAATAGAAATTTCTGAAAAATAGCGACAATGAACTTGGGTTACTTTGCTTCATCATCTTAAGACAAATAAATGTGAAACATGGAATGGAGGCTTTTAATATATAATTGTGCAATATTTGTAAATTATATATTTCTTTTGTTGAGCTTTCACAACTTTTAACTTCAATATATACTTCTGAATCTCGTGATAGCTGTTTGATAATATATATTTCTGCAGGTTAGTAAATTTTTTTCTCGTTTCTATTTTATTTTTTATTATGGGTATCCTTGTCTATGATTAATTGGGTTATTATACGCCCACAAATTTTATTTCTACATCTTTTTTTAGATTTCTATTTATTTAATATTGTATACATTTATCTATAATTCTCCATTAATTTTTATCTTTATGGTAAGGATACACAAATCACAAAAGTACTTCAAAAAATCAAATGCACAACAAATGTTTCCTAAAATTGTGATACAAAAACCTTGGCTTATTCCCCAAGTTGCATCAGTCCAGGATAATTAATTTGCCAATTATTTTTGACAAAAGAAACCTGATTAATAAAAACAAAATATAATTTGGCAAAATTAACTTGATGCTTAATTTAAAGAGCATTGTTTTTTCAGGAGGGACGAATCCAAGTTTTTTGATGATCTTGTTAGCCAGATTTTCATTAAAGTATCTCCTAAAGATTTATCTAGTAACGAGCATATAGTTGGATGGAAGTATCGAGTTGAAGAGTTGATGTCACTTCTAGAACTTGAGTCTCGTTATACCACTTGCCTGTTGGGGATTCATGGAACAGGTGGAATTGGCAAAACCACACTTGCCAAAGCTTTATACGACTCCATTTACAAGCAGTTTCAGGGCTCATGCTTTCTCTCCAATGTTAGAGAAACTTCAAATCAAATCCAGGTCATAAAACATTCAGAGATACTTGAGGACATCAAAATCCAGTTGAAAAGTATTGAAGAAGGAATCAAAACAATAACAAGAAGACTTGGTTTCACAAGAGTTCTTATAGTTCTCGATGATGTTGACGACATTGAACAGTTGAAAAAGTTGGCACAGAAACGTTATCGGTTTGGTCTTGGGAGCAGGATCATCATAACGACGAGAGATAAACATTTGCTAGATGTTGGTCTGGTTGAAAAAAGATATGAAGTGAAAGTGCTAAACGACCAAGAGTCTCTGGAGCTCTTTTGTCAGAGTGCCTTTAGAAAGAGTTGTCCTGAAACAAACTATGAAGACCTTTCCAATTGTGCAATGAGATGTTGCAGAGGCCTTCCATTGGGTGGATGGAAGGATGCATTGGATCGATATGAAAAGAGTCCACATCCAAGTGTTCAAAAAGTTCTTAGAATAAGCTATGATAGCCTGCCCTTCAATGAGAAGAACATTTTTCTCGACATTGCTTGCTTCTTCAAAGGGCGAAAATTGGAATATGTAAAAAGAGTACTAGATGCATGTAACTTCATTTCAGGAGATGGTATTTCAACATTAGTTAATAAATCTCTTTTAACTGTTGACAACCATTGCTTGGGGATGCATGACCTAATACAAGACATGGGTAGAGAGATTGTTAAGGAGGAAGCAGGTAATAAGGTTGGTAAACGCAGCAGATTATGGCATCATGAAGATGTTATTCAAGTACTAGCTGATAATAATGTAAGAATGCTGTCAACTTTGTTTCTTGATTTTTATCTTCTTTAAACATTTTAGTTCGTGTTATGAATACTTAATTGATGTTAGTTATAATTGCTTTAATAGGGAAGTAGTAAAATTCAAGGAATAATGCTTCGTCCCCCTCGAAGAGAAGAAATTAATTGTACTGATACTGTATTTGAGAAGATGAAGAATCTTAGAATTCTCATTGTTGGTAATACAAGCTTTTCACGTGAGCTACGTTATCTCCCAAATAACTTAAGGCTACTTGAATGGATGGACTACCCTTCACAGTCTTTCCCATCAGGTTTTTATCACAGGAAAATTGTGGGCTTCAATTTATCTAATAGTCGTCTACTCGTACTGGAAAAGCCATTTCAGGTACGATTGCGTATTGTTTTTCATATTTTATAAAAATGTTTAGATTGCTTGATCTTATCACGTAACTGATCTTAATTTTTTTCACCTTAATTTGTATGCTATGTTACACTTTTCCTGTCTCATTAATTAGTGTTAATTATTTTATCGATCATTCGAGCCAACTGTATATAAAAAGTTTATATTGTGCTAATTACCTTAATCTGAAAACAATTTACATAATTTGGATGTACGGCTGTTAATTAATTTCTTTATGTATGTTTTGCAGGGCTTTGACCATTTGACTTACATGAATATCTCCGGTTGTGTTACAGTTACTGAATTTCCTGATGTGTCTGGGGCCGTGAATTTAAGAGAATTGAGACTTGATTCATGCTGGGGACTGGTTAGCATTCATGAATCAGTTGGACTTCTCCTTAACCTTGTTTTCCTAAGTGCTTCAGAATGCAATAATCTTGAAAGTTTTGTGCCAACAATCTATTTGCCATCTCTCGAATACCTTTCCTTTGAATATTGCTCAAGACTTGCACACTTCCCAGAGATCAAGGGAACCATGGATAAGCCATTAAAGATTAAAATGTCAAAAACAACTATCAAGGAGCTTCCAGAATCCATCGAGAAACTGACTGGGCTTTACCATCTTGAGATGGACGATTGTGAGGAACTCCAACATTTACCAAGTAGCTTATTTGTGTTGCCAAATTTAGTTACATTAAATATTAGAGGATGTCATCAACTTCGAGAGTCATTTAGAAGGTTCGAAGGAAGTCATTCAGCATGCCCAAAACTAGAGACATTATATTTCCAGTATGCTGATCCATCAGACGAAGATGTTCACGCGATTATTTACAATTTTCCAAACTTGAAATACTTAAATGTGTCGGGGAACAATTTTGTGTCTCTCCCTGCACACATTAAAGAATCTACTAAGTTGATAATTCTGAATGTGAACGATTGTGTGGAGCTTCGAGAAATTCATCAACTGCCATCAAGTGTTCAGAAAATAGATGCAAGTGAATGCGATTCCTTAACTCCCGAGACATCAAACATCTTATGGTCTCAGGTTTACTAGCACTACTTTTGCTTATATATTTACATAATGAATAAATATTCTTTAATTGAAAAAAGATAAAATTAATATTAGTCATTAAGAAATGTTTTCTTGTGTAGTTTCACATTTCCATTTCCATTCCTTCCTCCGATATTTTATTTCTTTCTTAAGAAAATAACAAAGTATATATCTATAGTAATAGAACATAAAGGTAGTTAATTTACAATGGATCATTATAATTTTGTTTCTTGTTTGTGGGATGTGTCACAGGTGCGTAAAGAGATTAAGAAATTAGAAGTGAAGATGCCGAGAATAAGGGACATTCCAGAATGGTTCGACAACGTTAAAGAGGGAGGGTTTCCGGTTTTCAAGGCTCGTGGGAAGTTCCCAGCGGTTGCTTTAGCGTTTGTGTTCGGGGAAAAGAAAACATGGGATTTTGGATCATCTAAACATGTTCGCATGCACTTGTTCATTGAGGATGAACACAGAGGGGACCTTGATCACATTATGGACAATAATCATGTGTTGTTGTGCGACCTACGATGTTTTTTCCATTTGAAGGAGTGGGAGGATGTAGGTAATGATTGGAAGACCATAAAGGTTTACTGTGATACAGACTTGACTGTATGTTCAAGGGGAGTTTATGTGTACAAGCATGAGACTAATATTGAGGATATCCAGTTCCTGAGTCAACATCCCACTTCCTCTTTGGTTAGTGAAGTGGGGGAAGGTAGTTCAGGGTTAGCAAAGATGACAAGTGATGATGGGGAAAAGACTCAAGAAGCCAGTCCTTAAAGCCAAGAACGATATGATGAAGGACTTGTGGAGGAAGATTCAAGCTCACCACACAGATCTGGGAAAAAGCTCAGAAGATGTTGAGGATGCTTATGATTTAAATCATAACATTCCTCAACCTGACACTCACACTGTTGACCCCACCTTGTTAGAAATATTGTCAATCTTAAAGATATTTCTCTGCCTCTTCTACTTTTTCTTTCTTTTTGTTAATTAGTAAGCTCCCTCTCTAAGATGTATGCTATTAAGTTACCACATCATTTATTACTTTAGTGAAAATATAAACCTATAGATGTCACCAATCAACTTACTTTAATTTCTTGATTTTTTTCTCATAACATTTTAGTCCATGTTAAAATTGAAAATATTCAACTGATGTCATATATAATTGTCTTAAAGGGAAGTAGCAGAATTGAAGAAATAATGCTAGACCCCCTGAAGTAAAAACACTATTTTGGATTGATCATACTGCCAATCAATTTAGGCTGCTTGAATGGAGCTGTTGCCCTTCACAAGTCAATGTGATTTACGCGGAACTCCTCTCACACAGTGAAAGCCATTCCAGGTAGAATTGGTATTTTGCTAATACTTGCATGAATATGAAAAATGAGAATTTAGATATTCAGTTAATAGTTGGTTCAGTTTTGTAAAGATTTGAGCATTTGACTTACTTGACTATATACCATTGCGCTGTCACTAAATTTCCTAATGTGTCTGAAGCCAAAAAATTTATGGTCCCAGCCAGGCATGCTACTTACTCTCATTTACACGGTGCAGTATAGGTGGACAGCATCATGAGCTGGAAACTTTATCAAATGAAAGAAAGAAAAATTTGAAATGTCTTATAACCTCGAACTGATGAATTTGTGTTATGCTAGTGTTCACATTTAGCACAGACAAGGCCTGCTATATCAGGTTAATAGATACTCATTGGAGAGGGTTTATGACTTCTTGGTGGACTATATTCAGTTTAAAATCTTTCTATCACAAAATGTAGACTTGCAAGAGTGCTCGAATGTGTTAGCATAGCAAGCATGCTTGAGAGCAACCTAAAACTTGCTTGATTGAGTGGATAAGAATGAAAAGGCTAAATGTTACTTTTGGTCCTTTATGTTTTAGTGTTTTTTCGTTTTGGTACATTAAGTTTTAAAAGTCTCATTCTAGTCCTTTATGTTTTAAAAAAGTTTCATTTTGGTCCTTTCTTCTGTTTTCAGTTAAAAACGTTAGTATTTCGTTAACTTTAAAAGTTTAAAATAATTAATTTAACATAGTGGCGGCTTTTAGCCGACACTTTTTGTTATTAAAATTTTAAAAAATATAAGCCCCAATATATCTCTGTCGACTCACAATGCCACAATCAACCATGGAATATTAAAAGAGAAAATGCAACGTTTATCAACCATGGAATATAAAAAGTACTGAGACTGAGATTTGGCCGTTGAGTCTAATGTACCCCCAATTCACTTTCACACTCCAATTTGTTTTGCTGAACCACATTCTCCTCACAGAGACCAAACTTTATTCGAAGGTAAACATGAGACTTAAGCCTCTTATCCTATTCGATTCTTGCTAGCAGCATTGCCTTCTCGCTCTCGCAACTCTCTAGCTTTGAAAATGCAGCGTTTCGCTTCTCTTCGGTGTCTCGGAACGTAGACTCCTTGGACTGCAGCAACTCCTCGAGCTGCTTGATGCGACGTCGTTTGGATGCGGCATCAAATTTGAAGTGAGGGTAGAGCTGGGAGCAGAAGATGTACTTGATCTGTGAGATGCGGTCTTTGGCTTCTTGAATCGAAGCGACGAGGATGGTGCTGAGGCTTGTGAGGAGCTTTGTGTCACCGATGGTGGGGAGGGTAAACCCTAGCTTTGGAGAGTGCAGGTGGGGCCGAACTCGCCGCCGGCGAGAAGCCACTGTGGCCTCTTAAATGGAGAGGTGGAGGAATGGAACCCGAGCCTAAAGAGGTTATTGAGGAGAGTAGTGGAGGCTGAATAATACGAAGATGTTGTGACATTGCAGGGAAAAGGAGAATGGAATGGTCCAAAGGAAGTGAAGGGGGAGGGGAGAAAGTGTGCGTGTTAATCTTATGGTTTATAATTTTTAAAATTTTAAAAACAAAAAGTTAACGGACACTAACATTGTTAACGAAAAATGGAAAAAAGGACCAAAATGAAACTTTCGAAAACATAAAGAACCAAAATGAGACTTTTAAAACTTAATGTACCAAAACTAAAAAACGCAAAAACATAAAGGACCAAAAGTAACATTTAGTCGAATGAAAATAATATAGATTTATGTTTTTATTTTCTATGTGCCCATAAATATAAACATATTACCCTATTTATTTATGGGACAGGAATAGGGACGTGTAATTTTCTGCTCCTCATTCCAAATTTTATGCAATGTTCACCATTGGATTCTCTGGTTCTCCAACCTATTATTTATGTCACAAGTGTTGCTGTTGTAGCGTTGCTTTGTGCTCGTGAAGGAGGTTAGCAGATTATTGATTCAGTTGTAGTAACATGTGGTTTAAGCCTGGGAAAAGATACTTCTCTAGCATTTGCTAAGGATTTCAGGTGATGTTAAATTAGCTTTTTTATTTTTTTCCCTTTTATTCCTTCATTTATTTTTCATATAGTTTAGAAACCTTTACTTTGAGGTTGGAAATGGCATTAAAGAACCTACTGGACAGTGTATGTGAGTGACCTAACCACGGGTTTTCTAAATGTGAACGAATTACTGTTTGTTGTTTGCTTCAAATCCCATGAGTACCTTGTAAATGAAATGATTGTTTATAGCATATGGGCAAAGTGTCCATCTACAATTTTAGAACCATTCTTTCTCAACTTGCAGCATATGGGGAAATTAATAATTATCCGACCTCTGTAATTTTGCACACTAGTGGTGTTACTAAAATTTCCTTTGAGTGGTTTTGTTTGAGGTTCAACTTTCTCTTGATTGACATGCCAATGACCCCATGTATTTAATTTGACTTTTAAGCTTTGAGGGTGGACTCAAGTTGGTCAAACTGAGGGCAGAGACCATGCAAGTAAGAAATATGGAATAATTTGTATATCTCACAAAATAACTTGTTTATTTTTCAGGATGTTGCTGATGTTGCTAAAATTGCTATGGTTAGTGTGATAGGACTGGACTCAGAGAAGTTCTAACAATTGTGTGATGCAGCCAATCTGGATGTTCCTGATTACAAATTACCTATGTCTTGTCAGGGTCAGATTGCCAATTACCTTTGTCCTATTAGGTTCTTGTGATTCTACATTTTTACAAGCTTTGGCAAAAATATGTTTCTAGATTTTATAACCAATAGCTTCTTTGGAAAATGTTGTGTTTTGGTAGGAAACTATGCTGTCTTTGGAGGATTAAAAGGAGTAGAAGTGGAGGAAGCCAAGGCAAAGTCTTTCAAGGCTCGAATGATAGTATGACTTTTCCCCTAATTTTCTCTTTCCAATGCCACCTTTTCTCAAAGAAATAATGCCTTTGCCTCTCTATGGCAGGTGCGAATAGCTGTTGCAAGTGTTTTCCACACTAGTTATATGGAACCAGCTATGACAAGATGGAAGCAGCATTGGCAACAACAAAATGGTTTGTCTACTTTTCATTCTAAATCCAGTGTTCCAGTGTGTATATCTTTTCCATTTAGCATATAATAATGGATGAAATAAAGAGGAAAAGAAATAGGGAAGATATTTACGTTTGAGTTTCTTTCTTCTTTTTTTTTTACAGATCGAGTTTCTTTCTATTTCACTTTAAATCCTGAAATTCTTATGTACACATATAGGAACTAGTCCACGAGGGATCACTCTATAATCAGACACCATTACAGCTTTACAACAATGTGATTTGAATCCTAAACATGAAACAGAAACGAATGATGAATAAAAGAAACTACCAATCTTAAATGTCTATAGATGTTGAGACAAGACATAAAAGCTAGCCTACATCATATGGAATTGTCACTGTCAACATAAAAGAATTACCAAGCTAAATAATAATTAATGAGAATGAGAAAGTTCTCTCTCTCCTGCTAGTACTAGTGAATCTATATGTTTCTTATTGCTTGAACTAAGTGATGGTGCTTATCTTTTAATATTTTTTTTTTCATCAGCAATGGATGGTGCTTGTCTAAACCAATCATATATTATCCAATAATTATTAAATTAAAGTTCACATATACAGTCCATCAAACATCACGTTTTTATTTTGCAGCCCTTATTTGGCATTCTATGCATTAAATAACCAAATAATAAATTTTACTTTTATCTTCTAAGTATATATTTCTTTTTAAATTCAACTAAAAAAAAAATAAAACTAGTAGTTTAACTAAACATGGGAAGATAAGAATTAATGACATAGGAGGAAATCGATGAGTTCATGCTTAAGTAAATTATATATATATATATTTGAACTTGTAACTAATTTTTATGGTTTGATATGTTTGCTAGGTTCAAGACTTTTGAGCTATCACTTGAGTACGAAGGGGAGCATCAAACTGAAAAGTTGGAGGAAAATGGAGATCCACTTATTGATCTCGATGCTAAGGATTCAATTATTAATTATTGCTAAATTATTTGATTATACACTTAATTTGGCCAACTACCTTTTTTTTTTTACTGATTTGTATATTATTAATGTGGGTTATAATTTGTATGTTGATTTTTTTGTATTCTATTCAACATCTATAAAAAAAATTCATATTAAATTTAATTATTTTATGAGTTAAATGTTTTTCTATACAATTTCATATACACATACACACACACACACACACACACACACTTAAATAATTAAGTATTTATTACCAAAAAATAAGTATTGTCACTAATAAATAATAAAAAATAATTATATAATTGTGACTTAAACATCAATCTATTATATCTACTGTCATGTAAATATTAATTGTTACTTAATTATATTGCTTGGTTACGATTAAATAAATGTGGCCTATAATAAAATGATAACTAAAAAAGCGTGGCCTAAACATGGTTTATGTTATTTGTCTACACGATAAAACACGTCTAAAATATATAACCACACTTTCATAACTGCGGGTTAAAAATATAACATGTATGACAACATTTAGAAAACCATGGCCTAAACGTTTAGTCAACGGTTATGTAAATATTGCTTAAGCTCTATTCTATTTGTCCACATTGAGAAATTCATGGTCTAAAATATATAACAACACTTATAAAACTGTGGTCTTTTTTGTTATTTTAGACCTCGGTTATTTCTATGTCGTGGTCGAAAGTAAGAAAGCCGTGGTCTATTAGCTAAAACCACTGCCACTTAGAGCGCAACTGAAAAATCGTAGCTTAAACTTTAGCCCACGGTTTTTTCACATTTGAGTACGGTTTTTTGTTGTGGTCTAAAGCCAAAAATGTTGTAGTAACGAAACACAAAATAAAAAATTTGTCAATGACCAAAAGTCAACAAAAAATTTATCAGAAACCAAATGCAAAATCTGAAACAATTTTCAAGATCAAAAGCATATTTAAGCCTAATTTGTAACAACTCATAATACAACTGAAAATAGGAAATATTAAGCAATTGTTCAAATAAGAAAAAGTTGAGTAACAACAAACATGGTGCTATGCTTGTAAAAGACCTAGAAAAACAAAAACAATTAATAATAATACACTTCTAAACTTTTTTGGTGTATAAATAAGGTTTGAATCTACGACTTTGTACAAATTATTCAAATCTTCATTCTTCAGCACTAGACCAACTCACTCTAGTGGGTTAACATCTTGTCAATTACCTTCCTATCTTTTGATATGCAAGAGCGAAACATACCTTGTAGCTTACTGAATGACGAAATATCCACACCATGACAACATCGTTAGTTTGCAATTCATGAACTTGGAAGAATTTTTTCCACTCACTGTAGAGCACATAAAACCTGTGTGTCCACTTCTTGAACATTAGAGTGTAGCTATTGCCATGCATGTCATAGGCACAAACTTGTATTCCTTCTTCAATATTTTCATCATCCCTCAATAACGGTAAGAATTTTTTTTCCACGTGCTCTTTTTTGAGGAAAATCCTGTTTTGATTCACATTCAAATCATTGTTTGTCAAGTCCTTCTTGAGAGGCTCACCGCACTCTAAAATATAGCCTTTGAGGTTCTCGTGTGGTGGCAAATTACGTTGTTTTTCTTGGTATGAAGTTACCAAAGAAACAAATGTTTCAGCAGCTTTTTCAATATCTTCATCCATTGTTGGTATTGATGATGATGATGACCCTTCAACAAATTCTTGGGACTGATTGCATAATTTTTTGCTGGCAAAAAGATTTTCATGCAACATATTGTACGAATCTTTTTCTTGTGTCATATGCTCAAGAAGTTGAAGTGTTGTTTCTTCGTCCTCTGTGAATTCTTCAATAACTACTTTTCCTTCCACCTCAGACCTATCTGGCTTATGTTTTCTATTCTTTATACTTTCCATGGCCGAAGGCTTGCGTCTACACATAACAACCCACAAATTAATTTAGAATGTAATTTATTTGTTGGCATAAATATGTTTTTAATTTCTTAAACTTGAGACACTTTTAGTTTTGATCTTCCAATTTAAAAATTTGTTCTTTTTAGTTCTTTAAATTTGTAAAATGTTATTTTTAGTGCTTAACTTTATTTTGAGGGACTAAAAAGAGTAGATTTCTGCTCTTTTTAGTCCCTCAAATTTACTTTGGGACACTAAAAATAACATTTTGTGAATTTGAGAATTAAAAAAAAAAGATTTTTATTAGGGGATCAAAACTAAAAATGTTTCAATTTTAAATAATTAAAAACATATTTAAGCGTTATTTGTTTAAAGAATGTGAAAAATATACTGAAATCAAATAAGTAACAAGGAGCAACTTAAAATCAAAGAAGAAACAGAGCAAATTAAGAAACCTGTTGTTGAAGGGTGAGAATCAGAAATCAAGAACAGGAAAAACGAGGCTAGACTTTTCTCCCGCGTACGAGCGGGAACTATTAACGATAATAAAAGTGCCAAAGCGATGCAGGTTTTAATAACGATAATAAATAATAAAAGATTAGATAAGATTTTTCTTATATTTTTAAAAAAAAAAAAAGTGATATTAAAGATGGTTATATCTAATATCTAATATATGACATTCAAAAAATATATATAATATATGATAAAACACGATAATAAACGATGAGGTTAGACTTTCTTCTGAATCCGGTGTACTGAGCGAGTATATTGAAAGGGATCGAAAGTATAATCTAAAATATATTTTTGTTTTGCAAATGATTCTCTCTCGAAATTAAGGAACAAATGTCTCCAAAATTCATCAATTGGTCCTTTTAAAGTGAAGTGATAATATTTTATAATATTATTTTACTATCATTTTTATTTTTCATATTATAATAGTATAAATAGAATCTGCAAATCATCCACTATTGAAGAAGATCGACCCTTCTTCTGAATCAAATTCTTAAAGTAGTTATTATGAAATGAATTGAGCGTGACCAAGTCTAGTACTGCCAAATTTTTTTAATCATTTTATCATCATTGATGTGTTCTTTCATGTGGCCATATTCAGGACGATTAAACAAGCGTGGTGCCAACTATCACATTGATCAATTATTCCAGGAAAAGGGCTCAGAGAAGAAATTATCACATTACCATCGACCAGCAAGTTTAGTCTTATTTTATTGAATAAAATATCACCGGCCTGTATACATAATCATATCTCTAACAACCTTTTTTTTGTTCGTGTGTGACTGTGTTTTTCCGCCAAAATAATATAAATTAACTTTTGTGCCTTTATTAACTACGTAAGCTAATTATAATATAAACGGCAGTATATACTTCTTAATTTCATTTATTTTTATTTAGTGTTTAAGTTTATAGTAGGTAAATTAAGAAAATATTTAGTTTATTTTTTTTACTAAATTATTTGTTATTTCTTACTACTGTACCTCATAGAATGTGAGTTTTTGGCTTAACTCAACTCTAAAAGTTAGATCAGAGTGAGAGTTGCCTCCCATTTATATAGTCTATCTTGGCACTACTTCTAAACGATGTAGAACTTGGGTTTTTCTCAATATATCCCCTCATGCCCAACACTTTTTGGATTTGGTGTGTGGATAATATGATGGGTGATCCTTTTTAATTAATCTAGGGTGGGTCTTTTTTCAACAATCACCTTATGAACTAGCTTTTAAAGTTGAGTTAGGTTCAAACTCACATTTTAAAATATCCTTCGTTCTAATTATTTATTATTTTACTATTTATTTTTATACTCCCTCCGGTCCTTTTTATAAGAAACAAAAGAGTGTTATTCTTTGGTCCTAATTATAAGAAACATAGACTCACTTTAAGCTATATTAATTACTAATTTTCTTTTTTACCCTTCATCCCTTGAAATCCATTAATGAGACACTTACTCATTTCTTATGCATTTATTGGTCTATTAACCATACAAGTTAAACTTACTGGTGGAGGTGCAGTGTCATTAATTAATCACTACTTAAACCAATCAATTTAAGGGGTACTTTTGGAATAAAATTAAAATTTATGACATTATTAATTATAACTAACTAACTTAACTATTTTTATTGGTCTTGACAATTTAGTTATTTGTTTCTTATATAAAGGACCGGAGGGAGTACCTTTTTATAGCAAGACTCAAGTGAGAAAGCGAAAGCATATGCAAAGCCTAGACAGCTAGAGCGTAAACATTGTAACACCCTAAAAATTTCAACTCAGTTATATAAGTATATATATATATATATATATATATATATATATATATATATATATATATATATATATATTTATATATTTCTCTGTAAGTAACCCTCTGGAATTAATTTTCTACAATTAATCTTCTGTAGTTACTTTCCTGTGATTTTGTTTGTAAGTTGCTATAGTATTCTGTGTGATTGAATTGTCTATGTTGTTTATTTATTTGTGTAGTGTAATATGTACTTAATGATTAAGTATGTATATTGTCTGTATATGCTTATCTGTTTTGCCTGCTAGTATTAATTGAGCTGAGATTAATTACTGGTAGTAAAATATTTCATATAGCTATTGTTACGTACTAATTAATTAGTTGGTTGCAAAGTGGTTTTAATTATTTTAATTATTTTAAATTCTAACGTTTTATAGATCTAGTTACTTCTTATGAAATTTATCTGTAAATAATTTCCTTATAAAGGAAAATTTTATTTGAGCAATAGAAAAGTTTTTTTTATTACTAGAAGTTTTATAAAATTAATTAGATGTTTGAAATTAAGTTTTAAAATTTTAAAACACACCTCTTTATAATTACATAGTGTAAAATTACCCTGTGTAAACTTATCTTAGTATACCTAAACTCCTAAATTTATCTAAGCAAGACACCTAAGCTACATGCAAGCCATAATAGCTTGACACCTATCTAGCCTAAACTAAACACAAATTTATCTAAGCATGACACCTAAGCTACATGCAAGCCATAAGAGCTTGACACCTAGCTAGCCTAAACTAAACACATCATCCCCCTAAACTACCCCAAATCCACGGATCCAACACCACCAAACCTCACTTTCTCTCATTTTGTCACAAAACACAAACTTAGCTCCTAAGTTGCCTCTCCAAGAGCTCTCTTCTCTCTTCCTTGCACCTGCTGGCCAAGAGTTTGAAGGAGAAAAGGGAAGCCATGTTTGCACTATGGCAAAAATCATTTTTGCCAACGATCATTTAGTGGCAATAAGACTATTGCCAAGAATTGAATCTTCAATTTAAAACTTTTGTGACTAATATATATTAGCCCGTAAAAACTAAATTTGCACTGACAATTATTCTTAGTTTGCCAGTAACTTTGATGTAAATTGTCAATTGCTAATACTTTAAAGTGATCCCTTCTCCCGTAAAAAAAAAGTGATCCCTTTTAAATTAATATAACATGATCCCTTTTAATTTTTTTTTATATTGATAATTTAATCATGTTACAGTGCATATGAGGTACCAATTTTTTTTTTATCATTATATATATGAGATACCACTTTTTTATTTATCATTATATTATGAGATGAGATACCACTTGAACTCATGTGATGCATCTTTATTTTTTTATTTTGGGAGGATTTATTTTTATTTTTTATTCAATAAAATATGAAAAAAATCAAGATAACTGAACACACCATCAAAAGTTTATTCAGCAAAAAAGTGAAAAATCATCAAAAGTTTCCTAAATCAATTATGTTTCCTAATAGAATATTCACGTTAAAAACATAACACCCTTTTTTTAAATTTTTTTAAAAAAGTAAAACGCATAGCACCACCGTTTGTCTAGCAACGTTCTTTCTTTGATTCTCTCGAATCATATCTACCTTTTTTTTAATTTTAAGAAAAACCCTTTGTCTAGCACCGTTCTTTCTCTCTGATCACCGTCTTTCTCCCTCATACAACAGTGACACGTAATCTTCGTCTCTTTCTCTCTCTCTCTGTTCAGTATTCACAGTGCTCTTCCTCACATAGTGAGACTACATCTTTGTCTTTCTCTCACACACAGTGACGCACAACCATTTTTCTTTTCACAAAGCTTTCTTCACGATCTGATTGAATCTGGTGATCTCTCTTAATTGAGCTTTGTCTATTTCAAATCTGAATCACTAGTCTCAGTTGCCTAATCTCTCTCTCTCTCTCTGCAGCAACACGAACCTCTCTCTCTGCCGCAACTTCTCTCACAGTAACACAATTCTATCATGGAAATCTTCATAGGAATCCTCTTTTCGGTAACTTACTTATTACGTCATACAATTTTAGGGTTTATTTTGTGCGATTCAGATCTGAACATCGAGCTTTAGTTGCCTATCTCATATCTGAATCGATTTTGTTTTCATTTATCTTTTCAGCTTTTTTAAATTTCGGCACCAGTGATCTCCTCCACTACATCACCGATTTGTGAGTTCCACTTACTCCTCCTATTATTCCATTTTTTCCTTTTATTCTGAATATCTATCACTATAGTCAATAATAAATTTTTGAATAACAAATAGCTTGGATTGAAAGGTGCAGCTAGTTTAAGATTTTTTTTATGGTACAATTTCTGTTTGTTTGTTAGTTTTTTTTTCCCTGGGATGCAGAAACTAGTAGTCATGAAATAATCTTTTGTTGCATTTTTAGATATTTTGGAAGCTTTGGAATAATCTTTTTGCTACTTATGGGTTTGTTTGGCTATTTGGAATTTGGAGCACTTAGCACTCACTTTCCAGGTTTTTGGAGGCATAAAAATTGTAAATCTCTATGTAACTAAGCTCTGTTTTTAAATGTTTGGTGCATTTTACTTGGCTGGAATGATAGTAAAACTTGAAGCCGGGTCTTTATCTTTTGCAACTTTTGTGGGATAAGGCGACTCTTACAGTTTCCATATGTATTTCTGCTCTTGGTTTCTTTGGACTAGATCGTGTATCTTACAGTTAAAAAATTGAGACACCAAACTGATTCCTGATTATTTATTCTGCTCTGTGGTAGTTGCCTGTTTTTCAATTTAACAAGTGAAATATTTTTGTATACTTGTGTCAGGACAAGAACAATTTAAATAACAGTGATACTAATTTGAATATTTCTTGCTCGATATGGTTGTTCAGCTTTACATATAGCTTCAAGTGTCATGCTAAATTCAGTTTTTTATTATAAGAATGAGTGTGGCAGAGATGAAACTCTAGACCACTTGATGCTAAATTTGAACCCTCCACTCTATCTATCTATTGCTAGTTTCCTTAGTCAAGCCTTTTGCAAAAGTGCAAAATATCTGTCTTAGTTTCCTCTTCCATTCCACTTCCCTTTTTTTATATTGCTGTGTGCGATGAGTTAACTAGCCTCTAGCTATTTTAACCATTTAATTTATGAACAAACTACATTCTCTTCAAGCTTGATTCTATATACTAGTTAATTGACACCAGTGTCCCATAGTGAAAAGTGTCTCTGGTTGCAGTTTCCTAGTTTTCTTCAAGGTGGTTATTATGTTATTATATGACTTGGGTTAACCATGGCAATACATTCAATTTTATTGCTATTCATATTTAATTAGTCACTAATTATGAAATGTACCATGATTCTGGTATACTGAAATTCCAGGCATGGGAGGGGATGTTTTCTCCCTGTAAAGATTGGATAATAGTATAGCATTATACTTGCAGAGATTTAAGTTAGCTTAATTAATTATAGGATTCCTAAGGTTGGGGAGGTTATATATATTGTATCTTGATATTTTAGGTTCAGTGATCACTTCCTTCTATGTAAACAGGACCAGGCTTCTGATTTTGATGTGCTTCTTACTGGTGCTAATGAGACCTTCCATTCAATCAAGGTCTGTTGCTGCAATTGCAATTTAAACTGTCATGAGCAATGTGATTTCATGTCCTGCATTATTGATAGGGTCTGAACGAAGGTGATGGAAGATGGCATTATAATTCTGATAATCTAGAGTCTAGTACCTATGCCGCTGGTAATTATTTATATGGCAATGTGTTGATATTTTTTGTTTTCTGCATTGTAACTAGCATTATGAAATTCTTGGAAATATTGTTGTTTATCTATAATTATAACTTAAGCTATTCATGTATTTCACAGGATTAGCACTTGAAGCTTTGGCTGGAGTGATCTCTTTAGCATCTTCTGAAACTGATGTAATATAATTGCTTAATTGAGCTTAATTGGTGTTATTATTTATATTATAATTGTTTGTACAATTGCTTGCTTAGCTGATTCTTGCCTAGTTGGATAGAGCTTAATTAGTGTAATATAATTATTTTTTTGTAATCACCACTTGCTGTTATAACTTCAGTTTAGTTTATTATGCAAACATGGTGTGACTTGTTGCTTGAAGTTGTGATCCAATTTTTGCTTCTTTTCAGATTAAGTATGATGAGATCAATGGTATCATGAAAGATTTTGATGAACTTGACCATCTTGCTTCTACTGGCCTCCACCTTGGGGACACCAAATGCATGGTAATCCAAGAAGAGCCAGAAGCCATCATTTGTGGAAAGAAGGTAACTTAGCTTCTTATACTCAAACTAATTAATCTTACACAAAAGGTGATATTAATACTATATTTGTTTGTATGAACTTTTAAGAATGTGGACCCTAAAACTGGAAAAAGGAAGAAAATTACTGTTTCGGTTGATGATGGTATCGGGACAAACACAAATTTAGCAGATTTTGGGGACACCAAATGCATGGTAATCCACAAAGAGCCAAAAGTTGCCATCCGAGGGAAGAAGGTAACTTAGCTTCTCATACTCAAACTAATCAATCTTACTTAAAAGGTGATATTAATATTATATTTGTTTGTATAAACCTTTAAGAATGTGGACCCTAAAACTGAAAAAAGGAAGAAAAGTACTGCTTCTGTTGATGATATCACTTCCTTGCTAAAAGCTTATGAGAAAAGATAATGATGATGCTGTTCGGAAACTAGCAGCAGAGGCACTTTCCAGTCTTGCCACAAATGGTAATTATTAATTTCATTTATTTCTTAGAGATTTTGGTTACAATAAAACTCAGTTTTTACTATTGTCAGTGTTGTCTTTCTTCATTATGCATTCAATAATTAAGGACAATTACTTCTTCATTATTAATCTTGCAGCAGAGATTTATAGCAATTGCAAAATTATTAACAATTTAGGTTTGACTTTCTGAGTTACATTTGATGTTGTGGTTGAATCGTTGTAAAAAGATTATATGAAGAGATTTAAGAGTAGTTTTGGATAGGCTGGTATGAAATGGAAGAAACTTAACTTGGTAGCAGCAAAATGGTTAGTTAAGAGTTAACACAGAGACATGATAGATGAGTGTGAGAGCCCCATCCCACTGGTCAAATACATAAAGGGTGTGTTAGGTGATAGGGACCCCAGTTTTAGCACAGACCTTAGTTAGAAGTGTTAAGGTTAACTTTAGTTTGTTTGTTCTAAAGTTTCTGGTGTTTAAATTTTGAGCTCACCAATCATTAATTGTATACCATTTGAAGTTTTGGCTTTGATATATAGTCTTTCTTGTTTCTTACCAGCAATGCAGAGAAGGCCAGGATGTCCTCCCTGAGCAAATTAAAGCGGTGCTTTTGGATTCAGCAGGCTTCCATGGAATGATGTGATTGGAATGCTTGATAAATGCTTCCCCCTTATAGAGGAACCAACCATAGTTTCTGTAGCTTGCAGTTTGTAAATGCATTGCTTAAATGTTGCATTAATAACTCAGACTTTATTAGGTACTTGCATTTGTGTAATCTTGCTAAATTCGCTCTGTGTAAACTTGTTGAACTCTTCCTATGTGAAAATCTTATCTGTAAAAAATCTGCATGGATCAATGTGTTGTTTTTTTGTATTAGTTTGGTACATTCGACCAAGGTTGTATGTGGACATGATGAGTTTGTTGTAATATCAATATTAGTGAAGCTTAAGTTTCTTGTTAACTTGAATCTTAGAATTTTCCAAGATTGTGCAAAGTGTAGTTTCATTTTAAATAAAATTGTCCGCTGTTAACATTTTTAATTGTGTTAGTTAATATTAGCACTTTCTTATTGTTACAATTCTAGTCCCAAATACTAATGTATGATATTTGGCTTAAATCCTGATTGACAGGTGAAAAAAAAAATTAAGAGCAAATACTATTGCCAATAGAATATACATTAGTCAAGATAGTTGATATGAATTTTTACTGGCAATACATAAAGGTCATTAAAAAGGTAGAAATGGGCCAATTAAACAATAACCTTCGGTGGCCATTATAATAGTCACAAAAATAGCCACTAGAAGCTATAACTTTTACTGGCCATTAAATGGGTCTTTACCAGCATTCCATAATAATGCCAGTAATGGTTTTAGCGACCCTGGATACACCATCCATCACTTGATTGCCGGTAAAAGAAATAATGGCTATTTATATGGCCACTAAAGGACATAACAATGGCTACTAAAAGTTAGTTTTGGTGTAGTGTTGGAGCTTGAAGGCTTGCATGCACACCATTGACAGCTCTCATCCTCTCTACCTAGTCTTCTCTTCATCTCTTCTTCCTTTCTATCGGCTGGAAACCAAGAAACTAGGTAAGGGGAACTCTCTTGTGGATTCTTTGGCTTCTTTTTCTGTTGAGAATATGGTTAAGGGCTGGGGGCCTTAACCATAGCATCCATGAATGCCTCCATTGATAAGAATTGAGATGTGTTTGATTTGTTTGTTGAGTTGAAATTGGATGAATGATGTTAAATTTTTCTTTGGCAGTGGTGATGAGCCTTGGCATGTAAGGAGTAATTTTATTTTCACCTTGTAATTGGACTGGAAATGGCTTTGGAAACAAATGAAATCGTGTACCTCTTTCTCAAAACTGGTTTTGATCAAGTTCTCTTGAAATTTTTTTTACTAAAAACTGGTTGACAGTGGCTGTCCTTTCGTTTAGCATGTAACAACCCTCACTGTTTTGACATTTTTGAAAGATCTAACCGTTGGTTTTGCTTGAAATTTGTTTTGAATGAAAATAGACACAAAAAGGAACAACTTTTATTTTGATACCATGGAGAGAAAACCTCGTTTTGAAGTTCATCCGTGGCTTTCAAAATGACTGTTCTGTTTTCAAGTTTCCCTGGAACATGTCTCGGTTTTTCTCAAATTCCCACTTGTGTGATTAATATTTCTTTTTCGTTTTTAAACCGTTAAAAATTAGACAAAACAAGATTTTTAACCATATAAATTACAAAAATTATCATGTTAAATTTCTAAATTAACTTTTTAAAAAGATACAGGGTGAGGATTTTTGAGCTCTGTTTTGAGTCTGAAATTTAGGCTGTTAGAAACAAATTTACTGGGAACAATAGGGAAAGAATTTGGGGACAAGGGTTACCTTTTTAGAAAGATAAAGATGTTAAATTTCTACTGTAAAAAGTTCAGCTCAAAACAAGTTTGAGAAGTGGGAAAAATTTACATTTCTTTGAGCTATGTTCAGTGGGCACTAAAAATTTAGAGTTATTGACTTAGAAAATTTTTATAAAATTTTCTAGATGTCATTTTTATAAGTGAAATACCTTTTTATAAACTAGATTTCAAGAGCTTCAATTTGATATAAAAAATTTTGAAATCCGAGGTCATTTGCTTGTTTCAGTGAGAGCTCACATTTAGCACTGCCAATGAAAATTTGACTCAATGGTCAAATGTGATCATCAATATGTGGACTTTTGTCATTTTACCCCTTTACTAATATTTTGATCCTGTGAGATAATGGATATAATATAACCATTATTTTGATTGATTGATTCAAGTCTCAGGGAGGAAAACCTTGAGCATTTGACATTTGAATGTGTGAATTTCTCTGTTTTGGTGATACGGTCTGTTGACTGTAGTTTGAATTTTTGTGATAAAATTGTTTGTCTGTGTGATGTGTTCACAAGACTCGGGCGCGAGTACTTGTGAGGACTAGAACTATGTTCTAGTGTTTGTGGCTAAACTGCCATGTAACAGATAAATGAAACTTGAACAGTGAGCACAATTAATTAGGCTAAAAGATTTATTTTTATTTTTATTAAATAGAAATTAATTAACGAACTCTTTATTTTATGCATTGGACATAGAAAGAATTTAGGAGCTTTGCGTGGAGGAATCATCGGTAAGTTATTAATTATTAAAAATTATAGAAATTGATGAGAGGGTGAGGCACACATAAAACTTAATAAGATTTTGTTACGTGTTGTGAATCATGTTGATTTCTGAGAGTCGTGCAATGGAACTGCGTGTGTGTGGCGATTCGTGGGAACTGCAAGATGAAAAGAGAGTCACGTGGAGTGTTCCAGCTGTGAGAATAACAAAGAGAGGGGGCGGAGTTCGAAAGGCGTATCACGACGTAATGTGACGGTCACCCATAGAAAGGTGATGGAGGCAAATGTCCTCATACATATGATTTATGAGCATAGACAGGGTCTCAGGCTCGGCGTTTATTCGACCGTCCAGTACCATGTGCAGCGGAACCCCATTGTGACGAGAAAGAATAATCCGTGTGAGGAGAGTTGTGAAGGAGTCAGTCCTCCGAGTATTGGATGATCACAGTTGGTACCTGGGAAATGATCGTAAGGCATTGCGACCTTGGAGGGTAAGGCACTGAGTTGTGACGTTAGATCACATAGCTGACTCGGCCACCCTGACAAAAATATGAGACATCATCGATTGGTGAAAGCCCACCATAGTACCATGGTGAGAGGTGTACTCCCAACAGTCATCCAACTCAAATTGAGTAAGACCACTGAGTTCCGGGAGTTCCAGTGGCAGCTGGCCAGTAAGAAAAGATTTACAGAATTAGTGAAAGGAAACGATTAGGACTGCGAGTGTGAACGTTAGATAACCACATGGCGATGGTGGATAGGTTTTTGTTTGTGACTTGTAAAGTCATTGTTTGTGTGCTGCTTGATGAAGCAGTGAGTTCACCCTTCTGTTTATTTTCTTTTAGGGGCAAATGGCAGCAGAGGACTCAACCCTCCATTGGAGGATTGAGAGCATATTCTGGAGATGGATAGTAGTTGCGGTTCACGGCCTAGATTACACCGTGGGTTACATCCAGTTCGCACGAATGTATGACCACGTATGACCCTTAGGGCTTAGGATCTCTGCATAGGGTAGGACTTAGAAGATGACTACTCTGAGTCCTAGGACTTTCTTTTCTTTCTCATGTATCCTGTTGGGGTAGACTTAGGCACTCAGATTTTCTTTTGTTATGTGTATATGTCAGTCATCATGTCATATGACTATGTTCTAGTTTTCCCATATTGCCTTTCTACGTGTTTACTGTTATGTTCCGAGGGTACATTATGTTAAACACTTTCAGATATGTATATGTTATATTTCAGTCATAATTATCATTTGTATTTACATATTTCTACTCCTTCGAAAAAAAAAAAAAAACCGTTCCTTTACAATGAAAATGACACCACGACCTTTTCTGCCAAATTATACTAAAGTGTTACAACTATTAAAATGAAGTGTAAATTTCTAAATTAAATTGAGGTAAAAGGTTTTAAAAATTTCACTAAAATCCCAATCAAGTTTTCTTAATTTCACTAGATTTTTGTAAGTAAATTAATAAAGGTACTTTATGAAATACCTAATTGAATTAATCTTTGCATATTTCCATAATAGAAATTAGCTTGTTACAAATATACTAAGCTAGAGTTTAATTACTCCTTCCATCCCTATTTATAAGACCTTTTTAACTAATTCACACCCTTTAAGAAAAGTAGTTATTTTAGTTAATCGCATTAAATTTGTCAATAATGTGTATTGTTCTTTGAAAAGTGCCCTATAACTTTTTTGAAATTAATCGCCTCTCTCCACTTAATTGTTTCTCATCTACTTAATTAATGTTGGGGTGAGAATAATTAATTAAGGACACTATAGAAAAATAATAATTAATGCATCTAGAAATTAAAAAATAGTATTATAAAAAAGGACAAACAATTTTTTTAAAAAAGATCTTATAAATAAGAACGGCAGGAGTATTTAAGAAGAGAGTTGGGCGGGACCCAATGGGAAAGCGTAGACTTGTAGTAATTTTGAAAAACACTAAGCGCATATGCAAACCACAGCTTGCACTGCCTCTTTCCTAAGACTCTCTCAGCTATATAATTAACTAGAGTGCAGCCAGTGCAAAGCACGGTATTTTAAAAAATTCAAAGAGAGAAAAAGAGATTTTATATATGTATTGACAACTAGAAAATTAATAAAGGAATTGATTATGTCGCATTATGGGGCATTAGTATATAAATGGGGCCTTTCTTCAATTAATAATGATATGCTGAGTGTTGTGCGTGATGGGGAATCACATCTACTCCTAGAAATTAAAGTAAAGGAAGAAGGTCGGTCTAGTCACAAATTTAATTGAAAAATTAGCTCCGTCAATTACGGGGATTGACTTTATGGTGCTTTTAAATATCCCTGTGAATCTGTGATGCGAGTCATTCATTCATTCAGTGAAAGAAAGCTCATAGTCTCGATACTCGATCTGTTTGCTTTGCAGTCATGGCAAATCATGGTGCAGCCTCTGAAACCAAGTATACTTATGATGTTTTCCTTAGTTTTAGGGGTGTAGATACCCGTCACACCTTTACTTGTCATCTCTATCATGCTTTGCACCGGAAGGGAATAAACACCTTCATGGATGATGAGAAAATGAAGCTTGGAGATCAACTTGATCCGAGGCTTCTTGAAGCCATTGAAGAATCAAGGATTTCAATTGTTGTTTTCTAAGAAAATTATGCAGATTCTTCTTGGTGCCTTGATGAACTTGTCAAGATCCACGAGTGTATGAAGTCAAAAAACCAGCTCGTTTGGCCCATCTTCTACAAAGTAGATCCCTCAGATGTGAGGTATCAGAATGGAAGTTATGGTAAGGCCATGACTAAGCATGAAACAAGGTATGGGAAAGACTCGGAGAAGGAGCAAAAATGGAGGTCAGCCTTGAAAGACATAGCCAACTTGAAAGGAGAACACTTGAAAGTGGAACAAGGGTAAGTAAATAAATATATGTATGCTATTTAATTTTTCTATTTGCTCTTGACTTCACGTTATGAAATATTTGCTACTTGTTCATATTGCATAATTTGCATTTGTGGCGTGTCTTTGGCTCCATATGCACTTTTCCTCACCATCTTTTCTATGAACAATAGCGACAACAAATTGGGGTTACTTTTCTTCACCATCTTAAGACAAACAAATGTGAAACAAGGCATGGAGGCTTTTAATATATAATTTGTGCAATATTAGTAAATTACATATTTCTTTTGTTGAGCTTTCACAACTATTAACTTCAGTATACTTCTGAATCTCATGATAGCAGTCTGATAATATATATTTCTGCAGGTTAGTAAAAAAAAATTTCTCCTTTCTATTTTATTTTTTCTTATGGGTATTCCTGTCTATGATTAATTAGATTATTATAGGCCCACAAATTTTATTTCTATTTTTTTTTTAGATTTCTATTTATTGAACATCGTATACATTTATCTTTATTTGTCTGTGAATTTTTAGCTTTGTGGTACGGATACACAAATCTCAAAAGTACTTCAAAAAATCAAACGCACGACTAATGTTATCCTAAAATTGTGGTACAAAAACCTTGGTTTATTCCCCAAGTTGCATAAGTTCAGGATGATTAATTTGCCAATTATTTTTGACGAAAGAAATCCTGATTAATAAAAACAAATTTTAATTTGGCAAATTGAACTTGATGCTTAATTTAAAGAGCATTGCTTTTCAGGATGGACGAATCCAAGTTTATTGATGATCTTGCTAGGCAGATTTTCATTAAAGTATCTCCTAAAGATCTATCTAGTAATGAGCATATAGTTGGACGGGAGTATCTAGTTGAAGAATTGAAGTTACTTCTAAAACTTGAGTCTCATAATATCACTTGCCGGTTAGGGATTCATGGAACAGGTGGAATTGGCAAAACCACACTTGCCAAAGCTTTGTATGACTCCATTTACAAGCAGTTTCAATGTTCATGTTTTCTCTCAGACGTTAGAGAAACTTCAAATCAAATTAAGGGCATAAAATGTCTACAAAAATGACTTCTATCAGAGATACTTGAGGGCCGCAAAATCAAGTTGAAAAGTATTGAAGAAGGAATCAGAACAATAAAAAGTAGACTTGGTTTCAATAGAGTTCTTATAGTTCTTGATGATGTTGATGACATTGAACAGTTGGAAAAATTGGCAGGGGAATGTGATTGGTTTGGTCCTGGGAGCAGATCATCATAACAACAAGAGATGCACATTTGCTACATGCTGGTAATGAAGAAGAAAAATATGAATGAAAGTGTTAAACGACAAAGAGTCTCTGGAGCTCTTTTGTCAGAGTGCCTTTAGAAAGAGCTATCCTGGAACAAACTATGAAGACCTTTCCAATCGTGCAATGAGATGTTGCAAAGGCCTTCCGTTGGCCTTAAAAGTACTAGGCTCTCATATGGTGGGAAAAGATTTGGGTGGATGGAATGATGCATTGGATAGATATGAAAATAGTCCACATCCAAAAGTTCAAAAAGTTCTTAGAATAAGCTATGATAGCCTGTCCTTGGATGAGAAGAATATTTTTCTCAACATTGCATGCTTCTTCAAAGGGCAAAAATTGGAATATGTAAAAAGAGTACTAGATGCATGTTACTTCAGCTCAGGAGATGGTATTACAACATTAGTTAATAAATCTCTTTTAACTGTTGACAACCATCGCTTGGGGATGCATGACCTAATACAAGACATGGGTAGAAAGATTGTTAAGGAGGAAGCGGGTAATAAAGTTGGTGAAAGTAGCAGATTATGGCATCATGAAGATGTTCTTCAAGTATTAGCTGATAATAATGTAAGAATGTTGTCAACTTTGTTTCTTGATTTTTATCATCTTTAAACATTTTAGTTTGTGTTTAAGAATACTTAATTGATGTCACTTATAATTGCTTTAAAGGGAAGTAGCGCAATTCAAGGAATAATGCTTCGTCCCCCTCAAAGAGAAAAAATTAATTGTACTGGTACTGTATTCGAGAAGATGAGGAATCTTAAAATTCTCATTGTTGATAACACAAGCTTTTCACATGAGCTAAGTTATCTCCCAAATAACTCAAGGGTACTTGAATGGATGGACTACCCTTCAAAGTCTTTCCCATCAGGTTTTTATCCCAGGAAAATTGGGAGCTTCAATTTATCTTTTAGTCCTCTACTTGTACTGGAAAAGCCATTTCAGGTACGATTGCTTATTGTTTTTCATGTTTTCTAAAAATGTTTAGATTGCTTGATCTTATCACGTAACTGATCTTAATTTTTTCACCTCAAATTTGTATGCTATGTTACACTTTTCCTGTATCATTAACTGGTGTTAATTATCTTATCAATTATTCGAGCCAATTGTATATAAAAAGTTTATATTGTGCTAATTACCTTCATCGGAAAACAATTTACATAATTTGGTTGAACTGTTGTTAATTAATTTCTTTATGTATGTTTTGCAGAGATTTGACCATTTGACTTACATCAATATCTCTTGTTGTTATGAAGTTACTGAATTTCCTGATGTGTCTGGGGCCATGAATTTAAGAGAATTGAGACTTGATTCATGCCCGGGACTGGTTAGCATTCACAAATCAGTTGGACTTCTAGCTAACCTTGTTTTCCTAAGTGCTTCAGAATGCATTAATCTTGAAAGTTTTGTGCCAACAACTATTTGCCATCTCTCGAATACCTTTCCTTTGAATATTGCTCAAGACTTGCACACTTCCCAGAGATCAAGGGAACCATGGATAAGCCATTAAAGATTAAAATGTCTAAAACAGCTATCAAGGAGCTTCCAAAATCCTTTGAGAAACTGATTGGGCTTAACCACCTTGAGATGGAAGGTTGTAAGGAACTTCGACATTTACCAAGTAGCTTATTTGTGTTGCCAAATTTTGTCACATTAAGTATTGGAAATTGTCCTGAACTTCAAGAGTCATTTAGAAGGTCCAAAGGAAGCCATTCAGCGTGCCCAAAACTAGAGACATTATATTTCGAGAAGGCTGATCTATCAGATGAAGATGTTCATGCGATTATTTACAATTTTCCAAACTTGAAAGACTTAAATGTATCGAGGAACAATTTTGTGTCTCTCCCTGCACACATTAAAGAATCTACTAAGTTGACAACTCTGAATGTGAGCTATTGTACGTGGCTTCGAGAAATTCCACAACTGCCTTCAAGTGTTGAGAAAGTAAATGCAAGTGAATGCCATTCCTTAACTCCCGAGACATCAAACATCTTATGGTCTCAGGTTTGCTAGCACTACGTTTGCTTATATATTTACATAATGAATAAATATTCTTTAATTGAAAAAAGATAAAATTAATATTAGTCGTTAAGAAATGTTTTCTTGTGTAGTTCCACATTTCCATTTCCATTTCCATTCCTTCCTCCCATATTTTATTTCTTTCTTAAGAAAATAACAAAGTATATATATATAGTAATAGAACATAAAGGTAGTTAATTTACAATGGATCATTATAATTTTGTTTCTTGTTTGTGGGATGTGTCACAGGTGCGTAAAGAGATTAAGAAATTAGAAGTGAAGATGCCGAGAATAAGGGACATTCCAGAATGGTTCGACTATGTTAAAGAGGGAGGGTTTCCGGTTTTCAAGGCTCGTGGGAAGTTCCCAGCGGTTGCTTTAGCGATTGTGTTCGGGAAAGTGGAACATGTTTGCATGGACTTGTTCATTGAGGATGAACACATAGGGAACCTTAATTACTTTGTGAACAAGAATCATGTGTTGTTGTGCGACCTACGATGTTTTTTCCATTTGAAGGAGTGGGAGGATGTAGGTAATGATTGGAAGACCATAAAGGTTTACTGTGATACAGACTTGACTATATGTTCATGGGGAGTTTATGTGTACAAGCATGAGACTAACATTGAGGATATCCAGTTCCTGAGTCAACATCCCACTTCCTCTTTGGTTAGTGAAGTGGGGGAAGGTAGTTCAGGGTTAGCAAAGATGACAAGTGATGATGGGGAAAAGACTCAAGAAGCCAGTCCTTCAAGCCAAGAACGATATGATGAAGGACTTGTGGAGGAAGATTCAAGTTCACCACACAGATCTGGGAAAAAGCTCAGAAGATGTTGAGGATGCTTATGATTTAAATCATAACATTCCTCAACCTGTCACTCACACTGTTGACCCCGCCTTCTTAGAAATATTGTCAATCTTAAAGATATTTCTCTGCCTCTTCTACTTTTTCTTTCTTTTTGTTAACTAGTATAATAATCCATGCAATGTATGAAAATATATTTAAATTAGAAATATATAATAAATTTATATTTATTATATATTTCTAATAAACTTTATAAATCAAAAGTTTATAAATGACTGCATATTTTATATATCAATTTATATTTTCATTATCAATAAACTAAAATTTTAAATATATATTTTTATATTTTATATGTATTTTTATATACTTGAAAATATACTAATATAAACTTTTAAGCATCGCTTACTTATTTCGATAGTCATAATAATTAATTAGAAAATTACATATCAGATTTCTTGTGCAATTTATTGCAGACTACCTTCTCTTAGAAAATTACTTTTTCTTTCTTTTTGTTAACTTGTATAATAAATCGTGCATTAATATATTAAAATTAGAAATATATAATAAATTCTAAAAAATTATTATATAAAAAATTAACGATGTCTGTATTTTTTAAATTTAAATCATATTACAAATATATTTTATATCTTAATGTGTACTGTTTATTTAATTTTAAATTGTTTTGTCAAATAGTCAAAATTAGTAATTTAACTTATAATATAAATAAATAGTAATATTATACCTGATATATATTTTAAATTATAAACATTATACTACAAAAATTATATTAATATATAATTTTTATAAAAAAATATCATCAAAATTTTAACATTAATTTTACTTCATATATAATATTCAATCCTTGTGTCTACCTATTATTAAGATTTTAATACCGTTATTTAAAATGATGACAATTACTATATTAATTATTACACACTCAATCAATTATTCTCTTAAAATGCAAAATCAGTAATTAATGCGCGTCAAATATAATATATGAAAAAAGTAATTTAATACATACATATAAAAATGATAAAATATATGCAATCAATCATTGAAGAATATAATTTATATTTAATTATTTATGATAACAAAAATTCTATTAAATATAAATTATAAATTATTATTATAAATTTTAATTTGAAATGTGGTGCATCATTAAGGCATACATAGTCGTAACTACTATAAGATTTTAATTTAATGCAACCTATAAATCAAAATGCAAAATAATATATTCTAATTTTTTTAATTGGTTATGTTGTTAAAGATTTTTATTTTTTTAGATAATTAATACTCAAAATTTTATAATTAACATGAAATATGGAGATATATATTCAAATCATAATTAATTCTTTCATCAATTAAAATTTATTTTTAAACATTATAATTTTTTTGAATAATAAATTTTATTAGAAATCATAAATAATAAACTTTATAAATCAAAAGTTTATAAATGATTGCATATTTTATATATCAATTTATATTTTCATTATCAATAAACTAAAATTTTAAATATATTTTTTATATTTTATATATATTTTCATATACTTGAAAATATACTAATATAAACTTTTAAGCATTGCTTACTTATTTCGATAGTCATAATAATTAATTAGAAAATTACATATCATATTTCTTGTGCAATTTATTGCAGACTACCTTCTCTTATTTTTAATATTCTTAATTGATTATCTAAATGAAAGATTGGCTAAAACATGATTTTGGTTCCTTAAGTTTAAAAAATTGACTAAATAGAAATATATATTCAAATAAAATTAATTTTTAAAACTCTGTACATTAAGTGCTTGAATGACTGCATAATTTATATATTAATTTATATTATCAATATAAATGAACTAAAATTTTAAATGCTTTTTAAATTAAATATTTTCATATTTTTATGTATTTTCAAGAACATGTAAATACATAAAATTTCAACTAATTTAAATTATTAAACATTTTTTATTCGTTCTGTAAAAAAAAAAACATTGTTTATTCATAGTTGTACTCAAAATAATTAATTAGCATATTACATATAATTAATGGACATTCAATATATTTTTTTTTGAGAAGGAATTAATGGACATTCAATTACTAATTAATAATTATTTTGTTTAATTAAACTTGTTAATTGCACATATTACTATATTTTGAAATAATATGTTTACCTTAATTGAACAAATATTTGAAAATATATATGTCATAATTACCCCAATTAATTCAAATTAGAATATATACCATTTTTTACTTTAATTATTATAATTATGAATTTTTATGTATTAAAAAATAAAATACAAAAATAGCTAATACAAAGGTGATTTGAACTCATCCAAATATTCAAATTTAAATATTTCTTAAAGTTTTAATAATAATTTCCACTGGTACGTATAGTTATTACTATTAGATATTAAAATCGTTAAATATACTATATGTAATAGACAATTTATATTTCACTCTATTAACTCATAAAAAAAAATTCACTCTATTAATTCTTCAAGATATTTTACATTAATTTTATAATAATATTGGCTATTAACTATGTTTATTATCATTCATCTTTGAGAGGTGATTATGTTTTTTCTAGTACTAAATGGTTAAAATTATCTCATTTATTTACAAAATAATTAATACACAACTTATATCTAAATCAAATTAATAATAAATTTAAATTGGAAATGTAAATATAAAAAATTATATTGAATTATCGTTACAATAAATTAAAAAAACTATTAATAGCACTAAATTTGAAGTCAAAATTTAATTTACATGAAAAAAATAGAAACAAACAAATTAGAGAATGGTACAAAAGTTGATTTATTAATTCAAATGTTATCTTAAGTTCTTAACATATGTCTTTTTTTTTTTTTTTGTTACAAATGTATCCATAAAACTCAAATGTTTGACTTTGTTATATCTTTAAGTTCCATTTGATGAACTTCTTAGTTGATAATCTCCAACTTGATCTTGTAGTTTCAGAATATTTTGAGTTATAATTAACTTCTTTAACAATGGTTGCTTTCTTCGAATAGGATTCATAAGCAATATTCGTTTCATTGACAACTTACTTCAAATTTGCAATAATAAGTGATAAAAAAAATTATTTCTTAAGCAAATTTACCAATACAATAACATATGATATATGCACATAATGGAAAGAAAATTAATACAGTAGAATCATTTTTCGCATATTAAGAAGTTGTTGTTCTCTAATAAATACCAACCTTAATTTATCATTATGTGAATCAGTGTTTGTAAAATGATAGAAAATTTGAAATTAAGACTTGTAAAATATAAAACAAATCTCAATAAAATGTAGAGCAAATATTGACCTTCATTCTCAAAGAGCTTACTATGCAAACTCAAATCATGACTGCAAAAAAAAATTGTAAATATTAATGATTTTCAATGAAAGAAAGGAAAACAAAGTAGTGAAAAAAAAATCATTTTTCAATGAAAGAAAGGTAGAAGAAATACAGCAAGTAAATTTGTATTGATTTTCAAAAAGGAAAAAAGAAAAATATTGTATAAATAATATTTATCATCAGAAAATAATACCTTTGCTTACTCATAGGGAAGGGATTCTCAAATCACATGCTTTACATTTCTATATTCTCACGATGTTCTCATTCTTTCATAAAGAATCTAGAATGAAGGTTGAAGGAAAAACAACATTCAATTTCATAATTTATAGAGAAGCAACAAAAAAGGAATTTTTCTAAAAAATATCATATTAATATATTGTACAGATTTTTTTCTTAAAATTAACAAATTGTGGTCTTCTAAACAATTACAGTATATACGTATTTTATAAAATGTACGCAGATTAAGTTAATTACGAGATCTTATATTTGATTTGGTTAATTGGTTAATTAAAACTAAATTCAAATTTTATTCAATTTAACTTAATTACAAATCACAGTGCTAATTATATTGGAAACCATAAAATTGAATACCGCTCATTAAATTATTATTATTATTCTCCATTAAATTAAATTAATTTCAAATAATTTCTTACTTAAGTTATTTTCAGAAATAAATGTCATATTATATTATTTTCATTATGTAAATAAATTATTTTCAGAAATAATTTCCTATTTAATTAAAAAATATTATATATTTAATACTATATTTAACTGCATTCTGATCATTCTCATTTTTAAATTGAATTATTTATTAAAATATATTTCATATAGAAACATTTTTTAAATGATTGTATCCTTAAAAAATTAAGTCTAATTAATTGATTTACTTATAGTTAACTAAAATTAAGGATGATTAATTGATATACTTATAATTTTGTAAATCTATAATATTGATGATTCCATTTTTAATTTCGAAAATTAAATATCAATTGAAATCAGATAGTTTTATTTTAATTAAAAATAATTTTGAATAAATTTTTGTTCCTAATAAATTAATAAGACTTAAATGTATTTGAATTTGGTTCGTAACCGAAGTAAATAATTCCGACGCATGAAATGATGCCACGTATCATCCAATGCTTGAGAAGCAACAACCTTGTTTCACCATGTGTTTTCCAGAGCTATTTTTGGATTCGTAAATTTTATATACTAGTATAATAACCCGTGCCATGCACGGGTGTTAATTTATAAGTATCAAAATACATATCATTTATTACCAAAAAACATGAAAAAAATATATTTTTATGTTGTTATAATTTTAATGTACATTTTAATTTTAGAAATACATATATGTATATAAATATTTAAAATATATATGTGAAAATAATTATGAATATTAAAATATATTTAAATAATTTTATATTTATAATCATAAACGTGTTATATTATTTTCATTTATATAAACATGTTTTTTTTAAGAAAGTGTTATCTTTATAAATATATTTATATTTATATTTTTTAAGATTTTTTTAATAGATTCCCCAAATAAAATATTTTAATTTGTTGCATACAATAAATCATAATGCAAAATAATATGTTAAGATTTTTTAATTGATTATCTAGTCAAAGATTTTTTTTTAAAAAAATTGTTTTAACTAATACTCAATTTCTTAATTAACATCATATATAAAGATAATATTCAAATCATAATTAATTCATTTATCAATGAAAATTAATTTTTAAACTTTGTAAATTAAAAGTTTTGAATGATTTTTATATATTAATTTATATTTTCATTATCAATAAACTAAAATTTTAAATATGTTTTAAATATACATATTTTTCTCACATTTTATATGTATTTGCAAATACTTGTAAATATATATATTTTATATATATATATATATATATATATATACATATATATTATTAAACATCATTTATTCATATCGATACTCAGAATAATTAATTAGAAAATTACATATAAAAATTAAGTATTCAAATACATTTGTTTAATTAAACTGATTAATTACACTTAATTGATTAAAAGTTAAATCACCCCATTGTCCTTAATTTGGGCCAAAACGTTTATTGCAGACTATCTTTCTCCGATTTAATAAATTTAAATTATTTTTTAAACTTCACAAAGAATGGCTGCATATTTTTAAACTAAAATTTCAAATACTTTTAAATATATGTGTTTTTTCATATTTTATGTGTTTGAAAATATTTGCAAATATATAAAATTTTCACTAATACATATTATTAATCATTGTTTAGTTTGGTACTCAGAATAACTAATTTGAAAAGTACATATATTATTAGAATTAACAATTATTGATAATTCAATTATTGATTAGGCTAAATACATTTAATTATTTTGCTTAATTGGACTTAATTGCCTCAATTACATAAAGTTAAATAACCACATTACCCATAATTTGGGCCTGTGTAATTTTATTAAAAGGGTAAATTTTGGAAAGGGACACAATCTTTTAATGACCACTGTGAAACTCAAATCAGTTCTTGTAAGTGCTTTTTAGCACTAAAATCACCACTGGAAACAAACATTTATCTAATAGCACTAGAATCACCATTTTTTTATTCTTGCCCACCTTCAGTTTCACCTTTAGTTTCTTGCCCTCCTTCTGTAATTTCCTATACATAGAAAAAAAAAATACTATCAATTAATCACAACATACATCAAACACAACATCCTTAACAACAAACATACGAATTCTAAAATCAACAATAAAATACAACTACATCAAAACAAAATCCTTTAATCTAAATGAATTTTCAATCTTTCTTGATCTTGATTTTTTTTTTCAACACTTTAAGTGGCACATTAAGGTCTGATTGGCTCTTTGAGTTCCAGACTCTCTTTGAATCCATTGTCAGGTGAAACCCTTCCTTCTGTTTAGTTGTACAGCCACTTTCAAGAGGAGTTAGTTTGTCTGAATCCTTAGAGAGATCAACTCCTACCCTTGGCTGAGTTAAATCCACTGACAATAGGTTAAATTAGCTAAACCCTTGGAGATATGAATTCCTTCCATTGGTTCATCTGCAAAATATATTTTCAGAAGAGTCAAGTCCTCAGATCATTAGATAGATATTTCCTTTTCATCACACTCGAGAACTTTGGCATTAGGTCCTGTTACCAATAATGATTCTTTCAATTAGCACAAATACTTGATAATAAATTCTAATAAAAAGCAGTAAAACAATATTTGTACAAACCTGTGCGACAATAATGGATGAATCTGCAGTATTTGTTTCCTTTCCATCAGCCATAGAAACATATGAGTATCATGAAAAAAGAAATGAAGAGAAAAAATACATCATAAAAAGTGTAATAGTAATTTATTATTTGTTATTAAAATAAAATAATATAAGTCAAAAGATATATACCATTTCGGAATCGATGGAGATTATACAATACGTGTGCACCACTTACCGAATATTCAAAGCATTATCTTTTGCCATTTGATTGGCCAAGACCAAATCAAAACACCTTTCCCTGAATGAGTAAATTCAAAAGAATTTCAAACTATGTTTTGAGATGACAAATAGGATTCATTGTTCAAATGACTATTGCATGCTGAGCTAGCTAGTGCAATTGTAGGAGGTTCACCGAATATACCAACCATTATTATAGTTTGTGCCAAAAAACAGAAAAGCATTTACCTCTAGCAGAACAAAGCAAAGAAAGACATTACTTGGTCAAGTTTTTGAATAGCATTTTCATAGCCATGGCTAGATGAAGAGTCATACATCCTCTCTGATTGAGGACATGCAGCAAAAATTCTCCGAAAGTATTTTAAGCAAGTCATGTTATTGCTTTTTACTCAACAGCTACAAGAAAAAGAAAAATTAATAAAAGCATTTTTATGAAGTTTCAAAACTATTGGCTTCCATGTAACAGGGATAACGTTCTCACGTTTCTAATTGTTCCTTTTTCTTTTCCGTTTCTTCGTTTCTTCATTTTATATTCTTCGTTTCTCCTTTACATTATTTATCTTAATGTGAATATGTTGTTATTTGAACCAAAATGTTAGGATATATCATTAATACTAATGTTATCAATTACTTTGAATCAAAATATTATTTGTCATATATACTTATTATTATAAATTACAAATGCCTTTTGTTATAAAAGGGAATGCATCAGAATATATAATCGAGTAAGAGGAATGGCATCTACCCACAGTGGCAAAGACCTTATCTTATAATAGATTTCATTTTAAATTGAATTTCGTAAATAAATGTCATAAGAAATTATTCTCATGAATAAATTTCTGTCCATCAAACTCCCATTAAATTATTTTTGTTTTTAATTATATTATGATTCAATTTATTTTTATTCAAATTAATTTGAATTGATAATTGACATTTTGATTATTTCCATATTAAATTAGTTTCAAAATTTATTTCCATTATGATAATGCTGATTGATTGTTATATTTATTATACTATTAATGACGAAATCGTGTAGAAAATTAATATGATATGATATATGATATAATATAATATGATATGATATTGATTTTAATTTCAGATATTAATTAAAAATGATTTTGAATTAATTTTTTTTCCTGATAAATTAATGAGACTTAAATGTATTTGAATTTGAATTTGGTTTGTATCCGAATCAAACAATTCCAAAGCATGAAATGATGACATGTGTCATCTAATGCTTGAGAAGTAACCTTATTTCGCCACAAGTTTTCCAAAGCTGTTTTTGGATTCGTAAATTTTATATATATTGATATTGATTAGTAAGCTCCCTCTCTAAGATTTGGTTTATGTTAAGCACCTATTAAGTTATCACATCATTTATTACTTTAGCGAAAATATAAACCTATAGATGTCACCAATCAACTTACTTTAATTTCTTGATTTTTTTATCATAACATTTTTAGTCCATGTTAAAATTGAAAATATTCAACTGATGTCATATATACTTGTCTTAAAGGGAAGTAGCAGAATTGAAGAAATAATGCTAGACCCCCGTGAAGTAAAAACACGATTTTGGATTGATCATACTGCCAATCAATTTAAGCTGCTTGAATGGAGCTGTTGCTTTATGTTTTAAAAAAGTTTCATTTTGGTCCTTTCTTCTGTTTTCTGTTAAAAATGTTAGTATTTCGTTAACTTTAAAATTTTAAAATAATTAATTTAACATAGTGGCGGCTAAAAGCCGCCACTTTTTGTTATTAAAATTTTTAAAAATATAAGCCCCAATATATCTCCGTCGACGCACAATGCCACAATCAACCATGGAATATTAAAAGAGAAAATGCAATGTTTATCAACCATGGAATATAAAAAGAATTGAGACTGAGATTTGGCCGTTGAGTCTAATGCACCCCTAATTCACTTTCACACTCCAATTTGTTTTGCTAAACCACATTCTCCTCAACGAGACCAAACTTTCTTTGAAGGTAAACATGCTAAGACTCATGCCTCTTATCCTCTTCGATTTTTGCCAGCAGCATTGCCTTCTCACTCTTGCAACTCTCCAGCTTCTGAAATGCAGCATTTCGCTTCTCTTCTGTGTCTCAGAATGCAGACTCCTTGGACTGCAGCAACTCCTCGAGCTGCTTAATGAGACGTCGTTCGGATGCGACATCAAATTTGAAGTGAGGGTAGAGCTGGGAGCAGAAGACGTACTTGATATGCGAGATGCGGTCTTTGGCTTCTTGAATCGAAGCGACGAGGATGGTGCTGAGGCTTGTGAGGAGCTTTGCATCACCGACGGTGGGGAGGGTAAACCCTAGCTTCGGAGAGTGTGGGTGGGACCGAACTCGCCGCCGGCGAGAAGCCATTGTGGCCTCTTTAACGAAGAGGTGGAGGAATGGAACCCGAACCTGAAGAGGTTATTGAGGGGAGTAGCGGAGGCTAAATAATACGAAGATGTTGTGACATTGTATGGAAAAGGAGAACGGAATGGTCCAAAGGAAATGAAGGAGGAGGAGGAGAGAAAGTGGGCGTGTTAATCTTATGGTTTACAATTTTTAAAATTTTAATAACAAAAAAGTGTATTAAATTAATTAATTTAAAATTTTAAAGTTAACGGAGCACTAACGTTGTTAACGGAAAATGGAAAAAAGGACCAAAATGAAACTTTCAAAAATAAAGGACAAAAATGAGACTTTTAAAACTTAATGTACCAAAACGAAAAAACGCTAAAACATAAAGGACCAAAAGTAACATTTAGCCGAATGAAAATAATATAGACTTATGCTTTTATTTTCTATGTGCCCATAAATATAAACATATTACCCTAATTTTTTAAGGGACAGGAATAGGGACGTGTATCTAACTATCTGCTCCGTACCCATACCCATACTCGTCCCATTACATTTTTTTTTTTACAATTAAGATTTTATTGTTATACTTTTATTTTACAATTTTTAAAAATATAAGTTAATTAGTTTAATAGTTAAATAATTTATTTTTTGAATCAACCATTTCACTAAGGTTTGGATGGTTTGTTTATGTGGGTTGGATTGCAATCAACTCTTCATAATAAACACTTTCTTCAGTTTGTAGGATTTTTACCTCATTGTAACACACGAGTAGCAGGCGCCATGGAAAGTTCTATGGTTTTCAATCATATGGTCCATTTGGTTCCCTTCAAAAAACATCTCCACCAATCAAACTTTTGAGGAAGTGATGTTCAAATGCAAGGATGGAGGGATATTCTCATACCTTTTTTCCTCATGCTGGATGTTTGGGTTTTCCAGTTTATATATATAGGTGTCAAGAGAAGGGGTTGATGGAAGCAGAGTTTTATGAAGGATTATGCAGAAAAGGGATTAGAAAGTCTCTAATTTTGGGGGTTTAAAGTATAGTTCCAACTCTCAAGGGTATTAATTTTGGTGTTCTTACTTTTTATGGTGTACATGGCATCTGGCATATTTGGTTGGGCTCTTGTAATGACTTTGCACATATCTAGCCTTGGGTACCACTTGCGCTCAGGTTTAGATTTGTATTATGTTAATAAAATCCATTTGCTTTACAAAAAAAACCTTGTTCAACAGTGTTCCTAACAATATACATAAGTCATTATTACCATTTGTATCACAGATTGTTAATTAACCAATTCTTTCAATCCTCACTCTCAATACAATTTGTCTTTCTCATATAAGTGAATCGTTATTCATTATTTAGGCTTACTAATGCGTCTCTATGGACTGGCAGTCTGGCACAAAGAAGTGATTTAGTTCTTTACCTTTTAGTTTTCACCCTTTTGCTATTGTTTTTGCACCGAGGGATGAAACAGAAAGGATTTGAATTTCGTTATTCTATCACTAATCATACACCTTTAATAAGTGATTAAATATGTTAACAAGTTATTATCTTATAAAATTTTATATCAAAATAAGTTAAAATTATTTCCTTTTTTAATTATTAGTTAATCAATAAAAAATTGTAATTAAAATAGAATTCATGGAATCAAATAATTTGTGTAAAAGTATTATAATTTGCATGCTTAAATATGTTTTTGGTCCCTGAAAAATTTTCAAATTTACATTTGGTCCCTGAAAAATGTTCAATTTTGCATTTGGTCCTTAATAATTTTTTAGGAGTGCTAGCAACACACTCTCTAATACATTCCTCCCAAGACACACTCTCTAACACACTCCTCCCAACACACATTCTATCATTTGTTGGAATTTATTGAAAACTATCAAATAAGGAGAGAGAGTCATTAAATAACAAGTGGGACCCATAAAAATTTGTGATTTCCAATAAATTTTAACCAATTATGGAGAGTGTGTTCAAAAGAGTGTGATAGAGAATGTGTTAGTAGCATTTCTCATAATTTTTTTCTTGACTTTTGGTCCTTGAAAAACAAATATTTTGAAATTCGTCTCTATCGTTACATTGACTTTGTTAATTTGAAATATCATCATCTAATGGTAAACATACCGGTGGTTGTAATAAAAATAATTTCAGGGACCAAAAGAAAAATCCAAAAATATTTCAAGGATCACCTAACAAAGTCAATGTAATGACATACGAAATACAAAATAAAAAATTTGTCAATGACCAAAAGTCAACAAAAAATTTATTAGAAACCAAATACAAAATCTAATATTTTTTTTCAAGATTAAAAGCATATTTAAGCCTAATTTGTAACAACACATAATACAACTGAAAATAGGAAATATTAAGCAATTGTTCAAATAAGAAAAAGTTGAGTAAGAACAAACATGGTGCTATGCTTGTAAAAGACCTAGAAAAACAAACAATTAATAATAATGTACTTCTAAACATTTTTGGTGTATAAATAAGATTTTGAATCTACGACTTTGTACAAATTATTCAAATCTTCACTCTTCAGCACTAGACCAACTCACTCTAGTGGGTTAACATCTTGTCAATTACCTTCCTATCTTTTGATATGCAAGAGCAAAACATACCTTGTAGCTTACTGAATAACGAAATATCCACACCATGACAACATCGTTAGTTTGCAATTCATGAACTTGGAAGAATTTTTTCCACTCACCGTAGAGCACATAAAACCTATGTGTCCACTTCTTGAACATTAGAGTGTAGCTATTGCCATGCATGTCATAGGCACAAACTCGTATTCCTTCTTCAATATTTTCATCATCCCTCAATAACAGTAAGAATTTTTTTTTTCCACGTGCTCTATTTTGAGGAAAATCCTGTTTTGATTCACATTCAAATCACTGTTTGTGAAGTCCTTCTTGAGGGGCTCACCGCACTCTAAAATATAGCCTCTAAGGTTCTCGTGTGGTGGCAAATTACGTTGTTTTTCTTGGTATGAAGTTACCAAAGAAACAAATGTTTCAGCAACTTTTTCAATATCTTCATCCATTGTTGGTATTGATGATGATGATGACCCTTCAACAAATTCTTGGGACTGATTGCATAATTTTTTGCTAGCAAAAAAATTTCATGCAACATATTGTACGAATCTTTTTCTAGTGTCATATTCTCAAGAAGTTGAAGTGTTGTTTTTTCATCCGAATTCTTCAATAACTACTTTTCCTTCCACCTTAGACCTATCTGGCTTATGTTTTCTATTCTTTATACTTTCCATGGCTGAAGGCTTGCGTCTACACATAACAACCCACAGATTAATTTGGAATGTAATTTATTTGTTGGCATAAATATGTTTTTAATTTCTTAAACTTGAGACACTTTTAGTTTTGATCTTCTAATTAAAAAAATTGCTCTTTTTAGTTCTTTAAATTTGTAAAATGTTATTTTTAGTGCCTAACTTTATTTTGAGGGACTAAAAAGAGTAGATTTCTACTCTTTTTAGTCCCTCAAATTTACTTTGGGAGACTAAAAATAACATTTTGTAAATTTGAGAATTAAAAAAAAAACAGATTTTTAATTGGGGGATCAAAACTAAAAATGTTTCAATTTTAAATAATTAAAAACATATTTAAGCGTTATTTGTTTAAAGAATGCGAAAAAACTGAAATCAAATAAGTAACACGGAGCAACTTAAAATCAAAGAAGAAAAAGAGAGCAAATTAAGAAACCTGTTGTTGAAGGGTGAGAATCAAAAATCAAGAACAGGAAAAACGAGGCTAGACTTTTCTCCCGCGTACGAGCGGGAACTATTAATGATAATAAAAGCGCCAAAGCGGTGCAGGTTTTAATAACGATAATAAATAATAAAAGATTAGATAAGATTTTTCTTTTATTTTTAAAAAATAAAAGTGATATTAAAGATGGTTATATCTAATATCTAATATATGACATTCAAAAAAATATATATAATATATGATAAAACACGATAATATATATATATATATATATATATATATATATATATATATATATATATATAAAAGTAAAGTTCACTTGAAGCTTTGAGAGCTGTCGGATCGAAACTTTAACTTCACAATAGTCGTTGATTTGATTCAATTATGTAACCTTCACTTCAACATTTTAGAGTCGTCAGATCGAAACTTTAATCTCACACTAGTTGTTGATATGATTCAATGTGATCTAAAATTAATGGAGAATTATTAATATATAAAACAATAATTTACTATTATTGTAATTATTATCTTTTATATATTTATTAAATAGAAATAGAGAAAACAAATAAAATAAAAGAAAATGTAGTATTAATAAAAGTTCAAATAATTTACATTTATTTAAAATAATAATTATTTACTTTTAAAATAAGTATTTACTTTTAAAAAATAATAATTTAACAATAATTTACTATTATTATAATTATTATCTTTTATATATTTATTAAATAGAAATAGAGAAAACTAATAAAACAAAAGAAAATGTAGTATTAATAAAAGTTCAAATAATTTACATTTATTTAAAATAATAATTATTTACTTTTAAAATAAGTATTTACTTTTAAAAAATAATAATTTAACAATAATTTACTATTATTATAATTATTATCTTTTATATATTTATTAAATAGAAATAGAGAAAACCAATAAAATAAAAGAAAATGTAGTATTAATAAAAGTTCAAATAATTTACATTTATTTAAAATAATAATTATTTACTTTTAAAATAAGTATTTACTTTTAAAAAATAATAATTTAATAATTATTGAATATATTAAATTTAATATTTTGAAAAGAAACTTAAGAAAAGGGTTTGAATTTTATTTTATAAAATATTTTAAATCTATGCATAAATTATTAATATACATTTATTTAAAAATTCTTATAAAAAATAAGAGATAATGTAGTATTAATTTAAAAATTAAAAAATTTATTTAAAAACACATTTACTAAATGGACGTCGAAACTTTTTTTTTTTTTTTTCTAAATTGGACGTCGAAACTTTAATGATAATGATTTTGAAAAAGTAATAAATAGGTGTATTAGAAAAGGAATTTGAAATATTATAAGTTAATAGGAGTTATATATTTTTTAAGATTTTACTATTTTTATAATTATTATCTTTTATTTTTTATTAAATAAAAATAAAGAAACTAATAATTAAGAAAAAAATGTAGTATTAATTTAAAATTAAAAGTTATATTTTAAATTAATTTATTTTTACTTTTTTATGATTGATTTTTAAAATAATCATATATATGTATATATAAAGTTCACGTTTTGGTTTCATATTAATAACTTTGATGACTATTAATAACTGCAGTTAAGGCAAAAATGTTATGAGCAATTTATAAGGCCCATGAAGTGTTAGTGGTAAAGGTTGAAAATTGGGAACGAATAATTTTTTTTTTCCTAAGGAACAATAAACTTTCTCTTCCGTTTTTTTCTTTTCTCTTTTGTATTTTTTCATTCTTTTAAAAAATGTCCATTAACATAAATATACCTTATTAATTGGTTTCTTCACGTTCATTCTTTTGTATTCTCATCGGTTTTCATTTTTTTAATAGAAATTAATATATCATAACATTCAAATAATCATAACACTTAAATAATTACTCTTCACTATTGCTTGAACTTTATAAATACCACAAAAAAACAATGGCTATTGCAAACAGTAAGCAAGACACAATGGCTACTTCCAACAACGAAAAATGTTTTACTTTCGCAAGATAGAATTCGACTTCCTTCAAATGTAAACATAATAACTAAAACATTCAAATGAAAATGAAATTTAAAATTTAAAATCAAAATACATTTTTTTTCTAGGAAATCAAAATACAAATTAAACTTCGCTATAAAGATAAAAACCAAAAAGGGAGAAGCTAAAACTTATTCCCTTTTGGTTTCTCCATAAAGATAATGCTGCCAGAAATTTTATTTTATCTTCGTTATAAACATTTTTTTTTGACAGAATCTTCGCTATAAAGATAAAAATACAAAAAAGAGAAACTAAAAATAAACTTCCCTTCCTTCAAAATAAATAAATAAACTTCCCTATAAAGATAAAAACCAAAAGGCAGTAATTTTTAGAGAAGCTAATGCTGCGAGTTAACTTTTACAAATTAATTTACCCATGAACTAATTTTAATTTATAAAAAAAATTATTTATTTTTTCTTATTTTTTCTCGATTACAAAAAAGTTTATATATGCTAAAAGTTAAGAAGAATGAGGCTTAGCATTAGCAAGTAGCAACATTGGGTTTTTCGAAGAGTTGGGTTTAATAAAAAAGAAGACAGTGCCCATTGAACACCACAAAGCAACACGACTCTGTTTGATGAAAAGGACAAGAATCTATTATCAAATCAAACCTAAAGTCAAAAATAGCCTTGTTAGCATAACATAACTCATTGGTTGTGTCACACTAACACACACTCAGAGGATGTTTGTGTTGGGTGCTTCTTCCGCCGCTGCCACTGCCACCTCCTCCACTTACCTTCTCTTTGGAACCCTTCACTCTCCTTATTCCCTCTCAACCACCCATAACTTCTCTTCCCATCTCTTTCCCACAACTTCGGTATTCTTCTTCTTCTTTTTTCACTCTCTTGTTTATTGTTACTGCTTTGTTTTTCTTATTGTTATTGTTTATATGGTTATACCTGACTTTGTTGTTCTTCAATGGTATTGGTTTTCAAATGGGCATGTTCAGGTGCGGTCATCTTCACTGCACTTCAGGTGTGTTCCCATCAGAGCCATGGCTGAGATTGATACTATAGCAGTGTCAAAAACTGCTTCTTCTTCCTCTTCTCCTGGTACTTTTTATTCCCACCACCTCTTTTCTTTTTGTGTTTTCAATTGTTTTATTTAGGGGTTTTGTTATATTGCTTTTTTACCCCAAAGGGTAATAAAAAGAATATTTTTTTATTGAGTGGGGTGATTTACACAACGCCATATCTGTGGCCTCAAATGGGGTCGATTAAATTAGTGTCTTTGTTATCTAATCTCAAAGGGTGGTTATATATATTTCTCTATTAATGATGCTTTGGTTTTTTATGGCTTGAGCTTTTGTTATTATTCCTCTCTGATTTCTACGGTGTTGTAAGGCTTACTAATATGTCCTTTTTCTTTCACAAATAAGCTATTCATTATTCCCCATTGTAGTATGAAGAATAATTAATTCTGCTGTTGATTAATTTCTAACACTCCACTTGCCATAAGCACTTCAACTTATTAAAGCCATATTGCTCGATTGTACTTAGTGCCGTCATTTCTCTATTGACTGACTCAAAGAAGTGATTCAGTTCTTTATCTGTTAGTTTTCTCCCTTTTGCTATTGTTTTGACCCAAGTGATGATGAGACAGAAGGATGTGAATTCCCAATTCCATTATTCTCCCATAATCATACAACCTTCAATATGACTGATATGCCAACTATGTATTTTATCTAACATACCAAAGCATCAAACTATGCTCACGTTTAGTGTTAAGAGTTGATTGGTAATGCATTAGCAAGAATTTGTTTTTCAAGTTTTGTTTGTCTATTCAAATTTGAATGACCAGAGCTATGCTGAAATGTCTTCCAATATGGAATATTGAGGTGTCAAATATAACCATGTTCTACCCTTTTGATGATGTTTTCTATGTTTTAAGAATAACTGTTTCTGGCATATTGTGTACTTTGCTGTGAAACAGGCAGCAAGCAAGCCTTGATATCATTGTCAAACAAGAAGGATCTTGCATTTGTTGGGAATGGGCTCCAGGAATTAGGGTAGGTTATTACAATTAATGAGTGCCTTTTTTTAACATGTTAGAATACTGTTGTTTCTCATATTCATGCTTTATTTTTAAACAAAAATTTGTTCATACTTGTTTTTTTGACGTGGTTTATGGCATTATAAGCAGCTTCAGTTGCTATAGTGAAGTAATGACAGTAACTCTATTAAATTGCAGATACACTATTGTTTCAACTGGAGGAACAGCTTATGCATTGGAGAGTGCTGGAGTAGCTGTTACTAAAGTTGAACAGCTTACTAAGTTCCCTGAAATGGTATGTGGTTGTAGCTTGAGTTCTCCTTTCCAAAATCTCATACAATTCTTGTGTTGGAACTTCTGATGATATGCCTATGAATTATTATGGGTTTAGGCCCTATTTGGATAAACTTTCCCATAAGCGCTTTTAAGAAAAGAAAATAAGAAGGTAAAATGAATTAAGTTTCTTCCATAAGTTAAAATCAACTTATGCACTTTAACTTTTATAGAACCTCTCTCATCTAACTTCTCCAAAAGCTAATGTGCATAAGTTGATTTTAACTTATGGGAGAAACTTGATCAATTTTACCTTGTTATTTTCATCTCCTAAAAGTGTTTATGTAGAAGTTTACTTAGACAGGGCCATGATCATGTTTTTTAATTGCTTTGTTATGCTGCTTTTGATGTTTTTGTTGGATTTTAAGACTTTGGTTTTCTATTGATATTTTCCAGTTGAACCAGCTGTTATAGTGTTTCTTTTGCTGTAACTCTAATGTTTTCCATTTGAATATTGGAAGCCACATCTGTAATTAAGTCCAAAAGTTTTAGCCTGTATTAACATCATGACTTCTCATCTCTTGGTTGCTTATATATCTAACTTTAAGCAAACATTTCCAATATGGAATATTGGGTTGTCAAGGTTGTGAACTTTAGAGTTTATATTGATGGCTAATCTGCTTGCTTTGGTAATCTTTTGACACCCTCAGAACAGAATGATTATGTTATACATTTAGGGACAGTAAGCTGTGCATCTTGAGGTCAAACCTAGGTGCAAATCCAGACTTACTGATTTTGTGGCAGAATGTTCACTAATTCCTTTGAAGTTTGCTTAAAATTGTGCAAGCTTATAACAACAATGTTTTGGCCTTTTTCACAGCTTGATGGTCGCGTCAAAACTTTGCACCCTAACATACATGGGGGTATCCTTGCTCGAAGGGACCAAAAACATCATATTGAAGCCCTCAGTACTCATGGGATTGGTAAGTTATGTTATTAACTGTTATTACAAGTACATGGTGCTAGATATTTTTTGTGTTAAATTAAATTAGAGTTGTGTTCATTTGGTTTGTGGGATTGTATTTTTTTGCTTCTGCTTAAAGTTTTCCTTTCAAGGTACTTTTGATGTTGTGGTGGTGAACCTGTACCCATTTTACGATACAGTCACATCAGCTTAATTTTTGATAATGTTACTTCTTTAATAACTTAATATATAACAAATTTCAACAATACAAAGTTCTCATTATTGGTAGTGGAATTTGAATTTACACTCTTGTGCAATATGAATTTGATTCTTACCAATTGGACCAACCTTTGTTGACTAATTATAGATTATATTCATGCTTTACAATGAGACTCATTAATCTTAAGACTAATGTAATTTGTACCTATAATGTTAAAAATTTAAACTGAATTTTGTAGAGAAACATGTGTCTATTGCCAAATTTTTTTCCAAAATTTAATTTACGTGTTTATTAAATATTATTAATTAATGAGTTTAATGGTAATACATTGACAATGTAAAATTATTTTGCACAGTCATCCAATCATAAATCACTGTTGATATTACTTTTAAGGTAATTTCTTAAAAGTCAACAAAACTTTTAAGGTAATTTCTTAAAAGTCAACAAACTTACTGATGGGTTGTGATTGGATGGCGGTATAAAACTTTTTTACATTGCATAGTTTTTTTTTCTCTTAATTAATTAAGATGAATGCTAGGTGGACTAACTAGTCAAATAAGTGGTTCGACACTTGAGTTGCTTAACCAAGATATATATTTTTAACTTGTATTTTTTTAATTGAATTGACGTTAAACACCTTCTTTGACAAACTGCAGCAACATCTCTGCCACAAACCGTTGGTCTCCGATCTAACACAGCCACAACAACGGCGTTTGAGACTCGATTTGGACCATCCGATGACCTTAGAATCTTTAGAAGGGTAAAATCAACTTTCATTTTTTTTTTCTTTTCTCCGCTCTAGAATTCTCTCTAAGGTTGTCACATGTTTAGGATAAATAATAATAGTAAATTAAATTATCATTTATTAACGTTTAGGTAGTTAATGTGATAACAAAAAAAAGATATATTATATTTAAAGTATATATTTAAAGATAGCTTTAAATTCGAAGAAGTGTTTTTTTTTTAATTTTAAAATTAATATCGGCATTTTTAATTAGGGAATTTGATTTATATATAAATTGATGAAATTAATGAAACATCTTTCATTTAAGTAATTGAGTTAATATTATTTTGAAATTAGTCTATTCAAATAAGACTATCTTTCAATTGAATTATTTAATATTATAAAATTAAATTATTTTTTATTTGTATGATAATATATATATATGTGTGTGTGTGTGTGTGTGTGTGTGTGTGTGTGTGTGTGGATTTATTTTTGAATAATTACATTTTAATTATGACATATATTTCTTTGTGTAATATTTATAATATTCTCTTTTATTTTTAGAACTAAATTAATTTCTAATTTATTAACCAGCACATCTTCTCTTGCTTTCAAATTGCTGTAATGTTAGAAAAGAAAATAGTAATTTTAACTCAATATTCAAATTTTAATTAAAAAATTGTTATATATGTTAATAAATAATCAACTATAACATGATTTGTAAATCTAGTTCATATAAATATATAAAATTAGTGATTTAATCTTTTATTGATATAATCCACTTTCCCTTCTGAATAGAGAAGACGTTATAAAAAAGTATTTTTTATTCAATAGTTAATTTTTATATTAAATAAAAATTGATTCAAATTCTGTAAAAAAAAAATTGATTCAAATCAAATATTTATTAATTGTACATAAATGGTAATTGAAAATATATTTATTACTTTCCTTTTAAGTTGATTTTGAAAATTCATAACTGTTTACATGCATTTGAAATTTAAAAAATGACCCTTAAATTTTAGGCAATTTTTTTTTGGGAGAATTTTTTTTCCAAAAATCAACCTCTCCGAATTTTAGAAAATGTGTACTCCCTTCTCCAAATTCATTTTTAATATTTCACCTAAAGCATCTACTTATCTCTCTTACTAATACGTTTCTATCTCTCGATCATTAATAACCCCACGTGCTATTTCTCTCATCATCTATAAGGAATGGACTTATTGGTCATTCATTGGTCATCTAAATTTACCAAAGGCATTGAATTTATTCCTTCCAAAATTAGTATGTGTATATGTGATTACTAAAAGGAATATATATGAGAACCAAACACATTTTGGTGCATGGCCTGTTTTTGTCTGATCCTTTTCTTTGATTGTCATCACCTTTAATTCTATATGAAAGCTGACAACTGCACCTAGGAGCAACTCATTTGCACATTAATGACAACTGTTAAAAATGTGAATTAGAAGAAAGTTTCTTTATAATTAAAAAATAGTTTGGATGAGCATGGTGTAAATTTTTCATTTTTGAGATTTATACAAAAAATAAAGAGAAACCAAAAGATCGCATAAAAACCACTATCTTTGAACTCTTCTTGGCGCTCCCAACATCATGCAAGCCTCAACAAATAAAAGTTTACAGCAGAAGCCAAGAGTCATGTAAAATATCAAAGCTGTCAAAAAGCCCCAAAATGTATTTATAAATTGAATCTTAATGTTACTAAGCAGAAATTAAGAGCAGCTGTATTGCCATTAGTGACTCAATTACACATTCATTATATCAAGTGAAAAATAAGAATGGCCTCTCCAATTGAAAAATTATTTTGCCTCATACTAAAAATATAAAATATAAGAATCTAATAACTATAGATAGGTGAAAAAACATACCTTTCATGATTCTCGCATTCTACTTCGCATTCCCCAATTTGGGCGGAAGCTTTTGAGGAAAAAGTCTCCAATATATTTGCTAATTAATACATAAAAAATATTTGAAATTTAAATTTAATTAGTTGTCTAAAATATTTTTATTACTTTAATTATAAAATTTCTAAATTCACTGATTTACTCTTGATTGGGCAGTTTTTTCTTGGAAGAAATATTTCCCAACATAATAAAGGAAGAATTTGCCTTAAAAAAAATTAAAGGAAGAATTTTCAATTAACTAATAATGTCTAGTAGAGAGAAACAAAAGAATGTCATCTCTATATTTTGTGGTATGTCCCCACCCCCCACCCAGAGAGAAACGAAAGATGGAAAGATAAAAAGCAATCATCGAGTCTACGCAATCTGAACACGCATGTACAACTATTGAAAGCTAATATAATTTTAATTTAATTTTATTTTATTTAATTAAATAGGGTAATATTTCTAAATTTAGAAATATTACCCTATTTTTGGTATTAGGAGGGAAAAATTTTCCATTATTTCTTACTTTATATATTATATATTTTAAATAATACCATACATAATAAATGTGTTGTGGAATATTTTTAGTATTATAATATAAAATTCTCAAATTGATTGATTGATTGTTATGTTATCATATAATTCAAATTGATTATTACTATTTTAATGCTATTTACGGTGATAAAGTAATTTAAAATAAATCATGATTCAAATTTAAATAACATACTATTTGTGACAATAGAATTCAAATTTAAAGCTGTAAAAAAATTCAACTTTAAAAATTTTCATTACATTTATTTGATTTTAATTTTAATGCTGTGACTTTTTTAGGATGTGAAATTACTTTATCATCCCTAAAATTTTTGGGGGAAAAATTTTTCTGCTAGATGTATATTCCTTTAAGTAATAAAGGATTTGTTTTGATTCGATCAAGTCTTTATTTATTCAGTTTATTAATTAAATTAATCATGTACTTCATATGGATGATATAAATATTTACATTATAAAAATTTTATATTAAGACAAAAAATATAATACCAACATTGGTTGGCATAAGTGGTAGCGACTTGTGTCCCTTAACCAAGTGATCCAGGGTTCGAATCCTGGTGATGCCATTTTGGATATGGAATAAACCATGTTAGGAAGGGAATACCTACCTTGGTGTGCACTTACGGTCCCTGACAGAGTTTAGTCATTGTTTCCGGCAATGAATAATTCATACCAATACCATGATCAGCAAAAAAAATTATAATTTGTCAAATTATCTAACTAAAATATGCACCAAATATAATTTGTATAAAAAAATAAAAATAAATTAATGTCATAAATTGAAAGCATGAGTAAAAATATTGCTTTGTTTTGATGATTTTTTTTTACTCTTTATATAGTACTCCCTCCAGACTAAGATATAAGAAAAAAAAATGAATCACAATAATTAAGAAAATATGTTAACATCATTTAATTTTGAGAGTCTCAATAAAAAAATAATTTATTTCTTAAAATATCTTTTACATTTAATTACATAGGATAAAAAAGAGAAGATTGATAGAAAAAAAATTCTAATTAAATAATGGATATATTGGAGATAATATTATTAAATAGGAGGAAATTAATTAAAATTTTCCTTTATTATAGTTTATTACACATAGATTATATATATATATATATATATATATATATATATATATATATATATATATATATTCAGTTCAGAAGGAGTCTACATTATAAAATAATTAATTTATTACTATAAAAGTTTAGTAATTTTCAAATGCTTAAATAGTTAAATGATTTTGAGAAATTTTTATGTTACATAATAGTAAAGAAGAAAGTGACAACCCGTGCATTATGCACAGTTAACATACTGGTGAGAAGAAATATGAGAATGAGAAGAGGGTTTGAAGAAAACATAGAAGATGAGAAGAAAGTTACAATCCAATCCAAGTACGTACACTGGGTGTTTTTTTTTTTTTACTTAAAAGTAGTTTTTTTTTAATGAGCTGTCAAATTTTCAGTGGTTCTGACCAAAGCTGACAGTTAGGTGTGTGTGAATACAAGACTTTACTCTGTGAAAGGAAACTACCGAGAAGCATAGTCAACCTTTAAAACATACTGGATTGAACTAGTAGTCAAGTATACAAAAGTACTTGCCTTCTAAGAAAACGCGTTAAAATCAACGACTAGACTTCACGCAACTTCTTAGAAACATAGACACCACCCACATACTTGAATATTTAAATCTGCTGGAAGTTTAATTCTTCTTTCACACTTGACAAAGAGTTTAACCATCTTTGATTGAATATATCGTTGTCTAGTAATTCTCTATTGTACCCAAGAAGTTCTTGTCTTAAAGCGCATATGCAAAGTGCAAACCAACAGGCACAACACAGTAGTGAAATGACAGTGACCACACAACCATTGGCAATGATGCACTGCCTCTTTCATTTCCTTGACCACCAGCGGATTAAGTGCATCTTTAGATTAAAATTTATAAACATGTGTTTGAATTAAAAGTATGTTACAAATTTAAATTTGATAAAAATAAGTTTATTTTAACATGATTTATATTTGAATATTTTTTTGTTCAAAAGTAGATTGATAAAATGAAATATGTTTGGTTAATATTAATGAAAAATACTTTTACTTCATATTTGTATTGTAAATATATAAATTAAAAGTATTTTTATTTTAAAAGCATCAAATTTGTTGCTTCTGATCCAAACCTGGATTTGACCCAAACATAGGTTGTAAAATTAATTTTCAGAATTCTCAAATATGATACCAAATTAAGTTTGAAGCTTCAAAAGTATGTTTGAGATACTCAAACGAGTATCCAAACATACCCTAATAATGATAATGATGTTATATAAATAGGGCCTCCAACGGTGACTTCTTTTTCTATTTACTTTATAATAAAAAAAATTATTTTAGCTAAACATGTGTCACGTTTTCATACGTTGATTTTCCAATTTTCTCGCGCAACTTCTAACTCTTGTGCGCTTTACATTTTTACTTTTCTCGCCATCTCTGTGCCACTTGCCTTTCACGCGCTTGAAGTTTGCTGCTTTTTCTGTACCTACTTTTTTTTTTCCCACGTTTTTTGTTGTCTCCACGTAAATGATGCGGTACCTCCTCATCTTTAGTAATAGAGTTTATCTTTAAATTTGACATTTTTTTTTCTTTTCTTACTAATACACTAATTTTCTAATTCATATAATTATATATATTAAATTAGAGTGAATATATTTTAGAAAAATATATATTATATTATCATATAAATTAATGATAATTTGTGCAGGATTAATAAAAAATATTAATTATAATATCTTTAAATCTTCTATGTTGATAATAATAAACAAGCAGAAATATTAGTTGTAGCTAGAATAACAAATGTAAGAAATTTTTTTCAAATTAATAAATAATATGGCATAATATTTTGAATATAATTGAACTTTCCTTGGTTTTTTTTAGATTAAATTTATTTGTGTTACTTTATGTAATAGTATATAATTTAAAAGCATGAAATCAGTTATTCACATAAATACATCATCTAATTTTATATGTTAAAATTATTATTTATTCCCTTTGAATTTAAATATAGGCAAAATTACCTACTTTTACTCTAATTAAGGATATTAGTTAAGCTCATTTAATTTTCTTGATTTCATACAAAAAATTACATTTTCTAAACTACCCTTAATTATGTTTAGTACCTCAAATTAGGATGTCTGCTTTTTTTTTTTTTGTCTCCTAAATAAAAATTTGCATTATTTTAGTTTCTCAAATTTGAAAAATGCTATTTTAATCTCCCCCTCTAATAAAAATTTTGCATTTTTTTAATTCTTAATTTTTGACAAAGGGATTAAAAAGAATATTTTACAAATTTGAGGGACACAAAATGCAAATTTTTTATTTGGAGTACTAAAAAAAATAAACCTCCTAATTTGAGGAATTAAAAATATAATTAAGCCTTTTTGAAATAATGACATTAGATAGGGTTTAATTATTTAAAATTTGTTTATATTTCAATCCATCATATTTGGGCATTCTTTTTTTTCTTATATTTGAATCCAATATCCAAAGTAGTATTGTCTTAAAGATGAATACTAGAAACATTCTCTTGTAACACTTTTTTTTTTTTTTTTAATTTTTTACTTAATTTTGGTGAGTCTCATAATCTCATTATTAGAGAGACTCATTAAATGAGAAGTAACACCCATCAAAATTTATGATTTTAAATAAATTTTAGTCTATAGTACAAAGTATTAAAAAAAAAGTGCTAAAGATAATGTTATTAGCATTTTTCTTGTCTAAAAACATAATTTGTAACTTTTTATATAAATTTCACAACTATTTTAATATAAACTAGATATTTATGCGATTCGTGTAATTATACGGGTCAACGGACTTCAAAAACATAATTTAGTGACTTTTTTTTATATAATTTTAGCAACTATTTTAATATAAAAGTAGATATCAACGTGTTACACAGGGCAACAAACTAGTTTCTTCAATAATGATATGCTGGGTGTGAAAGAAAGCTCATAGATAGTCTCAATACTCGATCTGTTTGCTTTGCAGTCATGGCAAATCATGGTGCAGCGTCTGAAACCAAGTATACTTTTGCCGTTTTCCTTAATTTTAGGGGTGAAGATACCCGAAACACCTTTACTTGTCATCTCTATCATGCTTTGGATCGCAGGGGAATTAAGACCTTCATGGATAATGAGGAAATGAAGATTGGAGATCAACTTGGTCCTACGCTTCTTAAAGCTATTGAAGAATCGAGGATTTCAATTGTTGTTTTCTCAGAAAATTATGCAGATTCTTCGTGGTGCCTTGATGAACTTGTCGAGATCCACAAGTGTATGAAGTCGAAAAAACAGCTCGTTTGGCCCATCTTCTACAAAGTGGACCCTTCAGATGTGAGGCATCAGAATGGAAGTTACGGTGATGCCATGACTAAGCATGAATCAAGGTTTGGAAAAGACTCGGAGAAGGTGCACAAATGGAGGTCAGCCTTGAAAGACATAGCCAACTTGAAAGGAGAACACTTGAAAGAGGAACAAGGGTAAGTAAATAAATATATGTATGCTATTTAATTTCTCTATTTGCTCTTGACTTCACGTTATGAAATATTTGCCACTTGTTCATGTTGCATAATTTGCATTTGTGGCGTGTCTTTGGCTCCATATACACTTTTCCTCACCATCTTTTTTATGAACAATAGCAGCAACAAATTGGGGTTACTTTGCTTCACCATCGTAAGACAAATAAAAGTGAAACAAGGAATGGAGGCTTTTAATATATAATTTGTGCAATATTAGTAAATTACATATTTCTTTTGTTGAGCTTTCACAACTATTAACTTCAGTATACTTCTGAATCTCATGATAGCAGTCTGATAATATATATTGCTGCAGGTTAGTAAATTTTTTTTTCTCCTTTCTATTTTATTTTTTCTTATGGGTATCCCTGTCTATGATTAATTAGATTATTATAGGCCCACAAATTTTATTTCTATTTTTTTTTAGATTTCTATTTATTGAACATCGTATACATTTATCTTTATTTCTCCATGAATTTTTACCTTTGTGGTATGGATACACAAATCTCAAAAGTACTTCAAAAAATCAAATGCACGACTAATGTTATCCTAAAATTGTGGTAGAAAAACCTTGGTTTATTCCCCAAGTTGCATGGATAATTAATTTGCCAATTATTTTTTACAAAAGAAATCCTGATTAATAAAAACAAATTTTAATTTGGCAAATTGAACTTGATGCTTAATTTAAAGAGCATTGTTTTTCAGGATGGATGAATCCAAGTTTATTGATGATCTTGCTAGGCAGATTTTCATTAAAGTATCTCCTAAAGATTTGTCTAGTAATGAGCATGTAGTAGGACGGGAGTATCTAGTTGAAGAATTGAAATCACTTCTAAAACTTGAGTCTCGTAATATCACTTGCCTGTTAGGGATTCATGGAACAGGTGGAATTGGCAAAACCACACTTGCCAAAGCTTTGTATGACTCCATTTACAAGCAGTTTCAGGGTTCATGTTTTCTCTCCAACATTAGAGAAACTTCAATTCAATTCCAGGGTATAAAACAACTGCAAGAAGGGCTTATATCAGATATACTTGAGGACAAGAACATCCAGTTGAAAAGTATTGAAGAAGGAATCAGAACAATAAAAAGTAGACTTGGTTTCAAAAGAGTTCTTTTAGTTCTTGATGATCTTGATGACATTGAACAGTTGAAAAAGTTGGCACGGGAACGTGATTGGTTTGGTCTTGGGAGCAGGATCATCATAACGACGAGAGATAAACATTTGCTAGATGTTGGTCAGGTTGAAAAAAGATATGAAGTGAAAGTGCTAAATGACCAAGAGTCTCTGGAGCTCTTTTGTCAGAGTGCCTTTAGAAAGAGCTGTCCTGAAATTAACTATGAAGACCTTTCCAATCGTGCAATGAGATGTTGCAAAGGCCTTCCACTGGCCTTAAGAGTACTAGGCTCTCATATGGTGGGAAAAGATTTTGGTGGATGGAATGACGCATTGGATAGATATGAAAAGAGTCCACATCCAGATGTTCAAAAAGTTCTTAGAATAAGCTATAATTGCCTGCCCCTCAATGAGCAGAAAATTTTTCTCGACATTGCATGCTTCTTCAAAGGGCAAAAATTGGAATACGTAAAAAAAGTACTTGATGCATGTGGCTTTGGCTCAGGAGATGGTATTACAACATTAGTTAATAAATCTCTTTTAACTGTTGACAACCATTGCTTGGGGATGCATGACCTAATACAAGACATGGGTAGAGAGATTGTTAAGGAGCAAGCGGGTAATGAAGTTGGTGAACGTAGCAGATTATGGCATCATGAAGATGTTATTCAAGTACTAGCTGATAATAATGTAAGAATATTGTCAACTTTGTTTCTTGATTTTTATCATCTTTAAACATTTTAGTTTGTGTTATGAATACTTAATTGACGTCACTTATAATTGCTTTAAAGGGAAGTAGCAAAATTGAAGGAATAATGCTTCGTCCCCCTCAAAGAGAAGAAATTAATTGTACTGATACTGTATTTGAGAAGATGAAGTATCTTCGAATTCTCATTGTTGGTAATACAAGCTTTTCACGTGAGCCACGTTATCTCCCAAATAACTTAAGGCTACTTGAATGGACGGACTACCCTTCACAGTCTTTCCCATCAGGTTTTTATCCCAGGAAAATTGTGGGCTTCAATTTATCTGATAGTTTTCTACTCGTACTGGAAAAGCCGTTTCAGGTACGATTGCTATTTGTTTTTCATGTTTTATAAAAATGTTTAGATTGCTTGATCTTATCACGTAACTGATCTTAATTTTTTCACCTCAATCTGTATGCTATGTTAGACTTTTCCTGTATCATTAATTAGTGTTAATTATCTTATCAATCAGTTGAGCCAATTGTATATAAAAAGTTTTTATTGTGCTAATTACCTTCATTTGAAAACAATTTACATAATTTGGTTGAACTGTTGTTAATTAATTTCTTTATGTATGTTTTGCAGAGATTTGACCATTTGACTTACATCAATATCTCTTCTTGTTATGAAGTTACCGAATTTCCTGATGTGTCTGGGGCCATGAATTTGAGAGAATTGAGACTTGATTCATGCCTGGGACTGGTTAGCATTCATAAGTCAGTTGGATTTCTAGCTAACCTTGTTTTCCTAAGTGCTTCAGAATGCAATAATCTTGAAAGTTTTGTGCCAACAATCTATTTGCCATCTCTCGAATACCTTTCCTTTGAAGATTGCTCAAGACTTGCACACTTCCCAGAGATCAAGGGAACCATGGATAAACCATTAAAGATTAAAATGTCAAAAACAGCTATCGAGAAGCTTCCAGAATCCATTGAGAAACTGACTGGGCTTTACCATCTTGAGATGGACGATTGTGAGGAACTTCGACATTTACCAAGTAGCTTATTTATGTTGCCAAATTTTATCACATTAAATATTGGAAATTGTTGTCAACTTCGAAAGTCATTTAGAAGGTTCGAAGGAAGCCATTCAGTGCCCCCAAAACTAGAGACATTATATTTCGAGAAGGCTGATCTATCAGATGAAGATGTTAAAGCGATTATTTACAGTTTTCCAAACTTGAAATACTTAAATGTATCCTGGAACAATTTTATGTCTCTCCCACCACACATTAAAGAATCTACTAAGTTGACAACTCTGGATGTGAGCTATTGTGCGAATCTTCAAGAAATTCCACAACTGCCGTCAAGTATTCAGATAGTAGATGCCAGTGAATGCAATTCCTTAACTCCCGAGACATCAGACATCTTATGGTCTCAGGTTTACTAGCACTACTTTTGCTGATATATATATATATAATGAACAAATATTCTTTAATTAAAAAAAGATAAAATTAGTATGTTAGTCATTAAGAAATGTTTCTGGTGTAGTTCCACATTTTCATTTCCATTCCTTCCTCCCATATTTTAACACAAAAGTATCTATAGTAATAGAACATAAACATAGTTTACAATGGATCATTAAAATTTTGTTTCACAGGTGCTTAAAGAGAGTAAAGGATTAGAAGTCATAATGCCGAAAAGGGGGATTCCAAAATGGTTTGAATATGTTAAGAAGGGAGGGTTTCCAGTTTTCAAGATGTACAATTTTCCAAACTTGAAATACTTAAATGTATCCTGCAACGATTTTGTGTTTCTCCCAGCACAAATGAAAGAATCTACTAAGTTGACAACTCTGGTTATGAGCTATTGTGAGAAGCTTCGAGAAATTCCACAAATGCCGTCAAGTGTTCAGGTAGTAGATGCAAGTGAATGTGATTCCTTAACTCCCGAGACATCAAACATCTTATTGTCTCAGGTTTACTAGCACTACTTTTGCTGATATATATATATAGTAATAGAACATAAACATAGTTTACAATGGATCATTATAATTTTGTTTCACAGGTGTGTGAAGAGTATAAGAGATTAAGAGTCATGATGAAGGAAAGGAAGATTCCAGAAAAGTTCGACTATGTTAACATGAGAGGGTTTCAGGTTTTCAAGGCTCGTGGGAAGTTCCCAATGGTTGCTATAGCATTTGTGTTTGGGGAAGTAAAAACCAAGGATTATGGATCTTCTGAAGTTTGCATGCACTTGTTCATTGAGGGTGAACACAGAGGGAAGCGTGATTTCTTTGTGAGGAAGCATCATGTCTTCTTATGCGACCTACGATATTTTTTTGGTTTGGAGGAGTGGGAGGATGTAGGTAATGATTGGAAGACCATGCAGATTTACTGTGAAACAGACTTGACTGTATGTTCATGGGGAGTTTATTTGTACAAGCTTGAGACTAATGTGGAGGATATCCAGATCACGAGTCAAGATCCTCTTTTCTCTTTGCTTCGGAGTCTTCATGCACTAAATATAGAAGAGCAGAAAGTACGAAATAAGAAACTAAGTTTGAATTTGCCAGAAATGTATAGGGATGCTCATATGCTGAGTAGTTTGTTGAAAGAAGAGGGGTATTTTAAAGATAAGCCACCTGAACACTTGGAAATCATCCAAAGGTTGCTGCGAGTGTTAGAGAATGGATCAAGGTGTGCTATGGCTCAGAGAAAGGGGGAAGGTAGTTCAGGGTTAGCAAAGTTGACAATTGAATGGAGCCATGAAAGCCATTCCAGGTAGAATTGGTATTTTGCTAATACTTGCATGAATATGAAAAATGACAATTTAGATATTAAGTTAATAGTTGGTTTTTGTTTTGTAATGATTTGAGCATTTGACTTACTTGACTAATGACTATATTCGATTGCTCTGTCACTAAATTTCCTAATGGGTCTGGAGCCAAAAAACTGAGAGATTGAGACTTAAAGATTTAAATTTATCGGCTTACAATTTTATATCCCATCCCTGTACACATTAGAATATCTGTTTACTTAAGTCTTGATGTGAGTTGTTTCAGGGAGCAATTAAGATCTTTGTTACACTTTTCACATCTATTTATATCATGAATTTGATAAATAGAAATTTTTGAAAAACAGCGACAATGAACTTGGGTTACTTTTTTCATCATCTTAAGACAAATAAATGAGAAACATGGAATGTAGGCTTTTAATATATAATTTGTGCAATATTTGTAAATTATATATTTCTTTTGTTGAGCTTTCACAACTTTTAACTTCAGTATATACTTATGAATCTCGTGATAGCAGTCTGATAATATATATTTCTGCAGGTTAGTAAATTTTTTTCTCGTTTATATTTTATTTTTTATTATGGGTATCCTTGTCTATGATTAATTGGGTTATTATAGGCCCACAAATTTTATTTCTACACCTTTTTTTAGATTTCTATTTATTTAATATCGTATACATTTATCTATATTTCTCCATTAATTTTTATCTTTATTGTATGGATACACAAATCTCAAAAGTACTTCAAAAAATCAAATGCACAACAAATGTTTCCTAAAATTGTGGTACAAAAACCTTGGCTTATTCCCCAAGTTGCATCAGTCCAGGATAATTAATTTGCCAATTATTTTTGACGAAAGAAACCTGATTAATAAAAACAAAATATAATTTAGCAAACTTAACTTGATGCTTAATTTAAAGAGCATTGTTTTTTCAGGAGGGACGAATCCAAGTTTATTGACGATCTTGCTAGCCAAATTTTCATTGAAGTATCTCCTAAAGATTTATTGAAATCACTTCTGGAAAAGTCATTTCAGGTACAATTGCTTATTGTTTTTCATATTTTATAAAAATGTTTAGATTGCTTGATCTTATCACGTAACTGATCTTAATTTTTTTCACCTTAATTTGTATGCTATGTTACACTTTTCCTGTCTCATTAATTAGTGTTAATTATTTTATCGATCATTCGAGCCAACTGTATATAAAAAGTTTATATTGTGCTAATTACCTTAATCTGAAAACAATTTACATAATTTGGATGTACGGTTGTTAATTAATTTCTTTATGTATGTTTTGCAGAGCTTTGACCATTTGACTTACATGAATATCTCCGGTTGTGATACAGTTACTGAATTTCCTGATGTGTCTGGGGCCGTGAATTTAAGAGAATTGAGACTTGATTCATGCTCGGGACTGGTTAGCATTCATGAATCAGTTGGACTTCTCCTTAACCTTGTTTTCCTAAGTGCTTCAGAATGCATTAATCTTGAAAGTTTTGTGCCAACAATTTATTTGTCATCTCTTGAATACCTTTCCTTTGAAGATTGCTTAAGACTTGCACACTTCCCAGAGATCAAGGGAACCATGGATAAGCCATTAAAGATTAAAATGTCAAAAACAGCTATCAAGGAGCTTCCAGAATCCATCGAGAAACTGACTGGGCTTTACCATCTTGAGATGGACGATTGTAAGGAACTCCAACATTTACCAAGTAGCTTATTTATGTTGCCAAGTTTTGTCGAATTACATATTGGATACTGTCGTCAACTTCGAAAGTCATTTAGAAGGTTTGAAAGAAATCATTCAGCGTGCCCAAAACTAGAGACATTATATTTCAATGATGCTGATCTATCAGATAAAGATGTTCACGCGATTATTTACAATTTTCCAAACTTGAAAGACTTAAATGTATCGTGGAACAATTTTGTGTCTCTCCCTACACACATTAAAGAATCTACAAAGTTGACAACTCTGAATGTGAACAATTGTGTGGAGCTTCAAGAAATTCCACAACTGCCATCAAGTGTTCAGAAAATATATGCAAGTGAATGCCATTCCTTAACTCCCGAGACATCAAACATCTTATGGTCTCAGGTTTACTAGCACTACTTTTGCTTATATATTTACATAATGAATAAATATTCTTTAATTGAAAAAAGATAAAATTAATATTAGTCATTAAGAAATGTTTTCTTGTGTAGTTCCACATTTCCATTTCCATTCCTTCCTCCCATATTTTATTTCTTTCTCAAGAAAATAACAAAGTATATATCTATAGTAATAGAACATAAAGGTAGTTAATTTACAATGGATCATTATAATTTTGTTTCTTGTTTGTGGGATGTGTCACAGGTGCGTAAAGAGATTAAGAAATTAAAAGTGAAGATGCCGAGAATAAGGGACATTCCAGAATGGTTCGACTATGTTGAAGAGGGAGGGTTTCCGGTTTTCAAGGCTCGTGGGAAGTTCCCAGCAGTTGCTTTAGCGTTTGTGTTCGGGGAATTTCCCCGCTGTGTTTGCATGCACTTGTTCATTGAGGATGAACGCCGAGGGAACCGTGATTTCTTTGTGAAGAAGAATCATGTGTTGTTGTGTGACCTACGATGTTTGTTCCCTTTGAAGGAGTGGGAGGATGTAGGTAATGATTGGAAGACCATAAAGGTTTACTGTCATTCAGACTTGACTGTATGTTCATGGGGAGTTTATGTGTACAAGCATGAGACTAACATTGAGGATATCCAGTTCCTGAGTCAACATCCCACTTCCTCTTTGGTTCGGAGTCTTCATGCACTTAGTGAAGTGGGGGAAGGTAGTTCAGGGTTAGCAAAGATGACAAGTGATGATGGGGAAAAGACTCAAGAAGCCAGTCCTTCAAGCCAAGAACGATATGATGAAGGACTTGTGGAGGAAGATTCAAGCTCACCACACAGATCTGGGAAAAAGCTCAAAAGATGTTGAGGATGCTTATGATTTAAATCATAACATTCCTCAACCTGACACTCACACTGTTGACCCCACCTTCTTAGAAATATTGTCAATCTTAAAAGATATTTCTCTGCCTCTTCTACTTTTTCTTTCTTTTTGTTAATTAGTAAGCTCCCTCTCTAAGATTTGGTTTATATGCTATCTTCTTCGCACCTATTAAGTTACCACATCATTTATTACTTTAGTGAAAATATAAACCTATAGATGTCACCAATCAATTTACTTTAATTTCTTGATTTTTTTTTCATAACATTTTAGTCCATGTTAAAATTGAAAATATTCAACTGATGTCATATATACTTGTCTTAAAGGGAAGTAGCAGAGTTGAAGAAATAATGCTAGACCCCCATGAAGTAAAAACACTATTTTGGATTGATCATACTGCCAATCAATTTAGGCTGCTTGAATGGAGCTGTTGCCCTTCGCAAGTCAATGTGATTTACGCGGAACTTCTCTCACACAGTGAAAGCCATTCCAGGTATAATTGGTATTTTGCTAATACTTGCATGAATATGAAAAATGAGAATTTAGATATTCAGTTAATAGTTGGTTTTAGTTTTGTAAAGATTTGAGCATTTGACTTACTTGACTATGTACCATTGCGCTGTCACTAAATTTCCTAATGTGTCTGGAGCCAAAAAATTTATGGTCCCAGCCAGGCATGCTACTTACTCTCATTTACACGGTGCAGTATAGGTGGACAGCATCATGAGTTGGAAACTTTATCAAATGACAGAAAGAAAAAATTTGAAATCTCTTATAGACTTGGACTGGTGAATTTGTGTTATGTTGGTGTTCACATTTAGCACAGACAAGGCCTGCCATATCAGGTTAACAAATACTCATTGGAGAGGGTTTATGACTTCTTGGTGGACCATATTCAGTTTAAAATCTTTCTATCACAAAATGTATACTTGCAAGAGTGCTCGAATGTGTTAGCATTGCAAGCATGTTTGAGAGCAACCTAAAAGTTGCTTGATTGAGTGGATAAGAATGAAAAGGCTAAATATTACTTTTGGTCCTTTATGTTTTAGTATTTTTTTGTTTTGGTATATTAAGTTTTAAAAGTCTCATTTCTGGTCCTTTATGTTTTAAAAAAGTTTTGTTTTGATCCTTTCTTCCATTTTCCGTTAAAAACGTTAATATTTCGTTAACTTTAAAATTTTAAAATAATTAATTTAACATAGTGGCGGCTAAAAGCCGCCACTTTTTGTTATTAAAATTTTTAAAAAATAAGCAACAATATATCTCCGTTGACACATAATGCCACAATCAACCATGGAATATTAAAAGAGAAAATGCAACGTTTATCAACCATGGAATATAAAAAGAACTAAGACTGAGATTTGGCCATTGAGTCTAATGCACCCCCAATCCACTTTCACACTCCAATTTGTTTTGTTGGACCACATTCTCCTCACCGAGACCAAACTTTCTTTGAAGGTAAACAGGCTAAGACTTAAGCCTCTTATCCTTTTCGATTCTTGCCAGCAGCATTGCCTTCTCGCTCTCGCAACTCTCCAACTTCGAAAATGCAGCGTTTCGCTTCTCTTCAGTGTCTCGGAAGCAGACTCCTTGGACTGCAACAACTCCTCAAGCTGCTCGATGCAACGTTGTTTGGATGCGGCATCAGATTTGAAGTGAAGGTAGAGCTGGAGCAGAAGACGTACTTGATCTGTGAGATGCAGTATTTGGCTTCTTGAATCAAAGCGACGAGGATGGTGCTGAGGCTTGTGAGGAGTTTAGTGTCACTGATGGTGGGGAGGGTAAACCCTAACTTCGGAGAGTGCGGGTGGGGCTGAACTCACCGTCATCAAGAAGCCACTGTGGCCTCTTTAACAGAGAGGTGGAGGAATGGAACCTAAACTTGAAGAGGTTATTGAGGGGAGTAGTGGAGGTTGAATAATACAAAGATGTTGTGACATTGCAGGGAAAAGGAGAAAGGAATGGTCCAAAGGAAGTGAAGGGGGGGGGGGAGAAAGTGTGTGTGTTAATCTTATGGTTTATAATTTTTAAAATTTTAAAAACAAAAAGTAGTGGCTCACTATATTAAATTAATTATTTTAAAATTTTAAAGCTAACGGAGCACTAACGTTGTTAACGAAAAATGGAAAAAAGGACCAAAATGAAACTTTCGAAAACATAAAGGACCAAAATGAGACTTTTAAGACTTAATGTACCAAAACGAAAAAACACTAAAACACAAAGGACCAAAAGTAACATTTAGCCGAATGAAAATAATATAGATTTATGCTTTTATTTTTTATGTGCCCATAAATATAAACATATTACCCTATTTTTTTAAGTGACAGGAATAGGGACGTGTATCTAACTATCTGCTATGTACCCATACCAGTACTCGTCCCATTACATTTTTTTTACAATTAAGATTTTATTGTTATACTTTTATTTTATAATTTATAAAAATATAAGTTAATTAGTTTAATAGTTAAATAATTTGTTTTTTGAATGCAGCCATTTCACTAAGGTTTGGATGGTTTGTTTAAGTGGGTCGAATTGCAATCAAATCTTCATAGTAAACACTTTCTTCAGTTTGTAGGATTTTTACCTCATTGTAACACACGAGTAGCAAGCGTCATGGAAAGTTCTATGGTTTCCAATCATATGGTCTATTTGGTTCCCTTCAAAAAACATCTCCACCAATCAAACTTTTGAGGAAGTGATGTTCAAATGCAAGGATGGAGGGATTCTCATACCTTTTTTCCTCATGCTGGATGTTTGGGTTTTCCAGTTTATATATATAGGTGTCAAGAGAAGGGGTTAATGGAAGCAGAGTTTTACGAAGGATTATGCAGAAAAGGGATTAGAAAGTCTCTAATTTTGGGGGTTTAAAGTATAGTTCCAACTCCCAAGGGTATTAATTTTGGTGTTCTTACTTTTTATGGTGTACATGGCATCTGGCATATTTGGTTGGGCTCTTGTAATGACTTTGCTGCAATTACTTAATGCACCATATTTTTTGGTTCGTTCACCAGCAAGACTTATAAATTTTCCATCTTACCCTTCTCCCCATGTTCACTCTTTTCATCTCTCCATCTTCCTCTTCACCGCATCACACCTTCTCATCATCGCCACTAATCCTTTCACTTGCTTCTCTGCATCGCCGGCATAACCTTTTCACCCTTTGAATACAAGATTCAAAGTTATGGTTTGATTATTATGAATTGAACAATCCGGAATACATTTTTATGCATTACGGAGTGAGCAATCCGTAATGCATAAAAATGTATTACGGATTGCACAATTTGTAACACATTTGTATTACGGATTGCTCAATCTGTAATAATAACTCCCGAATTTGATCTCTGCTTTCATTTCACTATGGTCATGCTTTTCGACTCCTTCACTGTTGTGCATCTCCCTTTCGATGCTTCTGTCCCATCGTCGCCTGCTAGACTTCCGCCAAGCTCCGGTGCGATGCGGTGAAGAGGAAGATGGAGAGAAGAAGAGAGTGAGCATGAGAAGGGTAAAATGGAAACTTTACAAGTCTTGGAGGTGCACCAAGCAAAAAATGGGGTGCATTAAGTAATTGCCTGACTCTGCACATATCTTGCCTTGGGTACCATTTGTGCTTAGGTTTAGATTTGTATTATGTTAATAAAATCCATTTGCTTTACAAAAAAACCTTGTTCAATAGTGTTGTTCCTAACAATATACATAAGTCATTATTACCATTTGTATCACAGACTGTTAATTAACCAATTCTTTCAATCCTTACTCTCAATACAATTTCTCTTTCTCATATAAGCGAATTGTTATTCATTATTTAGGTTACTAATGCATCTCTATGGATTGGCAGTTTGGCACAAAGAAGTGATTCAGTTCTTTACCTTTTAGTTTTCACCGTTTTGCTATTGTTTTTCCACCGAGGGATGAAACATAAAGGATTTGAATTTTGTTATTCTATCACTAATCATACACCTTCAATAAGTGATTAAATACGTTAACAAGTTATTATCTTAAAAAAAATTATATCAAAATAAGTTAAAATTATTTCCTTTTTAATTATTAGTTAATCAATAAAAAATTGTAATTAAAATAGAATTCACGGAATCAAATAATTTGTGTAAAAGTATTATAATTTACATGCTTAAATATGTTTTTGGTCCCTGAAAATTTTTCAATTTTGCATTTGGTCCCTAATAATTTTTTAGGAGTGCTAGCAACACACTATCTAACACACTCCTCCTAACACACACATACTCTCTAACGCACTCTTCTCAATACATACTCTATCATTTATTGGAATTTATTGAAAATTATCAAATCAGGAGAGAGAGTCATTAAATAACAAGTGGGACCCATAAAATTTGTGATTTCCAATCAATTTTAACCAATTGTGAAGAGTGTGTTTAAAAGAGTGTGATAGAGAATGTGTTAGTAACATTTCTCATAATTTTTTTCTTGACTTTTGGTCCTTGAAAAAAAAATTTGAAATTCATCTCTAACGTTACATTGACTTTGTTAACTTGAAATATCATCATCTAATGGTAAACATACCGGCGGTTGTAATAAAAATAATTTCAGGGACTAAAAGAAAAATTCAAAAATATTTCAGGGATCACTTAACAAAGTCAATGTAATGACATACGAAATAAAAAAAAAAAATTGTCAATGACCAAAAGTCAACAAAAAATTTATTAGAAACCAAATATAAAATTTGAAAATTTTTTCAAGATCAAAAGCATATTTAAGCCTAATTTGTAACAACACATAATACAACTGAAAATAGGAAATATTAAGCAATTGTTCAAATAAGAAAAAGTTGAGTAACAACAAACACGGTGCTATGCTTGTAAAAGACCTAGAAAAACAAAAACAATTAATAATAATGTACTTCTAAACTTTTTTGGTGTATAAATAAGGTTTGAATCTACGACTTTGTACAAATTATTCAAATCTTCATTCTTCACTACTAGACCATCTTGTCAATTACCTTCCTATCTTTTGATATGCAAGAGTGAAACATACCTTGTCTTTTACTGAATGACGAAATATCCACACCATGACAACATCGTTAGTTTGCAATTCATGAACTTGGAAGAATTTTTTCCACTCACCGTAGAGCACATAAAACCTGGTTGTCCACTTCTTGAACATTAGAGTGTAGCTATTGCCATGCATGTTGTAGGCACAAACTCGAATTCCTTCTTCAATATTTTCATCATCCCTCAATAACGGTAGGAATTTTTTTTCCACATGCTCTTTTTTGAGAAAAACCCTGTTTTTATTCACATTCAAATCACTGTTTGTCAAGTCCTTCTTGAGGCTCACCGCACTCTAAAATATAGCCTCTTAGGTTCTCGTGTGGTGGCAAATTACGTTTTTTTTCTTGGTATGAAGTTACCAAAGAAACAAATGTTTCAGCGGCTTTGTCAATAACTTCATCCATTGTTGGTATTATTGATGATGATGATGATGATGATGATGATGATGATGACCCTTCAACAAATTCTTGGGACTGATTGCATTTTTGGCTGGTGAAAAGATTTTATTACCACTTATTGTACGAATCTTTTTCTTGTGTCATATTGTCAAGAAGTTGATGTGTTGTTTTTTCATCCTCAGTGAATTCTTCAATAACTACTTTTCCTTCCACCTTAGACCTATCTGCTGCTTATGTTTCCAATTCTTTTTACTTTCCATGGCCGAAGGCTTGCGTCTACACATAACAACCCAAAGAAAGGTGATGTCTGATATTAAAGATTATAATATGACATTAAAAAAAAGATTGTAATATAATATATGATAAAACACGATAAAGATGAGGTTAGACTTTCTTACGAATCCAGTGTACTGAGCGAGATAAAGTGAGTATATTGAAAGGGATCGAAAGTATAATCTATCTATTTTTCTATTTATTTAGTAGAAAAGAGAACCTCTCATGGGGAAGGTGTCACTTTTTCCTTCATTTTTTTTCTCTCCAAAACTTCTCTTTCTTTTCAACTTTTCTTTTCTTTTCTTTTTTTTTTTTTACCTTTTTGTGTTTTTTTATTTTATTTTCTTTTTCAATTTCTTTTTTTTTTCTTTTCTATTAACTATATAAGAAAATTTGATTCTTGCTACTGTCACTATTTTTTAGCATGAATTGTTTTATACTTTTTATATATTTATATTATATTATGAGAAAAATGATTATACACTGATAGTGTAAAATAATTTTGCATTGTCATCCAATCACAACCATCATGTATGGTAAGTTTGTTGACTTTTGCAAAATTATCTTAAAAGTCATATCAATGTTGATTTGTAATTGGATAACCGTGTAAAATTATTTTATACTGTCAGTGCATCACCATTAAACTCTTATATTATTATATTATTTATATTTTATCATATTACTGTTTTATATCTTTTGTTAATAAAAAATGATATTCTTGAAATATTTGATATAATAATATGATTAATATAACATAAAAATATGTTATTATTTATATTAAATGATTGATAAATTTAAATAATTACTTATTCAAATTAATTATAATTTAATATATATTTATTACATAATAATATTTAGATTCTATATTTAATAACTTTATATGTAAATATTTTATTGATTAATATTTATATGATAATTTATTAAATATATTTCCATTACAAATAATTTTAAGCTACTTCTTTAACATTAAAAATAATTTTTTAACAGTATTTATAAATTCAAGCACATGTAATTTTTAATAAGATATCTTCTTCGCATAATATTTTCAATAAGATATTTTACTTTTAAACTTACATGAGTAAAATAAATTTTAATTATATTTCTATTATAAAAAATTTTAATTTATTTCTTTGCTAACATAGTAAATATAATATTTTATATATAATATATAATTACTCCATACATTGTATAAATACACTTCAACAATATTTTTCATTTTTACATTACAGGAGATTTAAATTTTCACTAAATATTTTAATAAAATGTATATAGATTTGAATTTTTTATACTATAAATTAATTTAAATCTAATCTGTTAATATATTTATTACAAAATAATATATTGATTCTATGTTTAATAATTTCATATAAAAAAATTTCAATTAATATTTATAATATAATGTTAACTTTTTTTTTTTACATAAATATATAATAAATATATTGAAATTAATTTATTAAATATATTTTTACTACAAAATAGTTTTAAATTACTTATTCAATAATATCATAAATTAAATTATTAATATTTTATGATAGAGACTGCGAGTATCATTCACGGGGAGACAATTTTGCTGGTCACCATTACAGGCGGCAAAACTCTTTATCTGAGTATTTAACACAGCTGCATATCAAAGACTCAACAATATTTATATTTACTTTGAAGTCCGATGAAATTATTTTTACTTAGAAATCATAAAAAATAATTTTAAATAATTTCATTGATGAAAATTTTGTTGAATAATATTTATATTATGTGGTTAAAAATTTTATACTAAAAATTTATTTAAATCTAATTAGTTAATATATTTGTACAAAATAATATTTTGACTCTATTTTAATAGCTTCATATACGAAAACTTTGTTGATTAATATTTGTATAATAATGTTAAATTTTTTATCTAAATATATAATAAATATATTGAAACCAATTTATTAAATTTATTTTTATTACAAATAATTTTGAATTTCTTTATCCATAATATCATAACTTAAATATTTTTTTAATATTTTTTTATGATAGAGACCACACAAGTATCCTTGAAAGATTTTTTATAAAAAAAAAAAAGTGTAATACCACCAAGTATGTTTTTGATAAGCACATTATTAAAAAGTGTTTCTATGTTTGTGTTAATTGCCATAATTGCTAAGTAGATGTCAATCTATATAAAAATGTAACTTTTTGAACATAGAAATAAATAAGCTAAATATCTAAGGTGAATTATATAAACAATATTTCGTCAATTTAGAAATTAAATTTTACTCTTTTAAGTATTTTTTACAACAAATATACTTTGCTATAATTAGTTAATATTGTATGATTATGTTAATTAAGGAGAGAAAAATACCTACATTAGATAACTTAATAGTTAGTAACTTAATACATTTTCTTCTCACGGGACGAAGATAATATTAAACACTATAAATTATAATATTATAAAATTAATAATTTTTTATTTACAAATATAGTTGTAAAATAATTGAATTATTTAACATTTCACATTTAAAAATTAAAAATTAATTAAATTTAGCAAAAGTTAAATCCTTTTTTAATTTTTATATATAATAAATTTCTCGTACAAATTTATAGATGTTTTAAATAAAATAAAAATATATATGATACTGTAATCAAATATATATTCTCTACGTAAATACATTTTCTCACTTTTTTTGTCATTTTTGAGAATTTAATTAGTTAATAAGCAGATTTATTTTGAACATACATAAAAATATAATGACCCATGCGTCGCACGGGTACCTTTCTAGTTAATCTCTGAAATATATTTTTGTTTGCAAATGATTCTCTCGCAGTCTCGCCAAATTAAGGAACATAATTAACCACAGGCCTCCAAAATTCATCAATTGGTCCTTTTAAAGTGAAGTCATAAATATCTTTTTTTTATCTGTAGGAATTTACAACACTCACTATCTCTACTCAACCAACTGAGTTAAATCCCTTAATAGAGTGAAATCATAAATATAATATTATTTTTATTTTTCATATTATAATAGCATAAATTGCTACCATCTAGATTCGTCACATAAAATATATAAAAAAATAATAAATAAAAAATTGGTTTTAGTTAAAATAATAAATCAATAATGTACGAAAATAGTAACTAATAATATATTATTTTCCATCGAGTTTATATATTGTTTATATAATGAAAGAGTGGAATTAAATTACTCTAAAAACTCATTTGACAGTTGAAATAGAATATTATAATTATTTTCATCATGTTGCAATCAAATATTTGGTGCATCAATAGAATATGACTCTCTTATTCTAATGTCTATCTTATTTATTGGTTCAGTGTAATTTTTTTTAAGAGAAAAGTTGTGTTAGAAAATAACATGATAATTAAAGTTTATCTTGTTTTCATATTTTATCTTATCCTATCATATCATATCATGATTACCAAATGAGACCTAAGAGTGATTCTTGATTATGTTACTTCCTTTAATAACTTAATATATATCAAATTTCAATAATACAAATTTTTTTTGAAAGGCAAAGAAAAATATATTATAAAGGGAAGATAATTACATCAGTTCTCTGTACAAGATGTACAGTATGATAATTACACCAAAAAAATGGTTAAATCAAAGTCCTCCTTGGCACAGAGAATCCAAAAAAAAATCACTGATGGGAGGAAATTACAAGCAAAAAAGTCAATATTGCAGGCACTGAATCAGGTTCGTGCACCATGAAGAGAAGAAAATACCCGGTTTAAGTCCCTTTTTATATAAGAACCATGGCCAAGAGATGGCCTTAATGGCCTTAATTGGGTTCATGCATCAATAATACAATTGTTAAATTAAAAGATTTTATTGAATATATCAAGTTGATAAATTTTATAAAATTTTAAAATTATTTGATATTTCATTAAAAAAAAAACTCATTATTGATTCATATTATATTTCAAAAAAAAAAAACTAAGATAAAAAAAAACTAAGATCCCAAAACAGCATAAGATTGACATATAAAATTTTAAATTTTATTGGCATATGTTGCTTCTTGTTTTTTTTAACCTAATTTTTCATGTTAAGAACTATTAACTTTCTTTGTTAACATATTTCCTTTTTCTTCTAAAAAAATATATCTTAAACCAACAAAATTGGATGTAATTTATAAATAGTTGAGTTCTTTAAACATATTAACTAGGATTTTATTCTTAACTCTCTCTCTCTCTCTCTCTCTCTCTCTCTCTCTCTCTCTTTCTCTCTCTCTCTCTCTCTCTCTCTCTCTCTCTCTCTCTCTATATATATATATATATATATATATATATATATATATATATATATATATATATATATATATAGTTTAGTAGTAATGCACTGACAGTGTAAAACTATTTTACACAGTCATCCAATCAAAAATACCGTTGATATGACTTTTAAGATAAATTTTTAAAAGTCAACAAACTTACCATACATGGTGGGTTGTGATTGGATGACAGTGTACTTAGGAGAGTGTATTGGATTAGGTTTTTAAAAGATTATTTTGGCATAAAAAAATCATGTGGATTTTAAAAAACTTTGTAGGATTTAAGATTTTTTTAAAAGACTTTTATGATTAGGATTTTTTAGTTTGGATTTTAATGGATTTATAACATATGAATTCATAAGATTTGAAATAACTTTATTGATTTACAAGATTTTAAAGGACTTCATGAATTTTTATAAAACATTCAAAATTATAAAGAGTCGATGAAAAAAATAACAAATAAATGATAAGGTTTGGATAAAGAAAAGTAAAACCGATACAACTTTTTTTAATATTTTAATAACTAATTGATTCTAACTCTCGTTCCTGCTCTTGGATCTAAACAATAGGTTCAAAATTATGATTTTTGTTAACCGATAGATTCATCTATTGGAAATTCATCGTAACGACATTCTTTGTGAAGAAAGTTATGAATGTTTACACTCCCTTCAATGAAGAGAGAAGTGATTATGTGTGATGGGAGAAAGAAAAGTCTCGCAACGGGTAGAAAACGAATGAAAGAAAGAAAGAAAGTCTGGGAAATCTAAAGGTTTGGGTGGGATATATTGTTTGATGGGTGTGGTATTTATATTTTCTACTAAAAAGTCTCATGAAATCCATCGAAATCCATCCTAAAAGAAAATCCATCGAAATTTGTATACTTTTGAATACTAGAAGACTTTTATAAGTTGTAAAAAATCTTAATTGAATACAAACGGATTTTATTGCACTCCTTAAAAAATCCTAATAATCTTGATCGAATACCACAAGATTTTTTTTTGTCATTTAAAAATCTTGATTGAATACCACAAGATTTTTTTATAAAAAAAAAGTCTTTTAAAATCCCTTGAAATCTTGATTGAATACGCCCCCTTAATGAAAAACATGCTTAATTTCGCATCTTGGTATTTATATTAGTTATTTTATTAATTACTATTTTATAATAGCATTATTTTTTTTTCTTATAATCACCATTATTTCGTTAGACAATATCTTTCTTCATATCTTAAATTAAAATAATTAGAGTAAATTACACTGACATTCCTTGTAATTTACTCTTATTACACTTAACACCCCTCTATTTTTTGCATTACTTTAACACCACTTCTGTTAACAATTAGTGTTGAATGACCAAACTGTCCTATCCTTTTGTGTGAAACCAAAAATACCTTCACTTAATCCTAAGAACATCTCCAACCAAAGAACCAACACTCATTCCTAGCTGCAAAACTTCAACGGTTCATCTCAAATTCATGTTTCTCACAACCAAATTCATCTTCTCTCTTTCACCATCCTATAATTGCCCTAATTTTCCCCTTTTATCTCTGGTTGCAAGTGGTGGTTTTGATTGGGTGGTGGAGGTAGTGAATCTATGGTGGTGGAGGTAGCAGTTTCTAAATTCAAATTTATACTGTTCGAGAGATGCTTAGAATAAGAAATTTTCTTCTTTCTCTAAAGTTGTCCATGGTTGATTGGAAGTCGAGGAAATAAGGAACTTTGTACGAAGAACTACAATAGTTAATGTTTATGCTTTCAAAATTCAAAGTTAAATAAATTTTTTTTGGTTAAAAACAGCTTGTGAGTTCCTACAAATTTCACAAATACAAGCTTATGTTTTTCTTCAATTTCATTGTCAAACATTAATTAACGGCGGTGGGGAGTGGTGGACAAACAAGCTTCAACTTTTTATGAGAAAATTAAATCACACAAAGGAAGGGAATAGGGACATTTTGGGAACAAAAAATCATTAAAACACCATGTGCTAGTCACATGCACAATCTGTTGATGACTTTGGAGATTAAGGGGGTGCCATTGCAATGAGAATGCAAAAACTAGGGGGTTTTTTGTAGGATGAAAAAAAGGAGGGGTGCTTCCTATAATTTGACTAAAACATAGGGGATGTCACTGTAATTTACTCAAACAATTAATATTGTTTTTTTAGTAAAAATAATTAGTATTGTTAAATTATATTTAATTAATTCAACGTTTCTTTCTAAAATTAGGATAAGATTACGATACATTTTTTTTTACAAGGATTACGATACATGTTAAGATCCTTAAAACTGTAGCAATAATAAGCAAATTATAATCATATTTCCTAAGATATTTCGGTTAATTTTTAGCTTTTTTTTTCTAGCTGAAAAAACTTATTTGTTTTACTGTTTGTTAAATGAACCTTTTTTTTTTTCAATAACTTCTAGTATTTTTTTAAAAACATTATTTCAAGTTTAGTAAAAAAAAAACATTATTTCAAGTAGCATTTTTTTAAAACGCTAACTTTTAACTTCTAAGTTTTTTATATTTATTCTTTTTTTGTCCGTAAATATATATTAGATATCCTTTTTAATCTTTTATATGTAAGGTAATATTTGTTAATCTTATTATACTCATAAGGTAGGATTTTATTATTTTTTAATCTTATATAACATTGGGTTTTCTCATTTTTACCTTTTTATTATATAATATATAAGATATTGATAATGATAGATAATAAGTTTATTTTATTTTATTTTAATTTTTTTGGATATTTTCATATACATTATTTATTTTAACCATTATACTATTTTATAATATTTATTTTATTATTTCAACTTATACTTCAAGATATTTTAACCATTACATCAATTAACTTAATGAAAGTATGATGTCTACTTAAAAATATGTTACTTTTACTTTATTTAAAATTTGATTGAAAATATTTTAAGATATAGTATATGATGTATAGTAAAAAAAACACAATATGCATGTAAAAAGTATAATAATTGAAAGTAAAAAATATAATTAAAATAACTGATCTATAAATAAAAAGTTACAAGTGTTTAAAATTAATTAAAACTAAAATTATAAATATCCAAAAATATATTTTTATCAATAAAATAAAATTGAAATTTATATAAAAATATCACATTAATATGTCCATTTATGTCATTTTATATTTTTCAGCTACTTCAATAGACAATTTTAGCTAGCTTAATAGCTTTTAGCTACCAGCTATAAGCTTTTATCTATCAACTAACTTTCTAGCTTCCAACTTGCTTTTCAACTAGTTTTGCCCAAACTTATTTAACTAACTAAAATATTTTTCACTTAGTCAACTCCAACTACAGTTCTTTTATGTTTATCTGTATACATATTTTCATAACCACATGCTTATATGTATTTCAATTTATTATTTTTTATTTCTATTTCTAAATTAAATTTTTACAACTTTTTTTTAAAGAAACTATTATTAATTGCTAAAAATAACTTTATATCACGATTTAAATTATTCATTGAAAAATCAAAATATAACTTATATATTTAAAAATATATAATATTATGAATTTTAATTATACAAAAGTAAACATTTACCATGTGTATGTGTAATCAATATATATAAAATTTACGAATCCAAAAATAGTTTTGGAAAACACGTGGCGAAATAAGGTTGCTTCTCAAGCATTGGATGACACATGTCATCATTTCATGCTTCAGGATTGTTTGGTTCGGTTACGAACCAAATTCAAATTCAAATACATTTAAGTTTCATTAATTTATTAGGAACAAAAATTAATTCAAAATCATTTTTAATTAATATCCGAAATTAAAATTAAATAATTTATAAGTATCTTCAAGAAATCAGTTGACTAATCCTTAATTAAAGTCAAACTGTCTTATTTCAATTAATATTTAATTTTTGAAATTAAAAATGGAATCCTCAATATTATAAATTTACAAAATCAAATAACTATTACACGTTATATTGAGATTTAAATTTGAAAATTCTTTTTGAATTTTGAATTTTAAATAATGATTATATTGTTTTTTAAAAATTAAATCCATAAATATATTGTTTTTGTTTTTAAATTGTTATTTCTGTCAATTTCTACAATTATACCGCTCTAATTAATATGACATTTACAAGGGGATTTTCGTAAATTCTACAATTATACCACTCTAATTCTACCGTATATAATGGAGCAATGCAAGGGGATTTACCCACGTTCTTATTTTTCCTTTGAATGGTAATGTAAATGGTTGTAATCTATCCAATTGACTGAGATAGTCAATTTCAATTGGATGATTGGAAGAAGTGGAAGAGTTGAAGGGAGATTGTTTCCATTGATTGAGAAAGTCAATCTCGATTGGATGATTGAAAAACATGGAAGAGAAGAAAGGAAATTGATGCCGAAGAAAAAATAGGACAAGAAGAAGAATAATGGAGCCTGAAACAAATATTTAGGGGCACAACTATTTATTCCCCAAAACAAAAAAGGGGCCAACAAAGCTATTCTAATCATACATTCAAAATTCCGACCACAGTTTGGGTGCTCTTTTTTTGAGGGGCAGTTTTTTCTTTTTTCAAGCTGAGCAAGACTTTGACATGAGCATTGTTTTTTCAAGCTCTATTTATCCCTACTTATTTTGTTATATGTATGGATTTGCTCATTGTTTTTTTTAGACTTTTTTAATATGTTGTGTTAACTTAGTGACTCTTTTATGTAGAAAAGTGAAAAGTTCTTACATGGTGAGAAATAGAAAGTGGGAATTGAGAACCAATGTACCTTATTATTTATTTTCTTTTTACATGTGTATCCTTTGTGCATTTTACAATTTTAATTTTTTTTTTTTGCAATATTTTGAATTTGGTTCAAAATATAATATTATTGTTGTGAGGCGTCAATAAAAGAAGAGAAGGACAAAAATATTGGATTGCCTTCGAAAAACATTTTCTCTTAAAAAATGAGTAATTAAATGGCCATTCATATATTTGACTATATATCTTTTATATTTAACGTTAATTTAAATAATTGATTATCAATTAAAATAAAAAATATTATATCTTTCCTTTTATAATTAATTAAACATTCTTAATATTTATTATTCTACAGAGAAGTTGTACAGAGCGAATTAAAGTCTTTTAATTGGATAATCAATTAAAAAATCTTGAAAATAAAAAAAAATTAAAATGTAGCAAATTTTCATATTAAAAAAATAACGTGAAGATTTAATAGTTATGCAATTAAAGCAATAAAGTGCAATTAATCAATTTAATTAAATAAAATTAGCACCTAATTAATATTTGAATGATAATTAATTATTTTGACTACAAAATGAATAAACGTTAAATAAAATTATATTAGCCAAAAAAATTATATTTTTGAAAGTATTTGCAAATATTAAAATATAAGTTTATTGATAATAAAAATATAACTTAATATATTATGTAGTCATTCAAAATTTTTAATTTATAAAATTTTAAAGCTAATTTCAATTGATGAAATAATTAATTATGATTTGAATATATGTTTTAAATTTTATGTTAATTAAAAAAAATCAGTATTAGTTAAAAAAATTAAAAATAAAAGATATTTGACTCGATAATTAATCATAAATATTATTTTACAATAGGATAGTCTACACTAAATATTTTATTTAGATAATACATTAAAAATCTTAAAAATAAGATAAAGAAAAATAAAGTCAATTAACGTTTACACAATTAAGATAACTAAGTGCATTTAATTTTATATTGCAATTAATTGTAATTCTAATAAAAATAATTTGTTATTTAATTATTCTGAGTACCAAATAAATAAATGTTGCTTGATACTATATATTAGCCAAAATTTTATATATTTACAATACAAAAGTACAGAAAAATATATGTTTAACGGGTATTTAACATTTTAGTTTATTAACTGATAATAAAAATATAAATTAAAATATAAATTAAAAATAAAGTCAATTAAAATAAATTAATTGATTATAAAAACAATGGTTAATTCAAACTGAATTTGCAAATTTCATTTAAATGGAAAGAAAAAAACAAATTCTTTTGTTAACTTTCCCTTAATTAGCTTTATAAATGCAATTATAGAATTTTAAACGGAAATCAATTGATTTTTCCCTCAAATCCACCCAAAACATAATGTTCTAGTCCATTCCAAATAATATTTTAATAAAGGTAATTAAATCAATTGATTTGTTGACTTTTAAGAAATTACCTTAAAAGTAATATATGATTGGATAACTGTGTAAAATAGTTTTACACCATCAGTGTATCACCATTAAACTCATACTTTAATTTGACCTAATTAAGATAATTATAACATGTATTTAAAAAAATGTGAGATTATTTTAAATTAAGGTCATTACATTATTTTAAAATTTATATTTAAAATAAATAATATAATTAATAAATATGTATAATAAGGTAAATATTTGGAATTATTAATGTGTAGATTTATAAATATTTTGTCCTTTTTAATATTGATTGAAGAATTTTAAACATTTGTATACAAAGCAGAAATCCAATTTATTTGAATAATAAATTTAAATAAATAATGCTGATTTTATTTGATTTAATGTGAAAATTCATGGCACGTTTAAAAAGATAAAAGATACATGACATTAATTATATATAATTTAGTTTTTTATGTATCATTAAATTTACTGGAAATTTCTATGGATAAAATTAAAGTAATTAATGTAATTATTAAATATACATAATTAAGATAATTACATGTTATTGTTGTATATAAATTTTATTCAATATGATTATTAAATATTGCTAAAATATACTATTTTTATATGTTGAAAAACATAATTCTATTAATTATAGTATTTGTGACTGATATATTGAAATATTATTTTACAATTATTTAAATTACTGTTTTACTTAACAAATAACTAATTTTTATTTCTCTCGTTTATTGTATTTTAAAATTATAGTCTACCAGATATATAATCAAACTATATATCTATAATGTACACCAATAATTAATAATTAAAAATGTTATATTTTAATTGCAAATAATTCTTAATATAAATTTTAAAAAATATTTATATTTTTAAAATATTTTATAAATATGTTCTTAAATAATATTTATCCCATGTATGCCACGGGTCACCCACTCTAGTACACACTAAAATATAGGTTATGAAATAAAAGATATTCGGGTTTCCTTCAAGACGAATTCTACCGTGCGAAAGTGAAACATTTTTTTGCATGGTACGAAAGTTTTTTTCAGCCATTAGATATATTATTATTATATTGAAAGGTTAAGATTTTTTCCTTTTAATCATTTTTCTTTTTTTTTCAACCTTTCCTACTTTGTCCTTCTGTCCCTATCTCCTCCACCCACCATCAGCAACCAAACTCCGTCGTCACCACCAAGAGCCAATGGCAACGACACCACCGCAACCACCACGATGATGTTGTCGAAGGAAGCCAACTACGGCAACGACGACGACACCGAAAACTACTCTTCATTCCAAGTCGATGACAGTAACACATCCGCAACAGCCGCTATAACACCCTGTTACATTAGACACAACCCATAATATTTTTATTTTATTTGTTGTTATTAAAATATGAATAAATTTTTTGGGATTAAAAGAAACATTTATAAAGCTTATTAAAACAAATAATTAATAAAAGTGACGTATAACATAATACAAGAATAAATACATAGTTTAACAAGTAGAGAAGAATCATGTACTAGCTAGTCCTAACCCAAACATTACATGAATTCTACCCTAACCCAAACATAATAATAAAACTAGCCTTCAAAGTTGGCATCCTCACATCGTCCTTTGCAACCTCTGAACCATCTGCACCGGTGGAGAGACTTGGCCGCTAGGAATGGCTATCATCTTCGCGTATCCATCCAACAAGTACATACAAAGAAAAGAAAAGCAAAGGAGTGAGACCTGATTCTAATATATATATATATATATATATATATATATATATATATATATATATATATATATATATATATATATCACTAATGGTAGTAACTACCATCAGTTAAATAATTATATAATAACGGGGGACCTAATGTTTTTCTAGTCATAATCTCTCAAACTCTTAACAACTCAATCCTCTAGACGCAGTATGGATCCATACTCCCCGGTTGGAAGTGATTGGGAGTACATACGCCTTAACCCATGGCAAAACCTTCATCTTCCACAGATGAACTCAAATTATCTTAATTCAAGACATCCACAGTCCTATATATAACTTAGGTGTACTCTCGCACTAATCAATGGAATGCTAAGTAGTAGTCAAGATTGCCAAGCTTAGTCAGATGAAGTTCCCGACACAGGGTGTTGCCCTGGCCCTTTAGGTACTTCATCACTCAGCACCATATCCCCAAGACTTCCGTAAGTGAGTCCCTGTCGTTCATTCCTCAGCTTGCCAAGCTGTGTCTTCCACTATAGGCAACATGTCGTTGCATGTTCCTCTCTTAACAGTACTCACTAGAGTACTCACAATTTACTTTACTAATCATCATTTGGTCTCAATTACTGAGCACCAATGACATTTATGTCTCTCAGACAAATGAACCATGTAATCAACCAATACATGATATAAATATCTCTATTTTACAAATAGAGAATTAACATTGTCATTATAAAATTATACAGTATAACATTTCACAACCTTATATCAAGAGAACAATGCATCACAAATAATTTAAGTATTTAATATAAAGGATTAAGTAATCTTCACGTCATTTTAAAATTGCTTGATTTTTGGATTCTTCTAATCTTATAAACCTATTGATATTTATATATATTTACTTAAAAGATTAGAGGTATTTTATTTATACATTTAAATCATTCTAATATTTTCATCTAAAATTCATAAAAGCTCTACATCAATTATCTTATTCTATATAAAAAAAAATAACTTTAAAAACTTACATTATTCCTAATGCCGTGAATAATTTAGAGAGAATAAGACTAAAGTTTTGTTTCAAAAAGTATTACTAAGTGATAAAATAAACTAACAATTTTCCCCTTTTTCATTATCCGAGACCAAAGTGGCTGTAAAAGACCAAATTCATTTTAATTTTCCATTTGAAAACAATTATAAGGAAATATATATAAAAAACTTTTGTGTATCGAAGCTTATGATTTTAGCCTATGAGGCCGTTACCTTTAAAGGACAAATTGGCTCAAATTTTAAGTATATTCCCTACCAAAACTTCTTTCAATTAAAAGCCTATTGTGTAAAGGTTCTAAAAGAAACTCTGGAAGTAGCATGAAAACACTCTATTCCTTGATTTTTTCTTTTTAAAATAGAAACGATTAGTAATTTTTTTACTAAGGACCCAAATTTCAGTTTTATCTACTGGACAAGTTTTATGAAAACATCAAATTTGGTGAAATCAAATTCAAATTCTTTTTGATTCTCAGAACCGAAATCATTCTTGGCTAATTTAAACAAGGTTTAACTTCACTTAACTGATCCAAAATAAGTTTTACAAAACAATCTAGTAAATTTCTTCAAAGCTTATGAAGATTCAAACTCTGAACTTTCTTTTCTCTTCCTACTCAAATTGGTACACACACTTTAAATTTATTTTATTTCCTTCATTAGTCTAAGAGGTCTTGAGAATCACATTTAGTTTCAAAAAGCTTTTGTTTCCAATCTCTCACCCTCACTGAATCCCTCTCACTCATTTTTTTTTTATTTTAAAAAAAATTCCTTTAATTAATGGAAGTAAAACCAGTAAAAAAAAATGGCAAAGGTTCTTGTCCCTCATCTGCAGGACATCACCACCGTACACACACAAATTAGGACTCAAAAACTTACTTTTTGTTTTAGTAAAAAGACCTTGGTCTGGAATAATAAAACAAAAACAAAAACGATTCCTTCTTTTTTATTTTCCTTACTTTGGCCAGACCTCACAACTCCATTTACATAGCTTTTTCCTTTCTTTTTATAAAATCTGATAAGTTAAAAAAAATGAAACTCGTCCTCTTATTAAGTGACAGAACCGAAAATGGTAGAAAGGAAACAAGGAGTGGTTGTTGGTCCCTCGTTTATTTTCTTCACAAGACTAAAGCTTTGTGGGGGTTAGTAAATGATAAAAAGCTTGACTCAAAGAAAGAGTTAGAGAAGAAAACAAGTACCGGTCCCTCTTTTCCTTGTGCAGTTGAGACCGAGAGTGTTTGAGAGTGTTTGGGTGAGGAAAATTAAATTTTTAAATTGATGAACACACAAGGATGATTATAGCTTCATAATACAATAAATAAACATGATTAAAGAGCAAAATTAAGAAAAAAATTTGGCAGAATTTCCCCTTAAGGAGGGGTTACCCCAACATCATCAGGAAGCAAAAGAATAAAATTACAACTCAGTATCAAAACCAAGGACAAGGAAAATTATAATGAAAGAAAAATACAAGAAGAAATTATTAAATGAATACAAGGAATAGATAAAGAGAATGAAATATATACATCAAAAGAACATAAATCAAGATAGTAATAACAAGGAATCAAGGCCTCACTCCCCGCTTACCAAGAGAGTGGGTTCGGATTCACCAAGGAGGAGGAGGAACAAGAGGGCTTCACGTTTTTGCAGCCTGATGATGCTTGGAGTTAAAAGGAGGAAGCTTTGGAAGCTTGAAATTAGCTTTAATGGAGGTTTTGGGTATTTGAGAGGAAGCAAATGAGTGAGAGAAGAGAGAGACCGAAAGAGGACTGAGAGAAAGGGAGTGGGTCAGGAGAGAGAAGTGAGTTAGCAGTAAAGAGAAAGTGGTGTGGGGGGTTTCTTAAATAGACCTATTTTTATTTTATTTTATTTTTCTTTTTAATTTATTTGAAGTATTGAATTCAATGAATTGGCATTTGATGTTGCTGAGAGATGGGTTGATGGATTGGGCTTGCAAAAAGCCTGGTCCGGATAAAAAATTTACTTGGGTCACATTACTCTAATTTATACGTATTGTTGGTATAAGTTTATACACATAATTGTAAATTTTTTTGATCTAATAAATTTATTTTGAGTTGAAAATTTTTAAGAGACTTAAATTATATTTATTATTAATTACCATGAATTAAAATTAAAATTTTACAATTAATTTCAAAATTTTAATATTTATTTAAGTATTTTGAGTCAAAAATCATATTAAATTCAATTTAGTTCGATAAATTCTTGGTTTTTTATGGAAATTATATTTTTATGTATTTATCCCAAAAATGAACTGACTTGGTTAGTTTCATCAAGTTTTAATATTTTTCCTATACTGGCTGACTCATCAGCAGACTATCTAGAGCATTTTGTAAAATTTCTCAAAAAGTTCTAAATTTTCTGAGAAATTATCCTAACCTTATTTAGTCCTATAAAACATGATTCTAAGCTCAAATTATTATTTTGTAATCATTTGGGACTTTTCCTAATGTCTGTCATAGAGACAAACAATTATGTATTTAATTGTTATTTTAATAGTTATCCGGACTTTGGCCCAAAATAATTATTAAGATTCACAATTAACAAGAACATGAAATATTGATCACAATAGTGTGAATCAATATTTTAATATTCTGTCTTGATCTCTCAATATTAAATTATTAATAACAAGAAAATAGACAGAATAAAAATGAGGGTGTTACTGCTGTGATAGCGACGACAACGACAACAGTGACAATGACACCACCACCGCAACAACACACCCTTCCAAGCCAACGATGACAACACCATTGCAACCACTATCCATTTCTCAAATCTGAAGATCGCGAATCACCCTCCCTTTCTCAAATCAGGAAAAAAAACACAACCCACCTTTCTCAGATCTAAAGAAAAAATGCTACCACCCCAAGCCAGAACATACAGTAGACAAAACAGAACCTTCATTTCATTTTTATTTTTCATTCTCTTTAGTTTTTACAATTGTATGTGTGTTTATGCAAAATCACATGCGTTGATTGCGAAGTTGTCGTCGCAGCCAGTAAGTGTGCTTGTCAGCGGTGGGTGATGGGCGGCGTCGACGGTGGGTGGTGGGCGGCACCGACGAGATCTACTGATGGTGCACGAAAGAGACATGGTGGTGCACGGTGGTGACGGATAAAAGGAAAGGGAAGAAGATCATAGGAGAGAGAAGAAAAAGGTAAAAGAAAAGGGTTAAATAAGGACAAGACAAGCAGAAAAATAGAAAAAAGAAAAGAAAAAAACAAAAACATTTGAACCATAGGATGAAAACTAAAAAAAATCTAATGTCTAATATTACTTTCGTACCGTGCGAAAATAAAAAATGTTTTACTTTCGCATGGTAGAATTCGTCTTCCTTCAAATGTAAACATAATAATTAAAACATTCAAATGAAAATGAAATTTAAAATTTAAAATCAAAATACATTTTTTTTCTTCTAGGAAATCAAAATACAATTTAAACTTCACTATAAAGATAAAAACCAAAAAGGGAGAAGCTAAAACTTACTCCCTTCTGGTTTCTCCATAAAGATAATGCTGCCAGTAATTTTATTTTATCTTCGTTATAAACATTTTTTTTTTGACAGAATCTTCGCTATCAAGATAAAAAAACAAAAAGGAGAAACTAAAAATAAACTTCCCTTCCTTCAAAATAAATAAATAAACTTCCCTATAAAGATAAAAACCAAAAGACAGTAATTTTTAGAGAAGCTAATGCTGCGAGTTAATTTTTACAAATTAATTTACCCATTAACTAATTTTAATTTATAAAAAAACTTATTTTTTTCTTATTTTTTCTCGATTACGAAAAAGTTATTTTTCTCGATTACGAAAAAGTTTATACTATATGCTAAAAGTTAAGAAGAATCAGGCTTAGCATTAGCAACATTGGGTTTTTCGAAGAGTTGGATTTAATAAAAAAGAAGGCAGTGCCCATTGAACACCACAAAGCAACCCAACTGTGTTTGATGAAAAGGACAAGAATCTATTATCAAATCAAACTTAAGTCAAAAAAAGCCTTGTTAGCATAACATAACTCGTTGGTTGTGTCACACTAACACACACAGGATGTTTGTATTGGGTGCTTCTTCCGCCGCTGCCACCGCCACCTCCTCCACTTACCTTCTCTTTGGAACCCTTCACTCTCCTTATTCCCTCTCAACCACCCATAACTTCTCTTCTCATCTCTTTCCCACAACTTCGGTATTCTTCTTCTTCTTTTTTCACTCTCTTGTTTATTGTTACTGCTTTCTTCTTCTTCTTCTTCTTCTTATTGTTTATATGGTTATATCTGACCTTGTTGTTGCTTAATGGTGTTGGTTTTCAAATGGGTATGTTCAGGTGCGGTCATCTTCACTGCACTTCAGGTGCGTTCCCATCAGAGCCATGTCAAAAGCTGCATCTTCTTCCTCTGCTCCTGGTACTTTTCATTCCCACCACCTCTTTTCTTTTTGTGTTTTCAATTGTTTTGTTTAGGGGTTTTGTTAGATTGCTTTTTTACCCCCAAAGGGTAATAAAAAGAATCTTTTTTTATCTAATGGGGTGATTTACACAACGCCATATCTGTGGCCTCAAATGGGGTGGATTAAATTAGTGTCTTTGTTATCTAATCTCAAAGGGTGGTTATATATATTTCTCTATTAATGATGCTTTGGTTTTTTATGGCTTGAGCTTTTGTTATTATTACGTTAGGCTTCCTAATATGTCCTTTTTCTTTCACAAATAAGCTATTCATTATTCCCCGTTGTAGTATGCTGTTGATTAATTTCTAACACTCCACTTGCCATAAGCACTTCAACTTATTAAAGCCATATTGCTTGATTGTACTTAGTGCCGTCATTTCTCTATTGACTGGCTCAAAGAAGTGATTCAGTTCTTTACCTGTTAGTTTTCTCCCTTTTGCTATTGTTTTGACCCAAGTGATGATGAGACAGAAGGATGTGAATTCCCAATTCCGTTGTTCTCTCATAATTATACAACCTTCAATATGACTGATATGCCAACTATGTATTTTATCTAATATACCAAAGCATCAAACTATGTTCACGTTTAGTGTTAAGAGTTGATTGGTAGTGCATTAGCAAGAATTTGTCTTTCAAGTTTTGTTTGTCTATTCAAATTTGAATGACCAGAGCTATGCTGAAATGTCTTCCAATATGGAATATTGAGGTGTCAAATATAACCATGTTCTACCCTTTGATGATGTTTTCTATGTTTTAAGAATAACTGTTTCTGGCATATTGTGTACTTTGCTATGAAATAGGCAACAAGCAAGCCTTGATATCATTGTCAAACAAGAAGGATCTTGCATTTGTTGGGAATGGGCTCCAGGAATTAGGGTAAGTTATTACAATTAACGAGTGCCTTTTTTTTAACATGTTTGAATACTATTGTTTCTCATATTCGTGCTTTATTTTTAAAAGAAAATTGTTCATACTTGTTTTTATGACGTGGTTTATGGCATTTCAAGCAGCTTCAGTTGCTATAGTAAATTAATGACAGTAACTCTATTAAATTGTAGATACACTATTGTTTCAACTGGAGGAACAGCTTCTGCATTGGAGAGTGCTGGAGTAGCTGTTACTAAAGTTGAACAGCTTACTAAGTTCCCTGAAATGGTATGTGTTTGTAGCTTGAGTTCTCCTTTCCAAAATCTCATACAATTCTTGTGTTGGAACTTCTGATGATATGCCTATGAATTATTATGGGTTTAGACCCTATTTGGATAAACTTTCCCATAAGCACTTTTAAGAAAAGAAAATAAGAAGGTAAAATGAATTAAGTTTCTCCCATAAGTTAAAATCAACTTATGCACTTTAACTTTTATAGAAGCTCTCTCATCTAACTTCTCCAAAAGCTAATGTGCATAAGTTGATTTTAACTTATGGGAGAAACTTGATCAATTTTACCTTGATATTTTCATCTCCTAAAAGTGTTTATGTAGAAGTTTACTTAAACAGGGCCTTGATCATGTTTTTTAATTGCTTTGTTATGCTGCTTTTGATGTTTTTGTTGGATTTTAAGACTTTGGTTTTTCTATTGATATTTTCCAGTTGAACTAGCTGTTATAGTGTTTCTTTTGCTGTAACTCTAATGTTTTCCATTTGAATATTGGTAGCCACATCTGTAATTAAGTCCAACAGTTTTAGCCTGTATTAACATCATGACTTCTCATCTCTTGGTTGCTTATATATCTAACTTTAAGCAAACATTTCCAATATGGAATATTGGGTTGTCAAGGTTGTGAACTTTAGAGTTTATATTGATGGCTAATCTGCTTGCTTTGGTAATCTTTTGACACCCTCAGAACAGAATGATTATGTTATACATTTAGGGACAGTAAGCTGTGCATCTTGAGGTCAAACCTAGGTGCAAATCCAGACTTACTGATTTTGCGGGAGAATGTTCACTAATTCCTTTGAAGTTTGCTTAAACTTGTGCAAGCTTATAACAAGAATGTTTTGGCCTGTTTCACAGCTTGATGGTCGTGTCAAAACTTTGCACCCTAACATACATGGGGGTATCCTTGCTCGAAGGGACCAAAAACATCATATTGAAGCCCTCAGTACTCATGGGATTGGTAAGTTATGTTATTAACTGTTATTACAAGTACATGGTGCTAGATATTTTTTGTGTTAAATTAAATTAGAGTTGTGTTCATTTGGTTTGTGGGATTGTATTTTTTTGCTTCTGCTTAAAGTTTTCCTTTCCAGGTACTTTTGATGTTGTGGTGGTGAACCTGTACCCATTTTACGATACAGTCACATCAGCTTAATTTTTGATAATGTTACTTCTTTAATAACTTAATATATAACAAATTTCAACAATACAAAGTTCTCATTATTGGTAGTGGAATTTGAATTTACACTCTTGTGCAATATGAATTTGATTCTTACCAATTGGACCAACCTTTGTTGACTAATTATAGATTATATTCATGCTTTACAATGAGACTCATTAATCTTAAGACTAATGTAATTTGTACCTATAATGTTAAAAATTTAAACTGAATTTTGTAGAGAAACATGTGTCTATTGCCAATTTTTTTTCCAAAATTTAATTTAGGTGTTTATTAAATATTATTAATTAATGAGTTTAATGGTAATACATTGACAATGTAAAATTATTTTACACAGTCATCCAATCATAAATCACTGTTGATATTACTTTTAAGGTAATTTCTTAAAAGTCAACAAACTTACTGATGGGTTGTGATTGGATGGCGGTATAAAACTTTTTTACATTGCATAGTTTTTTTTTTCTTTTAATTAATTAAGATGAATGCTAGGTGGACTAACTAGTCAAATAAGTGGTTCGACACTTGAGTTGCTTAACCAAGATATATATTTTTAACTTGTATTTTTTTAATTGAATTGACGTTAAACACCTTCTTTGACAAACTGCAGCAACATCTCCGCCACAAACCGTTGGTCTCCGATCTAACACAGCCACAACAATGGCGTTTGAGACTCGATTTGGACCATCCGATGACCTTAGAAACTTTAGAAGGGTAAAATCAACTTTCATTTTTTTTTTCTTTTCTCCGCTCTAGAATTCTCTCTAAGGTTGTCACATGTTTAGGATAAATAATAATAGTAAATTAAATTATCATTTATTAACGTTTAGGTAGTTAATGTGATAACAAAAAAAAGATATATTATATTTAAAGTATATATTTAAAGATAGCTTTAAATTCGAAGAAGTGTTTTTTTTTTAATTTTAAAATTAATATCGGCATTTTTAATTAGGGAATTTGATTTATATATAAATTGATGAAATTAATGAAACATCTTTCATTTAAGTAATTGAGTTAATATTATTTTGAAATTAGTCTATTCAAATAAGACTATCTTTCAATTGAATTATTTAATATTATAAAATTAAATTATTTTTTATTTGTATGATAATATATATATATATATATATATATATATATATATATATATATATATATATATATATATATATATATATATCTATGTGTGTGTGTGTGTGTGTGTGTGGATTTATTTTTGAATAATTACATTTTAATTATGACATATATTTCTTTGTGTAATATTTATAATATTCTCTTTTATTTTTAGAACTAAATTAATTTCTAATTTATTAACCAGCACATCTTCTCTTGCTTTCAAATTGCTGTAATGTTAGAAAAGAAAATAGTAATTTTAACTCAATATTTAAATTTTAATTAAAAAATTGTTATATATGTTAATAAATAATCAACTATAACATGATTTGTAAATCTAGTTCATATAAATATATAAAATTAGTGATTTAATCTTTTATCAATATAATCCACTTTCCCTTCTGAATAGAGATGTTATAAAAAAGTATTTTTTATTCAATAGTTAATTTTATATTAAACAAAAATTGATTCAAATTCTGTAAAAAAAAAATTGATTCAAATCAAATATTTATTAATTGTACATAAATGGTAATTGAAAATATATTTATTACTTTCCTTTTAAGTTGATTTTGAAAATTTGTAACTGTTTACATGCATTTGAAATTTAAAAAATGACCATTATATTATATATTATTTAAATAATACCATACATAATAAATGTGTTGTGGAATATTTTTAGTATTATAATATAAAATTCTCAAATTGATTGATTGTTATGTTATCATATAATTCAAATTGATTATTACTATTTTAATGCTATTTACGGTGATAAAGTAATTTAAAATAAATTTAAATAACATACTATTTATGACAATAGAATTCAAATTTAAAGCTGTAAAAAAATTCAACTTTACAAATTTTCATTACATTTATTTGATTTTAATTTTAATTCTGTGACTTTTTTAGGATGTGAAATTACTTTATCATCCCTAAAATTTTTGGGGGGAAAATTTTTCTGCTAGATGTATATTCCTTTAAGTAATAAAGGATTTGTTTTGATTCGATCAAGTCTTTATTTATTCAGTTTATTAATTAAATTAATCATGTACTTTATATGGATGATATAAATATTTACATTATAAAAACTTTATATTAAGACAAAAAATATAATACCAACATTGGTTGGCATAAGTGGTAGCGACTTGTGTCCCTTAACCAAGTGATCCAGGGTTCGAATCCTGGTGATGCCACTTTGGATATGGAATAAACCATGTTGGGAAGGGAATAACTACCTTGGTGTGCACTTACGGTCCCTGACGGAGTTTAGTCATTGCTTCCGGCAATGAATAATCCATACCAATACCATGGTCAGCAAAAAAAATTCTAATTTGTCAAATTATCTAACTGAAATATGCACCAAATATAATTTGTATAAAAAAATAAAAATAAATTAATGTCATAAATTGAAAGCATGAGTAAAAATATTGCTTTGTTTTGATGAATTTTTTTACTCTTTATATAGTACTCCCTCCAGACTAAGATATAAGAAAAAAAATGAATCACAATAATTAAGAAAATATGTTAACATCATTTAATTTTGAGAGTCTCAATAAAAAAAATAATTTATTTCTTAAAATATCTTTTACATTTAATTACATAGGATAAAAAAGAAAAGATTGATAGAAAAAAAATTCTAATTAAATAATGGATATATTGGAGATAATATTATTAAATAGGAGGAAATTAATTAAAATTTTCCTTTATTATAGTTTATTACACATAGATTTTTTTTTATATATATATTTCAGTTCAGAAGGAGTCTACATTATAAAATAATTAATTTATTACTATAAAAGTTTAGTAATTTTCAAATGCTTAAATAGTTAAATTTTGAGAAATTTTTATGTTACATAATAGTAAAGAAGAAAGTGACAACCCGTGCATTATGCACAGTTAACATACTGGTGAGAAGAAATATGAGAATGACAAGAGGGTTTGAAGAAAACATAGAAGATAAGAAGAAAGTTACAATCCAATCCAAGTACGTACACTGGGTGTTTTTTTTTTTACTTAAAAGTAGTTTTTTTTTTAATGAGCTGTCAAATTTTCAGTGGTTCTGACCAAAGCTGACAGTTGGGTGTGTGTGAATCCATGTTCTCAGAACCGGACCGGACCGGCCGGTTCGACCGGTTCGACCGGGAACCGGTCTGGTGACCGATTCGGTTACTCTATAAAACCGGAGGAACTCAGAACCGGTGGGAACCGGTCAAGAACCGGTCAAACCGGGCCAAAACCGGCCAAAACCGGTCAAGAACCGGTAGCCAAAACCGGTTTGAACCGGTTTTTTTTTTTTTTTTTTTTTAATTTTTAATTTTTTCATTTAAAATTTTAAATTTAATATAAAATATTTTAAAAATAATTAAAAACACATATTTAATAAATATCTCAAATAGATATAAATTATTTTATCAATTATTATTATTATTTTATTGTAAAACATATAATTTGATCATTTATATTAATTTATAATTTTTTTATATCTTGATTTTTGATAATTTTATATTATATTAATTTGTCATTTTCTTTCTTTATTCTAAATGTAAATTTGTTATTGTTAATGGACATTATTTTATTTTATTAAAATTTGAACTTAAGTATTATGATATATTTAATTAAACTTTTATATATTTTTTAAAGTGATGTTTTAAGTTTTATTATAGTTTTTAATGTTATAAAGTTATGTGATATTATATTTATTTAATATTATTTTATAAATTATTTTATTATTATTATTTTATTAATACCGGTTCAACTGGTTCAACCACGGTTGAACCACGGTTGAACCATTGAACCTTGAACCAGTGCCTTGACCGGTTCAATGACCGGTCCGGTTTTAAAAACATTGGTGTGAATACAAGACTTTACTCTGTGAAAGGAAACTACCGAGAAGCATAGTCAACCTTTAAAACATACTGCATTGAACTAGTAGTCAAAGTATACAAAAGTACTTGCCTTCTAAGAAAACGCGTTAAAATCAACGACTAGACTTCACGCAACTTCTTAGAAACATAGACACCACCCACATACTTGAATATTTAAATCTGCTGGAAGTTTAATTCTTCTTTCATACTTGACAAAGAGTTTAACCATCTTGATTGAATATATCGTTGTCTAGTAATTCTCTATTGCACCCAAAAAGTTCTTGTGTTGAAGTAAAGAATCTGTATTTTCTTCCCTGTTGCAAGAAGTTGGATTGGATCTCTGGTAAGGTCTTTTTCTCCATTTTCAATTTCACATCCGAATAGAAATAATGGAAGATTAATTGATTTGGCTAAAATGAATTGATGTGACTCATTGTATGTATGTTCCAAACCCACACTAAGTAAATAAAATAAAAATCATCCTGGTAAACAATAATTGCACATATTAAATTATGGAGTCCCAAGAGGAAAGTGTGTATGAATTAGTTGGTACTTAGGTTTGATAGGTATCATATTATCCAAAAAAATCTAGACATAAAGAATTTAAGTACTCTTAACTTTTATACACTTTAGTTTTTACTATTTTTTCCAGCGTGGGTCTTGTAATAAATTATAAACAGTTTTCCAATATACAACATAGCCCATTTTTATGGTAATTATTATTTTTAAATAACATAATGATAATAATTATATTTAAATAAAAAGAGAGGAAAGATATAATTATATGTTGTTAAAATAAAATAACATTTTATTTTTTTGTTAAATTAATATGTAGGTCCCTGAACTATTCAACAATTTTTAATTAGGTCCTTGAACTATTATTTTTTCAATTGGGTCCTTGAACACTTATTTATTTTTAATTAGGTCTATGTCGTTAACTACTGTTAGCTCCATTAATGACAGATACCTAATTAAAAAGTAAATAGAAGTTCAGGAACCTAATTAAAAAATTTGTTTAGGGGCCTAATTAATTTTTTTTAAATAGTTCAGGACCTACTGAGTAATTCTTAAACTCTACAAAGGCTATCACACTATACTTCTCAAGCATATGTAGACTACTTCTAAATTAAGTATTGTCTATTCTATGGATCTGCACTGAGTATTCTTAACTCTCTAGATCAATATTCTCACCTCTCGAGTCCAATATTCTAACCTTTATGGATTCTAAACTCAATATTCTCAACCTCTGCCGATCTTCAACAAGTATTTTTAAAACATTTTGTTACATAATTTTTACATGCCTTTTTATAACGATAAAAAATACACAGTTTAATACTTTCTATTAGAAACAACTAAAAGACTTCAAGCTAAATGTTAGAATAAGAAATTAAATGACAATGATATGATTCAACCTTGGAATGGATAACAAAAAAAGTATAGAAAAGAGTCGAGTCCAATAAAATAATAATATTTTTTAACATTTCTAAATATAATAAATATGTATAATTATAAATTGTCTTTAATTTTTAAGTTAGATATGGATTTATATTATTAATAATATTCTTTTTTGCCTATAAAAAATTTATAATTCAAAAAATGAATAAAAATATATAAAAATAAAAAAATAATCAAGAAACAAATAAGATGACGAGTCTTTTCAAATGTCTAGATATGAATACCTATTAATTAAACCATTAAATGCATAATAAATCAACAATAAAATAAACAAAAAGTCATAAATGTTAGAGTAAATTACATTTTAATTCTCAGAGTTTTTTTCGAATTACACATAATATGACTCTTTTTTCTATTCCTACATTAATCCCTTAATGTTTGAAAATATTACATCAACATTCTTTTATATATTCCAATAACTTTTCTTAATGTTTGAAAATATTCCAATGATGACTCTCCCTCATATAATTACATTGTCAATCCTTTGTTGTAAACATTAAACAATGAGAGATATTGTGTATAATTCGAAAAAAATTCTAAGGATATTAATGTAATTTGCTCTAAATGTTAAAATTCTTCACAAAGAAACAAAAAACAAAAAACACATACTAAATTACATAAAAGGAATGAATTGATGTTACATAATTTATTGAGAGGGAAAAAAAACACAAACTTTAATATTTGGTAAAGCGAGACTCAAGTGAGAAAGCAAAAGCATATGCAAAGCTTAGACAGCTAAAGCATAAAGCGTACACTTTAGTAATTTTGTAAAGCACTAAAGCGCATGTGCAAAGTGCAAACCAACAGGTAGCACGGTAGTGAAATTAATGATGTTATGTAAATGGGGCCCCCAACAGTAATGATGGACTGCCTCTTTCATTTCCTTGACCACAACTAGCAGATTAATAATGATGTTATATAAATGGGTGTGAAAGAAAGCTCATAATCACCATACACTTTCAATATGATTGATAAATGATCTTATAAAATTTTATATCAAAATAAGTTAAAATTATTTTATTTTTAATTATTAGTTAATCAATAAAAAGTTATAATTAAAATAGAATTCACGAAATCAAATAATTTGAGTAAAAGTATTATAATTTATAGGTTTAAATATGTTTTTGATCCTTTAAAAAAAATTATTAACCTTTGATCCTTGAAAAAAATTATTTTGAATTTTGTCCTGACAATTACATTGGCTCGTTAACTTGAAACATGGTAAACATACTGGCAGCTGTGGAAAAAAATTTAGGACTAAAAGAAAAATTCAAAAATATTTCAAGAATCGCTTAACAAAGCCAATGTTTATAATATGTAAATTAATAAAATATTTAATTTATTTGTTTTTACTGAAATTATTTGTTATTTCTTACTATTGTATATCCTTCATTCTAATTATTTATTATTTTAAATATTAGTTTCTACCTTTTTTTATAGGGAAATAAGTAAGAAAATTATAATTAATTAATGTTGGCTTAAAATAACAAATAAATAAAGTAAAATATTTTTATATGACAAATAAAAAAAACCGAACTACTCTAGTAGTATTTTTTAATCGATCATGTTATTTTCAAAACATTTTGTTACATAATTTTTACATGACTTTTTTTAAAGATTAAAATACGTAGTTTAATACTTTCTATTAGAAACAACGGAAAGACTTCAAGTTGAATGTTAGAATAAGAAATTAAACGACAATGATATGATTTAACCTTGGAATAGATAACAAAAAGAGTATAGAAAATAGTCGAGTCCAATAAAATAATAATAATTTTTAACACTTCTAAATATAATAAATATGTATAATTATAAATTGTCTTTAATTTTTAAGTTAGATATGGATTTATATTATTAATAATATTCTTTTTTGCCTATAAAAAATTTATAATTCAAAAAATGAATAAAAATATATAACAAATAAAAAATAATCAAGAAACAAATAAGATGATGAGTCTTTTCAAATGTCTAGAGATGTGAATACCTATTAAATAAACCTAATAAATCAACAATAAAATAAATAAAAAGTCATAAATGTTAGAGCAAATTACATTTTCACTCTGAGAGTTTTTTTTTGTTACATATAATATGACCCTTTTTTTTATTCTACATTAATTTTTTAATATTTGAAAACATTATACTAACACTCCTTTATATATAATAATAACTTTCTTTAATGTTTGAAAATATTCCAGTGATGATTCTCCCTTATGTAATTATATTGTCACTCCTTTGTTATAAACATTAAACAATAAGTGATATTGTGTGTAATTTGAAAAAAAATCCTAAAGATATTAATGTAATTTGCTCTAAATGTTAAAATTCTTCACAAAGAAACAAAAAACAAAACAAAATACTAAATTACATAAAAGGAATGAATTGATATTACATAATTTATTGAGAGAGAAAAAAAATTTAATATTTGAGAAAGGAGACTCAAGTGAGAAAGCAAAAGCATATGCAAAGCTTAGACAACTAATGCGTAAATATGCTAAGCGTACACTGCACTAAAGCGCATATGCAAAGTGCAAACCAACAGGCACAGCACAGTAGTGAAATGACAGTGACCACACAACCATTGGTAATGATGTACTGCCTCTTTCATTTCCTTGACCACAACTAGCCGATTAATAATGATGTTATATAAACGGGGCCCCCAAACAGTTAAAGCGTAAAATGTACACTTTAGTAATTTTGTAAGTGTAAAGCACTAGAGCACATATGCAAACTGCAAACCAACAGGCACAACACAGTAGTGAAATCAGTGGCCACAACCATTGGTAACGATGCACTGCCTCTTTCATTTCCTTGACTACTGGCGGATTAAGTGAATGTTTAGATTAAAATTTATAAACATATATTTGAATTAAAAGTATATTATAAATTTAAATTTGATTTAAAAGTAGATTGATAAAATGAAATATGTTTGGTTAATATTAATGAAAAATATTTTTATTTCATATTTTTATTGTAAATATACAAATTCAAAATACTTTTACTTTAAAGCATCAAATTTATTGTTTCTGATTCAAACCTGAGTTTGATCCAAACATAAATTACAGAATTAATTTTCGAAACTTCCAAACATAATACCAAAGTAAGTTTAGAGTTTCAAAAGTATATTTAAGATACCCAAACTAATATCCAAACATACCTTAATAATGATAATGATGTTATATAAATGGGGCCTCCAACTGTGACTTCTTTTCTATTCTATTTATTTTATAAAAAAAAATTATTTTAGCTGAACACGTGTCACGTTTTCATACGTTAATTTTCCAATTTTCTCGCGCAACTTCTACCTCTTGCGCGCTTTTCATTTTTACTTTTCCCGCCATCTCTGTGCCACTTGCCTTTCACGCGCTTGAAGTTTGCTGCTTTTTCTGTACCTACTTTTTTTTTTCCCACGTTTTTTATTGTCTCCACGTAAATGATGCGGAACCTGTTCATCTTTAATAATTGAGTTTATCTTTAAATTTGACATTTTCTTTTCTTTTCTTACTAATACACTAATTTTCTAATTCATATAATTATATATATATTAAATTATAGTGAATATATTTTAGGAAAATATATATTATATTATCATATAAATTAATGATAATTTGTGCAGGATTAATAAAAAATATTAATTATAATATCTTTAAATCTTCTATGTTGATAATAATAAACAAGCAGAAATATTAGTTGCAACTGGAATAACAAATGTGAGAAATTTTTTTCAAATTAATAAATAATATGGCATAATATTTTGAATATAATTGAACATTCCTTGGTTTTTTTAGATTAAATTTATTTGTGTTACTTTATGTAATAGTATTTATAATTTAAAAGCATGAAATCAGTTATTCACATAAATACATCATCTAATTTTATATGTTAAAATTATTATTTATTCCCTCTAAATTTAAATATAGGCAAAATTACCTACTTTGACTCTAATTAAGGATATTAGTTAAGCTCATTTAATTTTCTTGATTTCATACAAAAAATTACATTTTCTAAACTATCCTTAATCATATTTAACGGAAGGGTTAATTATGTTTAGTATCTCAAATTAGGATGTCTGCTCTTTTTATTTTTGTCTCCTAAATAAAAATTTGCATTATTTTAGTTTCTCAAATTTGAAAAATGCTATTTTAGTTTCCCCCTCTAATAAAAATTTTGCATATATTTTTAATTCTTAATTTTTGACAAAGGAATTAAAGAGAATATTTTACAAATTTGAGGGACACAAAATGCAAATTTTTTATTTGGAGTACTAAAAAAAATAAACCTCCTAATTTGAGGAATTAAAAATATAATTAAGCCTTTTTGAAATAATGACATTAGATAGGGTTTAATTATATAAAATTTGTTTATATTTCAGTCTCCTATATTTGGGCATTCTTTTTTTCTTACATTTGAATCCAATATTTAGAGTAGTATTGTCTTAAAGACGAATACTAGAAACATTCTGTTTAACATTTTTTTAAATTTTTTTATTTAATTTTGGTGAGGCTCATAATCTCATTCTTAAAGATACTCATTAAATGAGAAGTGATACCCATCAAAATTTATGATTTTAAATAAATTTTAGTCTATAATACAAAGTATTAAAAAAAAGTACTATAGAGAATGTTATTAGCATATTTCATGTCTAAAAACATAATTTGGTAACTTTTATATAAATTTGACAACTATTTTAATATAAATTGGATATTAATGCGATCCGTGTAATTATACTGGTCAACGGTCTTCCAAAACGTAATTTAGTGACTTTTTTTTATATAGTTTTAGCAACTATTTTAATATAAATGTAGATATCAATGTGTTACACGGGGCAACAGGCTAGTTTCTTCAATAATGATATGCTGGGTGTGAAAGAAAGCTCATAGATAGTCTCAATACTCGATCTGTTTGCTTTTCAGTCATGGCAAATCATGGTGCAGCGTCTGAAACCAAGTATGCATATGCCGTTTTCCTTAGCTTTAGGGGTGAAGATACTCGTCACACCTTTACTTGTCATCTCTATCATGCTTTGCACCATTGGAGGGGAATTAACACCTTCTTGGATAATGAGGAAATGAAGATTGGAGATCAACTTGGTCCTACGCTTCTTAAAGCTATTGAAGAATCAAGGATTTCAATCGTTGTTTTCTCTGAAAATTATGCATCTTCTTCATGGTGCCTTGATGAACTTGTCCAGATCCACGAGTGTATGAAGTCAAAAAACCAGCTCGTTTGGCCCATCTTCTACAAAGTGGACCCTTCAGATGTGAGGCATCAGAATGGAAGTTACGGTGATGCCATGACTAAGCATGAATCAAGGTTTGGAAAAGACTCGGAGAAGGTGCAAAAATGGAGGTCAGCCTTGAAAGACATAGCTAACTTGAAAGGAGAACACTTGAAAGTGGAACAAGGGTAAGTAAATAAATGTATGTATGCTATTTAATTTCTCTATTTGCTCTTGACTTCACGTTATGAAATATTTGCTACTTATTCATATTGCATAATTTGCATTTGTGGCGTGTCTTTGGCTCCATATACACTTTTCCTCACCATCTTTTCTATGAACAATAGCGACAACAAATTGGGGGTACTTTTCTTCACCATCTTAAGACAAATAAATGTGAAACAAGGAATGGAGGCTTTTAATATATAATTTGTGCAATATTAGTAAATTACATATTTCTTTTGTTGAGCTTTCACAACTATTAACTTCAGTATACTTCTGAATCTCATGCTAGTAGTCTGATAATATATATTGCTGCAGGTTAGTAATTTTTTTTCTCCTCTCTATTTTATTTTTTCTTATGGGTATCCCTGTCTATGATTAATTAGATTATCATAGGCCCACAAATTTTATTTCTATTTTTTTATATTTCTATTTATTGAACATAGTATACATTTATCTTTATTTCTCCGTGAATTTTTACCTTTGTGGTACGGATACACAAATCTCAAAAGTACTTCAAAAAATCAAAACGCACGACTAATGTTATCCTAAAATTGTGGTACAAAAACCTTGGTTTATTCCCCAAGTTGCATAAGTTCAGGATAATTAATTTGCCAATAATTTTTTACGAAAGAAATCCTAATTAATAAAAACAAATTTTAATTTGGCAAATCGAACTTAATGCTTAATTTAAAGAGCATTGTTTTTCAGGATGGACGAATCCAAGTTTATTGATAATCTTGCTAGCCAGATTTTCATTGAAGTATCTCCTAAAGATTTATCTAGTAATGAGCATATAGTTGGACGGGAGTATCTAGTTGAAGAATTGAAGTCACTTCTAAAACTTGAGTCTCGTAATATCACTTGCCGGTTAGGGATTCATGGAACAGGTGGAATTGGCAAAACCACACTTGCCAAAGCTTTGTATGACTCCATTTACAAGCAGTTTCAAGGTTCATGCTTTCTCTCCAACATTAGAGAAACTTCAAATAAAGAGGGCATAAAACATCTGCAAGAAGGGCTTCTATCAAAGATACTTGAGGGCAAAAAAATCCAGTTGACAAGTATTGAAGAAGGAATCAGAACAATAAAAAGTAGACTTGGTTTCAAAAGAGTTCTTATAGTTCTCGATGATGTTGACGAAATTGAACAGTTGGAAAATTTGGCAGGGGAATGTGATTGGTTTGGTCCTAGGAGCAGGATCATCATAACAACGAGAGATGCACATTTGCTACATGTTGGTAATGAAGATGAAAAATATGAAGTGAAAGTGCTAAATGACAAAGAGTCTCTGGAGCTCTTTTGTCAAAGTGCCTTTAGAAAGAGCTATCCTGAAACAAACTATGAAGACCTTTCCAATCGTGCAATGAGATGTTGCAAAGGCCTTCCGTTGGCCTTAAAAGTACTGGGCTCTCATATGGTCAAAAAAGATTTGGGTGGATGGAATGATGCATTGGATAGATATGAAAATAGTCCACATCCAAAAGTTCAAAAAGTTCTTAGAATAAGTTATGATAGCCTGTCCTTGGATGAGAAGAACATTTTTCTCGACATTGCATGCTTCTTCAAAGGGCGAAAATTGGAATACGTAAAAAGAGTACTAGATGCATGTTACTTCGGCTCAGGAGATGGTATTACAACATTAGTTAATAAATCTCTTTTAACTGTTGACAACCATCGCTTGGGGATGCATGACCTAATACAAGACATGGGTAGAGAGATTGTTAAGGAGGAAGCGGGTAATAAAGTTGGTGAAAGAAGCAGATTATGGCATCATGAAGATGTTCGTCAAGTATTAACTGATAATAATGTAAGAATGTTGTCAACTTTGTTTCTTGATTTTTATCATCTTTAAACATTTTAGTTTGTGTTGAAAATAAGAATACTTAATTGATGTCACTTATAATTGCTTTAAAGGGAAGTAGCGCAATTCAAGGAATAATGCTTCGTCCCCCTCAAAGTGAAGAAATTAATTGTACTGGTACTGTATTTGAGAAGATGAAGAATCTTAGAATTCTCATTGTTGATAACATAAGCTTTTCACATGAGCCAAGTTATCTCCCAAATAACTTAAGGGTACTTGAATGGATGGACTACCCTTCACAGTCTTTCCCATCAACTTTTTATCCCAAGAAAATTGGGAGCTTCAATTTATCTTATAGTCCTCTACTTGTACTGGAAAAGCCATTTAAGGTACAACTGCTTATTGTTTTTCATGTTTTATAAAAATGTTTAGATTGCTTGATCTTATCACGTAATTGATCTTAATTTTTTCACCTCAAATTTGTATGCTATGTTACACATTTCCTGCATCATTAATTGGTGTTAATTATCTTATCAATCATTCGAGCCAATTGTATATAAAAAGTTTATATTGTGCTAATTACCTTCATCTGAAAACAATTTACATAATTTGGTTGAACTGTTGTTAATTAATTTCTTTATGTATGTTTTGCAGAAATTTGACCATTTGACTTACATCAATATCTCTTCTTGTTATAAAGTTACTAAATTTCCTGATGTGTCTGGGGCCATGAATTTAAGAGAATTGACACTTGATTCATGCCCGGAACTGGTTAGCATTCATAAATCAGTTGGACTTCTAGCTAACCTTGTTTTCCTAAGTGCTTCAGAATGCATTCGTCTCCGAAGTTTTGTGCCTACAATCTATTTGCCATCTCTCGAATACCTTTCCTTTAATTATTGTTCAAGTCTTGCACACTTCCCAGAGATCAAGGAAACCATGGAAAAGCCATTAAAGATTAAAATGTCAAAAACAGCTATCAAGGAGCTTCCAGAATCCATTGAGAATTTGATTGGGCTTAAGCATCTTGAGATGGAAGGTTGTAAGGAACTTCAAGATTTACCAAGTAGCTTATTTGTGTTGCCAAATTTTGTCACATTAATAATTAATAAATGTTATCGACTTCAAGAGTCATTTAGAAGGTTCAAAAGAAGCCATTCAACGTGCCCAAAACTTGAGACATTACATTTCGAGAATGCTGATCTATCAGATGAAGATGTTGACGCGATTATTTACAATTTTCCAAACTTGAAAGACTTAAATGTATCGCTGAACAATTTTGTGTCTTTCCCAGCACACATTAAAGAATCTACTAAGTTGACAACTCTGGATGTCAGCTGTTGTGCCAAGCTCCGAGAAATTCCACAACTGCCGTCAAGTGTTCAGAGAGTAGATGCAAGTGAATGCAATTCCTTAACTCCCGAGACATCAGACATCTTATGGTCTCAGGTTTACTAGCACTACTTTTGCTGATATATATAACGAACAAATATTCTTTAATTAAAATAAAATAAAATTAGTATGTTAGTCATTAAGAAATGTTTCTGGTGTAGTTCCACATTTTCATTTCCATTCCTTCCTCCCATATTTTAACACAAAAGTACCTATAGTAACAGAACATAAACATAGTTTACAATGGATCATTAAAATTTTGTTTCACAGGTGCATAAAGAGAGTAATGGATTACAAGTCATGATGCCGAAAAGGGAGATTCCAAAATGGTTCGTCTATGTTAAGAAGGGAGGGTTTCCAGTTTTCAAGATGTACAATTTTCCAAACTTGAAATACTTAAATGTATCCTGGAACAATTTTGGGTTTCTCCCAGCACAAATTAATGAATCTACTAAGTTGACAGCTCTGGTTATGAGCTATTGTAAGAATATTCGAGAAATTCCACAATTGCCGTCAAGTGTTCAGATAGTAGATGCAAGTGAATGCAATTCCTTAACTCCCGAGGCATCAGACATCTTATTGTCTCAGGTTTACTTGCACTACTTTTGCTGATATATATATATATATATATATATATATATATATATATATATATATATATATATATATATATATAGTAATAGAACATAAACATATATAGTTTAAAATGGATCATTATAATTTTGTTTCACAGGTGCGTGAAGAGTATAAGAGATTAAGAGTCATGATGAAGGAAAGAGAGATTCCAGAAACGTTCGACTATGTTTTCATGGGAGGGTTTCAGGTTTTAAAGGCTCGTGGGAAGTTCCCAATGATTGCTTTAGCGTTTGTGTTCGGGGATGTGAAAACCGAGGATTATGGATCTTCTGAAGTAGTTTGCATGCACTTGTTCATTGAGGGTGAATACAGAGGGAAACATGATTTCTTTGTGAAGAAGAATCATGTCTTTTTGTGCGACCTACGAGTTTTTTTTGGTTTGGAGGAGTGGGAGGATGTAGGTAATGATTGGAAGACCATACATCTTTACTGTGAAACTGACTTGACTGTATCTTCATGGGGAATTTATCTGTACAAGCTTGGGACTAATGTGGAGGATATCCAGATCACAAGTCAAGATCCTCGTTTCTCTTTGCTTCGGAGTCTTCATGCACTAAATATAGAAGAGCAGAAAGTACGAAATAACAAACTAAGTTTGAATTTGCCAGAATTGTATAGGGACACTCATATGCTGGGTAGTTTGTTGGAAGTAGAGGGGTATTTTAAAGATAAGCCCCCTGAACACTTGGAAATCATCCAAAGGTTGCTGCGAGTCTTCGAGCAAGGATCAAGGTGTGCTATGGCTCAGAGAAAGGGGGTAGGTAGTTCAGGGTTAGAAAAGATGACAATTGAATGGAGCCATGAAAGCCATTCCAGGTAGAATTGATATTTTGCTAATACTTGCATGAATATGAAAATGACAATTTAGATATTCAGTTAATAGTTGGTTTCTGTTTTGTAATGATTTGAGCATTTGACTTACTTGACTAATGACTATATCCCATTGCTCTGTCACTAAATTTCCTAATGTGTCTAGAGCCATAAAAATTGAGAGAAATTGAGACTTGAAAGATTTAAATTTACCAGCTAACAATTTTATCCCTTCCCTGTACACATTAGAATATCTGTTTACTTAAGTCTTGATGTGAGTTGTTTCAGGGAGCAATTAAGATCTTTGTTACACTTTTCACATCTATTTATATCATGAATTTGATGAATAGAAATTTCTGAAAAATAGCGACAATGAACTTGGGTTACTTTTTTCATCATCTTAAGACAAATAAATGTGAATCATGGAATGGAGGCTTTTAATATATAATTTGTGCAATATTTGTAAATTATATATGTCTTTTGTTGAGCTTTCACAACTTTTAACTTCAGTATATACTTCTGAATCTCGCGATAGCAGTTTGATAGTATATATTTCTGCAGGTTAGTAATTTTTTTTCTCGTTTATATTTTATTTTTTATTATGGGTATCCTTGTCTATGATTGATTGGGTTATTATAGACCCACAAATTTTATTTCTACATTTTTTTTAGATTTCTGTTTATTTAATATCGTATACATTTATCTATATTTCTCCATTAATTTTTATCTTTATGGTATGGATACACAAATCTCAAAAGTACTTCAAAAAATCAAATGCACAACAAATGTTTCCTAAAATTGTGGTACAAAAACCTTGGCTTATTCCCCAAGTTGCATCAGTCCAGGATAATTAATTTGCCAATTATTTTTGACGAAAGAAACCTGATTAATAAAAACAAAATTAACTTGATGCTTAATTTTTAGAGCATCGTTTTTTCAGGTGGGACGAATACAAGTTTATTGATGATCTTGCTAGCCAAATTTTCATTAAAATATCTACTAAAGATTTATTTAGTAATGAGGATGTAGTTGGACGGGAGGAGTATCTAGTTGAAGAATTGAAATCACTTCTAGAACTTGAGTATCGTAATGTCACTTGCCTGTTAGGGATTCATGGAACAAGTGGAATTGGCAAAACCACACTTGCCAAAGCTTTGTATGACTCCATTTACAATCAGTTTCAGGGTTCATGTTTTATCTCCAACATTAGAGAAACTTCAAATCAAATTCAGGGCAGCAAAATCCAGTTGGAAAGCATTGAAGAAAGAATCGAAGAAATAAAAACTACACTTGGTTCCAAAAGAGTTCTTATAGTTCTCGATGATGTTGACGACATTGAACAGTTGAAAAAGTTGGCAAAGGAACTTCATTGGTTTGGTCCGGGGAGCAAGATCATCATAATGAGAGATACAAATTTGCTAGATGTTGGTCAGGTCGAACCAAGATATGAAGTGAAAGTGCTAAACAACCAAGAGTCTCTGGAGCTCTTTTGTCAGAGTGCCTTTAGAAAGAGTTGTCCTGAAACAAACTATGAAGACCTTTCCAATCGTGCAATGAGATGTTGGAAAAGCTTTCCATTGGCCTTAAAAGTACTAGGCTCTCTTATGGTGGGAAAAGACTTGGGTGGATGGAAGGATGCATTGAATCGATATGAAAAGAGTCAACATCCAAGTGTTAAAAAAGGTCTTAGAACAAGCTATGTTAAACAGTGCAATGTTAGCATGCCCTTTCAATGAGAAGACATTTTTCTTGACATTGCATGCTTCTTCATGGGGCGAAAATTGGAATATGTAAAGAGTACTA